>WFMF01000418.1:131042-159510 GCA_011033025.1 Beroe forskalii
ATAAAAAAATCTGGGTCTGCAGAAAAGACACGGGTACCTCGTCTAAAAAAAACCCAAAGCACCATCTTTTTTGATCTTTCCCCAACCTTTTTGACTTACGCCGTCCACCATCACACGTAACAGGGAAATGCCAATTCCCAAAAAACTTAATTTGTGGGAAATTTTTTGAAAGAAATCAGTCAGTTATAATATGTTTGTGTTTTAATTTTCTGATATAGATTGCAACTATTGGTCAATGGGTTTAATTTTTTTAAAATTACAATTTCCCGGGATAGTAATTTTCCCTTCAAGTGTTTTTCCAAAAAATTTTAAAATGTTACCGCTTTTGGAATAGAATAATCAACTGATTTGGGGACCCCCCTTGCGATTTCACCCCCTCTGCCCCTTTTTTCTCCCACAGTGCCTTAGTCTCCCCATATCCTCCCGAACTTTTGGCATTGACTTTTTCCCCAGCAAGTTTCCCGGGGCTTATTCCCATTTGTTACTGAGGCAGGCCTCGTTTCAACCCCCCACTGTCCGTCTGCGTCCATTCAACTTCCCTTTTCCTTGATCTGGTGGCGAAAACATTAAACCAAATCCCGATGTCATACTAGTATCTCTAATATAAATTTCCCAAACCCCTGTTTTTTTTGGGATGTTTTTCATCTTCCCGGGCTTGATTCGTGCGGGTGCACGATGCCCGGGGAATTCGCGCGCCTTTTCTTTAAATTTTTTGATGCGTTGCGATCTCTAATAACCTTTTTTAAAGGATCCCGTTTTTGATGGGGAAAAAAATGTTCAACAGGGAAAAATTGACGAGTTTGAAACTCAAAAAACAACAAATCGGATACTGAGACTTTATCTGTTTTTAGTGTTTTTAATGCTGTTTTCATTTGGGTTTCTCCTAACTTTTATCGTTGGAATTTTTTTATGCAAAAAATTTTAATTTAAAATTTTTAAGTATTTAAAATTTAAGAAGGGGCCGTAGCCGCGCCAGTGAGCTTTAACTTTTAATTTTTCGCCCCCCAACCTTTTTGGTTTTCCTTTTTTCCCCTCCTTTTTTTTTTTGGAACGGGAAAAATCTTTGGGAAAGCCGCATTTCAGGGGGTTTTTGGGGGGAATTCGCCGCCTTTCCCGGGGTTTTTGTTTTGATTCTTTTCGCGTCTCTAAAAACTTTTTAACGGATCCCGAGTTTTTTGAAAAAATTTTAATTTGTGATTGGGAAAAAATAAATCAAACGGAAAAACTGGGGGACTGTGTAATACCCCCGTTTTGTTTTTTTTAACTCCCTTTATGCGATTAAAATTTTTAATGGGTAAAAAAAAATATTTCGTTATTTTAATTGTGGGGGGTTTTTTAAAATTTTCGGGAAGGTTTCTGGGATTAATTCCTAGCCCCGGCCCCCCTCCTGGGCTCTTTAAATTTCCCAAAACCCGTTTTTTTTTACGTAACGGCGGAAAAAAACCTTTTGGAACCCCCGCATTGATTTTTTGCGGGTAACCATGGTGACGATACGGAGAATTGAGGGGGCTTTTATTTTTGTTAATGGTGTTTTGGTCGTTGGGGATCTCTAATATAACTTTTTTAACGGATCGGAGTTTTTTTATGCGGTAAAAATTTTTGGTTGTTTGAATCCTTGGGTTTTTGCGAGCTTTTGTTTTAGGCTTTGGGCCTGCTATCTTTTTTAAATTTTTAAAACCCCCTTTTTTTTTAACAAGAAGGGGAACTTGGGGAAACCTTGATTTTTGCGGGGTTCCCTGGTGACCATTCCCGGGGAATTCCGGGGCCTTTTATTCTGTTAATGGTGTTTTTATTACGTTTTCGTCTCTTTAACCCTTTTTAAAGGATCCCGGGTTTTTTTATCGGTAACTAAAAATTTTTGCCCTTGGTTTAAATTTGCGAGGGTTTGGCTGGAAAAACCTGCTGGTCTCAAATTTTCCCCTTTCTGTCGCGTTTTCGTCCTTTTTTGGGCGCGCGCACCGATATGGATAAAAGGCGCGCGCCTTGCTTGGTTTAAAATTGCGCTTGCATTCATTTCTGTTTAATGATGTTTTAGACCACGTTATTGCGCCAACTTTTGAACAGTTGAAATTTTTGATGCGGTAAAGTATTTAGTTGATCCAATTTTGCGAACGAGGGTGCTGCGTAACGCTTGCCAGTGACTTTAATGTCCGCTGGGCCGGGCTGCTGGTCTAATAATTTTCGCAACTCTGTTGTTTGTCGTAACGGCGGAAACATCTTCGGAACGCGCGCAACCATGGTGACGTGCGAGTACGCGCGCTCTGACTATTAGTGAATGTTTTTGATTACACGTTGCGCGATCTCTAATAACTTTTGAACGGATCGAGGGTTTTTGATGCGGTAAAATTTTCTATTAAATTTGAATTGTATTGGTTGAAATTTGCGAGTGGTGTATCTGCAGGCACAACGGGCCTGCTAGTCTCTAATATAATTTCGCATTCTCTGTTTTTCTGTTTGTACGTAACGGCGGAAACATCTTCGGAACGCGCGCGCATTACGATTTGTGCGGGTTACCATGGTGACACGTGCACGGAGAATTGCGCGCGCGCTCATTTCTGTTAATGGTGTTTTGATTACGTTGCGATGTCTAACTTTTGAACGGATCGTGGGTTTTTGATGCGGTAAAATTTAATTTAGTTTAATAATTGCATTGGTTGTTCAAATTTGCGAGCTCTGGGTGAGCTGTGTAATGCTGTTTTGATTTTGTTGCTTCGTAACTCTTGATGCGATTGCAATTTTTGATGCGGTAAAAAGTATTTAGTTGATTTGGATTGTGGGCTTTGAAATTTGAAATTTGCGAACGAGGTGCTACGTAGCAGTGCCGAGTGAGCTACAATATCACAGGCCCAACGGGCCTGCTAATCTCTATATAATTTCGCAACCTCTGTTGTTTGTGCGTAACGGCGGAAACATCTTCGGAACGCGCGCGCATTACGATTTGTGCGGGTAACCATGGTGACACGTGCAGAACGGATTGCGCGCGCGCTCATTTCTGTTAATGGTGTTTTGATTACGTTGCGCGATCTCTATTAATAACTTTTGAACGGATCGTGGGTTTTTGATGCGGTAAAAAATTTTAGTTGATTTGAATTGTATTGGTTGAAATTTTCGAGGTCTGAGTGAGCTTTGTATTAGTTGGCCCAACGGGCCTGCTAGTCTCTAATATAATTTCGCAACCTCTGTATATTGTACGTCCGTCACGTTTTTTGTCCTTTTGTAGACACATTTTGGAGCGCCCACGTGCAGTATGGATATAGGCTCGCGCGTTGATATGGTTACATATTGCGCGCGCGTTGATTTCTGTTTAATGCTGTTTGAGTATGTTGCTTCGTAACTTTTGAACTGATTGGAATTTTT
Source organism: Beroe forskalii (assembly GCA_011033025.1). Taxonomy (NCBI): domain Eukaryota; kingdom Metazoa; phylum Ctenophora; class Nuda; order Beroida; family Beroidae; genus Beroe; species Beroe forskalii. The sequence continues at coordinate 134,400 of WFMF01000418.1, forward strand.
TGATGCGGTAAAAAGTATTTGGTGGATTTGAATTTTGCGAACGAGGTGGTGCGGAGCAGCGCCGAGTGAGCTGTGTATTTGCAGGCCCTACGGGCCTGCTAGTCTCTAATATAATTTCGCAACCTCTGTAATATTATCATTATTTTGTACGTCCGTCACGTTTTTTGTCCTTTTGTAGACACATTTTGAAGCGTGCAGCGTGCACGTGCAGTATGGATATAGGCGCGCGCGTTGCTATGGTTACATATTGCGCGCGCGCGTTCATTTCTGTTCAATGCTGTTTTGAATACATTGCTTGATAACTTTTGATGTGATTAGAATTTTTTGATGCGGTAAAAAGTATTTGGTGGATTTGAATTTCGCAAACGAGGTGCTGCGTAGCAGCACCGAGTGAGCTGTGTATGTGCAGGCCCAACGGGCCTGCTAGTCTTATATATAAAGTAAAGTCACACGTGAATAATGTTTGTTTGTGCCGCCGTATAAATTAAATTTGAGCTTGCCAAGAAAATATCAAGAGAAACAAAGGCTAAGCTGGGCTTAGTTGCGCCGTTGCTATGGATACCGATATTCTGCACGTGCAGATTATAATCACTTCTATGCGAGTGCTTTCTGATACGTTGTTGACTTCTGCGTTGTAGCGTTTAAAAGAACGACGTGTTTACTGTTTCGCATTTGAAATTTTCATTTGAAAAGATAGAGAACGGGTATAGGCTGGCATAGTGGAGGCTATTTCCGTTAGCATCTCTTCATAAATCTGTCATAGACGTCGGTCGATTTAAATCAATGCTGAGTTGATGATAACGGAAAAATGTGAATTTAGAGCAATTTCAGATTGAACAAAAGCAAAATCAAATTGAATCGAATTTGCGCGAAGCACATTTTGGAATACTGCTCTTGGCCTAAATCAACGCTTTGATTCAACGTTCAGTATGAGTGCGATACTCGGTTTGAATTTTCAGATTTAAATTCATCATACAAGAGCAAATTATAATGATCAAAACACGGTCCAGCATTACTAAAAGTAATCAACGAATAATGGTAAATTCTGCTCCTTCATAAACTTTTTAAGAGCTTATTATTTGGTCCTGTATTATCTAGCAGGCCCAACGGGCCTTTCTAGTAAGACTATAAGAGTATAGCTTGTGAGAAATTTAATAAGATACATAGTTTGTTGATTCAGTGAATTAGACATGGTAAATTCTGGCAATCTAACCTGCATCACCAGCACTGGCCATTAGGACTAATAATACCATATGCAATCCCAAGGGGTAACTGTAGTACATCTTTCTCCCGTTCTGTTCTCCGTCCCAATAAACTGCTAAAGAACTAAGGATGGCATTGCGTGTTATGATAAGGTTCGAACTATGAAAAACTGCCTCTGCTCCTTTCCCCAACCCCTCTACCCTGGAAATAGGATTTTCATCTCAAATTTTGACTTCTGCCAGATCCCAATTCCCCCCCCCCCCTATATTTTTTCACTCCCCCCTCCTATTCCAGTCCCACCAGAATCATTGAAATTGGGGCAATCCCCCACCTACCTCATCTGGCCCAAAATCTTTATACCCCCCCTCATACGAAATGCAACAATAAACTCCGATAATGTCAAGCTGTTGTTATAATCCTCCTAAGAACCATCTCACCCAAGAGACTGATACGATTGTATGTTCAAAAATATGCGGTTGAACAAAATCGGTTCAACATCGTAACCTATGATAATTACGACAACTTGAATCTTGATCTGTTGATCTGTTCATTTGCCTGATATACTCCAGGAGCTCTCTCTAGGTTCATTAAGTTATGCAAAGCCGGGATTAGAAAATTTCCCAACTTAGAAAGGCAGATGTCTCCGTGTATCTCTGGTGAACAATGGAGAAAAACGAGAGATAGAGGATATAATTTACATACATCACCGCAAGATTCTGATTTCAAACCACTTATTCAAATGGAACGGGCGGAGTTAAGGGTGGTTAGTATTACTATAAACCATAGTAATCATAGTTTATAGTATGATTAATCAAATGGTGGAGTCTTGGTGCTTATAGTAAATCGGAATTTAGGTATTTCAGCGCCCTGTGTATTTATCTAAATACCTAAATAAGCTAATAAGTAACACGTGGTAACTATGAGCTATTATAATAATATGAGCTATTATGTATGGAGGGACTCTATCTCTTTTGAGATCTGAAGTGAATCTGAAATCTCTCCCTTTTTTCAGATTTAGGAGTAGCTGACGGAGGGCCACATCGGCTGTGTCTGGTCTTAGACCTGCCACACTACGAAGTGTTTGTGGATGGAAGGAGCAGGGTGTCCCAGAGTCTCTCTGGTGTGACATCTCTACCCTTCAGTGGGGTCTTCTCCATAGGTGAGAAATCTACAGCCCTAAGGAAGAAACACCACTCTCTCCACCAGGCACCATTTAATGGTGCCTGGTGGAGAGAGTGGGGGAGAGTGATATTATACTACATCCTCCTGCCCCTCTGCCATGTGACATCCACGTCGTTATGTCACGTGATAGGACGATCAGCCTTTGATAATGCTTAATAGGGAATAGGAAGGTTTGAGTGGGTACTATTAGAGAATAGGGACTGTGGGAGTGAGTAGCATGGGAATGGGAGGTATTCTCGTTCTTCCACACACACCATTTCAACACGAGCCAAGATAAGATCACAGAGCTTATTATCCACGGAATGGAACAAAATATCATTCTCCAATGTACAATAGCTTTTCAGCGTTCAGACTAATGCTTGGAGTAAAACTTATTGCCGGATTATTTCGCGTTACGGTAAAAGCGAATGTGGCTGGCACGTCGCATTTTTCACTTTTTAGGTAACCCTGATCAGTACTTCAGCTTTATTTGGCAGTTGCTAATCAGTACAAAATGTTTCCAGGATTCGACCCTTCTCTAGACAGACAAAGTGATTTTATTGGAAGCATTTACAGCCTAGACATGTGGGATAGCGTTATTACTCAGGTTCGTTGTGTGTATGTTGGTGTATTATTCAAATTATGTTTGTGCAGAATATTCAACTATTCAAGTAATGTTCGGCTCATGTGATCGTATAGCCTCGCATGTATAAAGTAGATAAACAGATAAGTTTAAAGGTATTTCCCTATTTTCTCTTTAATTATTATCTTTTGGCACATTTCAGTCGTTGGTCGGACAGACACCGTACCCTCTTTATCGACCTGGTAACATTGCTAGATGGAGTGATTTCTACAGCGAATCAGCCGTTGGGGTCACGTCTACTTCCCAGCTTTTCGGTACGTTTGTCAGTCTGTACAACTCTTGTATTGTCTATGTCAGGCCCGGTTCCAGGATTATTTTCGGGTAGGGCCCTTCACAGTTAGCAAGCTACGGCAAGTGTTTGGGCCCATCTCCGGATTTTTTTGAAAATCGGGTGTTCCAGACCGACAGACCATTTTTTTGGGTCGAAATATATCAAGTTTACCATTCAAACATTCTATTACACACAGAAATATCATCCAAACACGAATATTACGATATTTTTAAAAATCAGAGCAGAATTTTGGAAGGTTCCCAATCCCCATTTTTCCGAGTTGGGCCGCAGCCCCCACGGCCTCCCCTCTGGCTACGGGCCTGGTCTGTGTTATATTTTTTTTATCAACTATCAATATTATATGGAATTGACTTGTGGTTATAAAAATGTGACCTCAATACTCATTTTAAGTAATTCAATAAACCTAGCGGTTAAGCATTTTCCGATACAGCAGTCGGCACCGCTGCAGACAGCTCTAAAGTATGAAGTTCATAAATCCAACAGCCATGTTTACTTAATCACTGTACCTAACTAAGTTCCTACCGCAGCAGTCAGTGTCACAGTATCACTTTCACTACAGCTATCACATTTAAATTGACATACTGTGGTCAGTGGCCACTTGTCTGTTAATCGAATCATCAAGTTTTCTCGAGGGTGTGATAAAGATGAACTGTTGAAGGTTTAATATGTCCCTGACGTAATAATTGGGCGTGTCTGTGAACCATAGCTTTGATCATCACTGGCAACTGGTGTATCTATGTGATATCCCAGTGGCTCTGTCACAAATTTAAGTATTGGTTTGCGTAACGCGCGAGTCGTTTATTCTATGGAAAGTTGTCATCCAATCAATGAGTAAAACAAGATTTTTCAATTCGATCGATCGCGCGCGCCACCAAAATTTGTCTCACCACGTACGTCTCAGTTCTTGTGAATGGCGCGAAATGATCAATTTTTGCAGCGGGTCCCGATGGCTGTTCCGGCCATTTCACATCCCATCGATCACATTGCACCAGGGGCATTGGCACCGATAACTGAGTGCTCCAGACTCCTTTGCTCAATTGGTAAACTTTCAAAGTTTACCAATTTGGTCAGTGGTCGGACGCTTCATAATTCTATAATTGTCTTCTGCCCGCTGCCGGACTTCTTTAAGTTTTTAACTTTGTAACTTTAAGCCTAAACTTCTTGAATTATTGAAAATGCAGCTGAAGTTGGAAGACGATATCTGATGTCGTCACACGTCTCCCAACTATCCGACTTCTATTTTTCGTTCATTTTCGTTCAAAACCCACGGTGGGGTACCCATAAGGGCTTTGAAATAAATATAATTATGACAATAAAACTGAATAAATCAACCAGCATATCACACGAGATGCCAAATTAATGCATGTGTTCATGTGACGTTGCGGCCGGATTGCCACGGATTCGTCACTCTTAGCTAAAACATAAAGCATCACACATAACAGCACACACAAAATGAATAAATCACTAATCAGCCACATGATCTTCTGAAAAAGTTCGAATGGGGTGGCGGATGTTCTGCCAGTTCTACCCAGGGTCGTGAGGTTACAGTCCGGATAGTGTCCTGTGTACCGGACTGCCGTACTGGTCTCGGGGTGGAGACTGGAGTCTCAGTCCTTGAGACGGCTGCACGGTGTCCAGAAGCGACTGCTGGAGCGGTAGCAGAGGGCGTAGAGTTGGTGGTAGCTGTCGTAGGGGCTGTCCCAGGAACTGCGTCTGATGAAGGGCTAGCTGAAGACGGAGGGGAGGATTCTGCTTCCTTTTCTCGGCTACACACGGTACCGTTGCTTATGTAATGGTAGCGCTGTGGTTCGGTGCTGATCTTCTCCTTCAACTGCGCCACGAGTCCCTTCCTAACCTCCCGTTCTTCACTGGTCCTGTCTGGGGAGATGTAGACCCTACTGAATCGTGTGCCACGCAGTGATGAAGCACTCCTCAACACCATCGATGCTGCTTCGTTGCTGTGGAATAGCGCTTTCACTGGTCTCACAGCTCCTGCTTTGACTGCTCCGACTCGATAACAATCACTCACAGTAGGGTTTCCTGTTGCACTGCAAACGCCGAGCATCTCCTCCACCCTGTCTTTCAGCACCTCACCTGCGCTTTCCTCCAGACCAAACACCATCACTCCCTTCCTGCGGTCATCATCGGTAACAGCGGACTTTACTGCAGCTTTCAGCTCCTGCTTCGTGATCTTCTCCTTGCACCCCTGTTTCACCACGTCGCTGAAGCTCCTTATCTCACTTTTCACCGTCTTCTGCACAGCTTCAACCTGTTCGTTTCTGCTCTGTATCAGATCATCTTGCAGTCGGAGCAAGGTTTTCTGGTCCTGCAGTTGATCTTTCTTTAACTGCTCAACATGAACTGCTGCTGATCGCAAAATGTCTTTACTCTTCACAAGAACTTTGACAGCTGATATTACCAAACTTGACAGAGTTCCTTTATCACACCTCGTCACTGTAGTCTTGTTAACTTCCCCCCACTTTACACCAAGCGTAGAACTGAAAACTGCTTCGATTTCATTTTCCACATCGTACAACTTCTCTAGAGAGAATTCCATATCCAATACACAGTGTACACAGCCGTGTACAGTAGCCTGTGCTGAGTGCGTGCAATAAGTTGCAATGTACTGATAAGCGAGCTGCTAAATTAACACGCACAAGAAAACTGATAAATGGCAATGAAAGAAATAAATGGCAATGTTGTTGCGAGGCATTTCTAGTAAGTTGTAAGTTCTTAAGTTATTCACCACATCCTTCCATCACATTACAATTCGTGATCATTTACCCTGATTAATAGTTAAGTTGTCATTTGAGGATCAGTGGGGTAGTATGTATCCATTGGGGATCATTAGCAATGATATGTTCATTTTAGTTAGTTAGTTATTTTGAATTTAAATGTTTACTTCATTTTAATGAGGAACAGAAAAGGCCAACAAAAATCGTCTCTACGCATTCTATGAGTCTATGTATGTACCTACGCTTTCTTCGTGGCACACTTCCGTTATATCCTATACAGCTATACGAGTCAATAACCCTCAAGTTCAGGCATATTGTGGGGCGAAGTTTTACTGAACTTATAAATACTATTTCACTGTTCGATCGCAGCAATGTCCGTTAGGCCCAAGTGATGTCAGCATGAATGTACTCCTTTGCAATAGTCTTGAGAACGCCCTCAAACTTCTTTCCGCCGTCAGACCCGGGGTTAAACAGGCTATTATGAGTGCAGCCTGGTATAACTACAAGTTCCAGTAACCTTCCTTCTCTTCTCAACCGTGTGGCTAATCGGGTAGCTTCTGTAATGTACATATCAAATTCTCCTTCAATTATGACTGTCGGAGGAAATTTGGCAAGGATCTCTTCGCTAGCTTTACCCGGGAAAAGATAGGGAGAACTTTTCTGAGTTTCAAAGTCCGCGGCGATCATTTTCCATATCTTTCTCATGGTACCAACACTTTTTCTTTCTTCAAATGTCATGGCAAGAGGATCACCGAAGCAGTAATCGTCGACCATTGGAACTCCCAGTACAGCAAGTTTAACCCAGTCTGTTTGCTCTGCCTCTGCCAGGAGTACCATGGCCCCCAGACAGATGTACCCTCCGCCACTATCTCCCCCGATCACCATCTTTCCTGGGTCTACTCCTAGCTCTTCAGCGTGCTCGTGCACGTACTTTATAACCTCGTAGAAATCCTTTATGTTGTTCGGACACTTAGTTTCGGGTGCTAGTCGGTAATCCACATTAAAAGCCACAACATCCATATCTACGGCTGTAGCTTTCAAGGGAGGTCCGTACAAGGCCGCACTAAGGGACACGGCCCCACCTCCATGTGCGTATACATACGGTACACGATCTTTTTGGTCTGCAAGTGTTTTGGGTGTGTAGACCTCTACCTCCACATCGTAGTCACCGTCATGTGAAGTAGGAACGCTGATCTGGGACTCATCACACCCCTCTACTCCCTGCTTATAGGCCGGGTTATTGGCGAGGGATTCTGCGTAATAACCGTCGGTAAAGCCTCGGAATATTTCCACATACTCCATGTCCGACTGATGGTCATGTCGAAGTTCTAGAGCATGGAACTTGTCCATCATTTCTTTAGCTTCAGGAGCTTCCATCATCGCTGCCTCTTCGGCTTCTGACGCTGCTGTTGCTTCATCGTATTGTCCAGTTAACTTGGAGTCATTGTCAAACAAGTTCTTTGTAACAACCCTGGACATTCTGAAGGAACGCTTTGAAGATTTGAATCCGTGAGGTAAAATATAACAAGTAAAAAGCAATAACCACAGGAACGACCTGATAAGTGCTAAGTTGTGAGTCAAGAGTAATAATAAATGGGTTCAGGTCAATAATCTTAATGATACGTATCAGCGACTGTATATGGGCTAAGGTTAAACGTGAGAATCGAGACCATGCGAAATACAAACTGGCCACATCAAATTTCAAAAAATATCATACGCTACTAATAATAACTTTTCAAGACGCAAGTCTTGTATGAGTGTTCTGATTTCACGGATCGGGTTGTTGAATAAGAGTCGCATGACTGCATTTAATGAGTACTTTTTTATTCTCTTTTGACTCAATGGTACAAATGAAAATGCAAACGATGTTGTTCTTTAATGACAATCAATTTCATAGTTCTACGACATCTTCAGGTCTCAAATTTGATTGTATGAAAGTATAAAGTGATGTTTTAGGGTTTTAAACTTTACAACACCACTTTATACTTTTATAAAACCAAATTATAGACCTGGAGATGTCGTAAAACGACAGAATTGATTGTTGTTAACATTTAAGTATCAAAGAACCCCATCGTTTGCATTAATTATACTTATGTGCCATTGAGTCAAAAGAGAATCAATAAACTACAATATACTATACTAAGTACTATGTATACTATACATTGTATAGCAATAACATGTAAAAGAGAACAAACCAACATCTCGATATATTATCTTGATTGGAGCAACAAGCAAGAGCAACTTACAGTAATAGCTTTGAAAGAGTATGAACATGCTGCAATTTCGCAATGTGATGGAGGTATATAAGAAATTGTATGGTCAACTTTTTAAAGTTTTTACCTTCTGTTTTACAGACAACAATGTTAGCATTACAAGATCGGAAGGTTGAAAAGTTGGTGCTTTAGTGATGGAAATTAATATCTGTACCTCCTCTTTAAGGCGATACCTAACAATTTACTGTCTTAAATAGTACACTCCTAAATTCTACAAATCCATTTTGACATAAAGGCTTCTGTGCAGTGAAATAGGCATCCCAGATGGTTGGAAACAGTCTTATATGAAAGAACTCATTGATATCTATCATTTGCAACAAAATTATCAAAATCCGACCTTGCGTTGAGATTTTATGAGGTTAAAACCACCTAAAAAGTCGCTTTCGATTTGTGACATGCGACTCGATTTTCCCTCACAAAAGAGCTCATAACTCAAAAACTAAAAGAGTAAAAGAGATACAGCCTTGGGACCTATCTCAAAAATTCGAGAAGACCCTCCTACATAAGAAGAGTCTTCACTGGAAAGGTCAAGTCCTTCGTGGCCCGGTTGAGGTTATCGAAGGCGGTGTCTGTAGCATGCAGACCGGCCTTCTTAACCTCAATATCCAACACAGAAGAGAAACTAATCCTACATCAAACTGTAGTACCCATGGCTGCTACAAGTTGACATGGATAGATCCTGGCTACCTGCTTTACTTTTTTCCGTGGTCTGGTCAAAGAGGCGGTGTGCAGCGGCTTCTTGTAGAAAGGACCTATTATTCCCAGAGGGAGAGGGCCTGACCTGAAGTTGTCTTACCAACTTGTAGTACCCATGGTGGCTACAAGTTGGTGGCATAAACTGGTCCTACCTCTTTATGTTGTCCCTCAGGGGTTAATCTTAGGCCCGTTTTCCGAAAACCAGGTTTTTGGATGTCGCGACTCAAATTTAGCCTCAAGACCACAACAGAAGCCAATGAAAACATATTTTTGTTACCAAGATGAAGCTGAAACTGTCTAGGATCACCTCAAACCAAAATTTTGCACAATGGGATGAATTTGTGGCTCTCAGGTGAGGTTAAGCGATGTCCTCCCGGGAATTTCATCTTAAAATTTGGCCTTGTTTTTGCCTCAAATGAACAACGCAAGGTCAAAAACTCCCAACTTTGAACCAAGGAAGTATATTCTGACCTCTTGATTAATACTACATTTCTTTAAGAGGACTGAAGCACCTCCATGAGGTTAAAAATGGCTAAAAACTGTAAAATCCAGGTTTTCAGATGTCGCGACACAGTTTTAGCCTCAAGACAGCAACAAAAGCCAATGAAAAAAGATTCTTGATGGCAAAATGAAGCTGAAACTGTCTAGGATCACCTCAAACCCAAATTTTTCACAATTGGATGGATTGGTGGCTCTCAGGAGAGGTTAAGTGACTTCCTCCCAGGGATTTTATCAAAAATTCAGGCCATTTTTAGCCTCAAATGGGCCAACGCAAGGTCAAAAACTCCCAAATTTGACCAAGGAAGTATATTTTGACCTTTTGATTGAGACTGATAACTTTGGGAGGACTCAAACACTTCTTTGATGTTTGAACTGGCTAAAAACAGTAAAATCCAGGTTTTTGAGATGTCGCGACAAAATTTAGCCTCAAAACAGCAACAAAACCAAGTAAAGACATATTCTTGATACCAAAATGAAGCTGAAACTGTCTAAGATCACCTCAAATCAAAATTTTACTCATTAGGATTTGTTGGCAGATCTCAGGTGAGGATAAGTGTCTTCCTTCCCATGTTTTTATCAAAAAGTTGGATTTTGTGTTAGCCTCAAATCGACAACGCAAGGTCACAAATTCTAAATTTTGACCTAAAAGGTGGATTTTGACCTCCAGATCAAGGAAAAAATACTTTTGGAGGACTAAAACACTCCTTTGATGCATTAAATGGCCAAAAGCTGTGAAATAAGGCATTTTTTGCTCAAATCAGCCTCATATTTAACCTCACAGTTGCCACAAATAAGGTAATATCATGTTCAAAAAAGTTTTTTGGTCACCACAGATGCCCAAACTAACTTTTTATGTGAAAAGATTGGCATTATAACCTTTTTGAAAAAATGATGTATAAATAAGCCAATGTCACAAAAAGGCATTCTACTTTCAAAATATACCCTCAATATAAGTTGACACTAGGATGCTCATTGACCCATCCCTGGTCTATTCCTCTAGAACGCCTAGTTTTACTTTTTTCTAATTTCTATTTCATAGATCCCAAATACCTATCTACCTCTTGCTACCTCTTGTCAGCTTTTGTCGGAAATCCGACTGGACCATCTGCTGTAGATCACCTTTGCTCCAGTCGAGTTTGAGTTCGGTGATTATCATATTGTATATTGTATACCCGGATACTGGTGGTTGATCTGGATTATCTATGTACTCATGATTTGGGACGTCAATCGGGATTTGAATGACTCTATGGACGGAGCACAGGTGTCACTGCGAGGAAGAATGTTCCACAGTCTTGGCCCTAACACTCCAAATGAAGAATCGTACATTATTTTGATGTCAATACCCCATCCCAAAAACCTTTAATATGGGATCACATTCTAGATTTCCTGGCGTTAGCCATACAAATTTCAAGTCAGAATTACTCGGCCGGTGTAGGAATCAAACTAGTGGGCTGTTTAACTCAAAATCATATAATATGACAAATTGTCACATTATTCAAACAAATTTCAAATACTTAAAACAATACTTAAAATCATATAATATGACAAATAATCACATTATTCAAGCAAATTTCAAACACTTAAAACACTCAAGAATTTGTACAAATAACAATCAAAATTCTGGTTTCTGTCCATCGTTTGCTGGGGAACGGACGTTTTACTTCAAAACGTTAAAACATTTTACCTCACGATACTTAACCACATAATATTTCATCTAAGGCAAAGGTTAAGGTCTGGGTTATGGTTTGGTTCAGGAGGGACTGATAATGTGCTGTGAGGTAAAATGTCTGAAGATATGAGTCGGGCTCTCCGTTTGCTGTTTGGCGTATAAACTATCCCAACAACAGCAGAAATATTCAATTTAAACATCAATAAACAACATTGAAAGCAAAGGTGTAAAGTTTATGATACATTATCGTCACTCATTTCACTTTTAAAGTTGCTGGTATTATACCCAAACTGTTGAGCACAGCTCTTAAAGCTCGAGATTTGAAGGTTAGTGGAGTAGCAGTAGAACATGTGAGGTGTAATGTCGACTCCAAATCTGTCCTGATACACTTTGTTACGAAGTGAGGTGAACGTGGACATCCGATCCGACTCACTGATGATTTCACCTGCTCTATCGAGCAGGGCGGTGCTGTTCAGACCTGTCACGCCCAGAATATCAGAGTAGGAACTATTACCCAGAAACTTGGGTTCTTCTTTTAGTCTGTTGTAGAAATCAAGCCATGTATGGTGAGTAAGAATATCAAGTAGACGGTAGTCATTGGTTACTGTTGCTATGGAAAATGAGGGTTGTCCCTGGTAGACAGGGGATACACTAGGTAAGGAGAACACTGAAATATCGACACCCTCGTACTTCATCGCTCCGAAGGAGTCCTGGTGCTCGTGTCCGGTAAACATTCCCATGATCTTATCTTTGTAATTCCGGTAAATCTTCAGGAATGCATCCAAGTACTCCTTGTCCCAGTGATTCTGGAGCACTGAATACCTCAGAGCGAAGAAGGAAATCGTGGGAGGATGATGTCCGATAATAGCGACTTTACCCACCGCCCTCTCCAACTCCCTTTCCAGCCAACTAAGATGGTCCGTGGTTCCAGCGTAGGGCTGAGCCCCTATGACCTTGGAAGCCAACAAGTTGGTGTTAAGAGAAATGACGGTCAGCCCTCCTTCCCCCCGAGCATTACTCCTGAGCTTCGCACTGTAGTACCCGCCATTCCTGAAGACATCATGAAAGTCCGGTGGCAGTTCGACCCTATCCCCCCTCCTTAACGCTGACTCGAACACTGGGAGGATCGTATCGTACCAGGAGGGGTCAGGCACTGCGTTGTGTCGCTCCAAGTCGTTGTTACCGATGGTTGGGAACACGGGGGTGTCAGGAAACTGAGCGCTGAGCCGGGTGTAGACCGAGTGGATGGCTGCTATGGTGATGTTGGTGCTCCAGGCGGCTTCATCTTGGTGTTGGGCTGCGTCTCCTAACATGAAGATGATGTTTTGAGCTGGACTGCTCGAGATGAGTTTGTCTGACATGGCAGCGAGGGTGGCGTTTAGGAGAGCCTCAGTCGAATCACAACCGAAGGTTCCGTACTTCCAGCCCTTATTAGCGACACAATCGTCCGGGTGCACCATCAGATGGATGTCAGTGATCAGCCCGAGCAGGAAGGTCTCACGACTCCTCATCCCTCGTTCCTTAGCCCCCTCCTCCTCCAGCCCACACGGCCCCTCGCAGCTCACTGCCGAGGGGGAACGAGGGAACTTCACGAGGAAGAAGATAGCTACAAGGAGGATGATGACTACCACTGCGAGGGTGGTGATGGTGAAGCGGGTAGCGTTGCACAGCACATTTCTCTTGAGGTTGGGAGGGGTGTCCCCCTGAGAGCTACTCTCGTCAGGGGAGACGAGACTCAGGTACTGACTAGACATGCCTGGGAAGAGATTTGCAATGAAATGTGTTGGGGGAAGATAGATATTATTGATGGTGATGGGTCATAGGCGAACTCGATATGGCAAGTTTTATCCTGGAGGTGACCAAATGGGTTTGTCAAAATATGCTAATTACAAATTCAAAACGCTGTACACGGATTTATTTCTACTGCACGTATACACACGCCTCGCTGCTGTTGTTGGAAAGTTGAGTTATGATGGAAAGTTGAGATATGATGCGAGGCTGAACAAATTGCAAAGTGTAACGTGTATATACGTCATACATTGTACATCGTACACTATAAACCGTACATACCTACAATGTATTGTAGTATTGAAGGTATGGGCGAACAGCTGACAATTCAACACTACATGACGAAACGGACATGATACAATGATATTATTATTATTGTTCGACAGTTTTATTGTATTGAATCCATGGGTTGGTCATTGACAAATTAAAAAGCTACATGGTGATCAAAACGTAAGCAAAATAATAGAAAAACTTACTTAGTCATTAAGCTTGGTGGAATGATAGCGGGATTGCTGAATTTCGCAAATCGCAACAATAACTGTGAACTTCATTTTTACCCACAGAAGAATTTCTGAATGGACCCTCACTTAGAAAAACTTATAAATTGATAATATGGAATAAGTGAATGTAGCCCAATGTAATTTTAGGACTACTACCAACCACCACTGTGTTGGCCTAAACCCATAAGCCTCACAAGCTAAACACAACTACAGCCATCACGTAGCAGGATTGGAAGGTGAAATGACACAGAGAGGGTTAGTTCTAGCGTTTAGAGTTGCCTCTAACTCCTAGTACGGGGAATAGTCCATGGTAACTGCAATCAGGCTGGGTATTAGAAATACAGCGGGTGGTGAAGTGGCGGTTTGAAATCACGCCATTACCAGGCTTGATAACGGGCAATTGATGACGAGGAATCGAGGATTTGCAAAGCCTAGCATCTCCAAGCAGTTCAGAGGTATTATAACGATTGAAATTTACAATCATGCTAATAACAATGTGCCGAACAACTGGTTGATAGTGGGAGATGTCGTCATTATCACTGAGAAGGATGATTTATTGCAAACGTAGAGTCTCCTATATTCCTCATGATTGGCTTATAATAACAGTCTCACCACACTTTACTGCATTGGCACGTGAGGGACTAATAGCACGAAATGAAGTTCAATACTAACAGCTGTTCTGCTTCAATACTCACGTGTAAAGATAGAAAGAGGTGGTATTGGAGCTGCTCTGGTGTTGTGACACAACAACAACTTGTGTTATTAAAGTGAGAACTTGAGACTTTTGACACCAGTTAGACCATACTCGGCTACTCCCCGACTCCAACTCAATGTGAAACCAATCAAATCAGGCTCCAATTCAATCTGACACTTATCAAATCTGGCATTCTGGCACCAATAAAATGTGACACCAAATCAATCAGGCTCCAATTCAATCTGACACTTATCAAATCTGGCACCAGACACCAAATCAAATCTGACATATCAAATCTGGCACCAATGCAATGTGACACCAATTCAATGAGGCTCCAATTCAATCTGACACTTATCAAATCTGGCACCAATTAAATCTGAAACTAATTAAATCTAACACTAATCAAATCTGACACCAATTCAATCTGACACCAATTCAATCTGACACCAATTCAATCTGACACCAATTCAATCTGTCACCAATTCAATCTGACACCAATTCAATCTGACACCAATTCAATCTGACACCAAATCAATCAGACACCAATTTAATCTGGCACCAATTCAATCTGGCACCAATTCAATCTGTTAGTGAAAACCATTCAGAAGGACGTGATGTGGGGTTTGTAGGAAGTTTAAGTAGGTAAAGTGGTACCTACTCTATACCGCAAATGTCAGGGTTTAACTTGGATTTTTGAAGGTATACGGTCTCAACCGAGACTATGGAACCAGATTATATTACCCGGCAAAAAAATGCTTCCTCCTACTCGGGTCTGACTTTCGATTATGTTACTTCGATGTATAATGAAGTAAATAAGTAGAAATATTAATACTGCAAAAAAAACGATCGAAAAAATATTATGAAAATTTGCCTGGCACCAGAATATGTCCAGAGTACAAGTACAACGTCATGAAAGGTAATTTTCATAACTGACATGACATTAAATCAGACTAGGAATCAAATTATTATACAAGCATGTAATCACATGAAATGCATTGTATTACAAAACCAATAAACCACTGCGATATTTTCCGACAACTGCAGTGCCTTGTTACAGGGGGTGGTGGAAATAAGCGTACGGGGTGCAGGGGTTTGCAAAATTTCTGAAAATTAGAATGATTTGGGCCTTAGAACTTAGGAAGCTGTCAGATCGTCACTAAACTAAATGCTTAAGGGGGGGGGTTCAAGCCAAATTTTTGGGAAAACACGTTTCTGAGATAACGGTTGACCCAAAAGGTATACCCCGTGGGCCAACTTTTTGGCCAGGTTTGGTACTCCCAGACCCACTGGCGCCGCCGTGGCGCCGTGCCCAAATATGGGCACAAAATGGGCATATTTTTTCAAAAGCAACTTGGGCGGGATCTGAGGTGTGCAATCGATAGATAATGGTCCCCTGAGTTACCATAAAAAATTTGGAGTCAATATCTCAAAAAATGGCTGAGTTATGGCCGAAAAACGTATGCCCATATATGGGCATACGCGCGTCGCGCAAGCCAATTTTGGCCCATAACTTGGGCAAATATCAATATTTTTGAATGAAACCAACTTAATTCGATAAATAGCGTTGAATTATGTATTCTCTGCAAGTTTGGGCTTGATTGCTGCTTAAATGGCGATTTGAGGTCCAAAAAACCTCTAAAAAACCACAAAATCGCCATTTTCTTAGTTCGCGTTTTTTCCAAAGTGCACTTTACTCAAACGCTTATAACTTCGGCTACGATTGATATTTTTGCATAATTCTTTTTTTACGTGAAACTGGTAAATTCCTCAAGAAACAAATAGAGCCAGTTTTATTTAGGCCTCAAAAATTTTTGGCGCCCTGAAACAAATCAAAAAGTCCAGGGAATTTGGTACCTTTTCATGAAAGGTAATTTTTAACTGACATGACATTAAATCAGACTAGGAAAAAATTTTTTTGGCGCATGTAATCAAAGCGCCAAATTTTACAAACCAATAAAAATTTGCGATATTTTCCGACAACTGCAGTGCCTTGTTACAGGGGTGAAAATGACCTAACTAAGAACACACTCGGGGTGGGGTTTGACAAAATCCCTGAAAAAAAAATGCCCATATTGCACGGCATAAGAACTTAGAAGCCTGTCTGATCTGGTCAACCGTAAACAAAATTGCTTAATAAAACAAAACAGACATCAAACGACCAATCCAAAGTAAAGTTTCAGCTACATGCTGATTCAAAATCCTCCAAAATAGCGGGAGTCCTTTTTAACTGAATGATCGGATTACTGTTGATTTGTCGCATACTGATACTGGTTAATGATAATTATAGTCTCT
Source organism: Beroe forskalii (assembly GCA_011033025.1). Taxonomy (NCBI): domain Eukaryota; kingdom Metazoa; phylum Ctenophora; class Nuda; order Beroida; family Beroidae; genus Beroe; species Beroe forskalii. The sequence goes on from WFMF01000418.1 coordinate 150,847, forward strand.
GCAACAAAATAAATGAAGCTGATTTGAATTAATAAATCTGATTTTAAGCGCACTTTTCCTTAAAATAACTATCTTAATATTCGTGCAGAAGTCAGTAACAGTATCATAATTTCACGAAAAATGATTCTTGAGTTCTTGTTCCTTGAAACAACAACTGCGCCCCCAGAATTTAAACGATGCATCAAATTTGAAAAGTAACATTCCGCCATAATACGTAGCCACTAAGTTTTTTGAGGTATGTATTACGTAATACTGTAATATATAAATTGGCGTGGTCGTTGCTTTATATTTATATTCGTGTCTCAGGTTTACACTAATAACTGAGGTACAACAAATGCCATAAGAGTCGGTAATATCGGAAACGATAATGGCAAACTTTCTATTATTCCTCTCGTCCTGTAACCTGCCTGGTATTGGGCAGGAAAGCAATAGCGCCCAGACGAGAAGTCAGAGCTGGCCTGGAAGTGGTTGGGTGGATCTGACGTCATTATCTGGGTTTTGAGTTGTGAGTTAGTGAAGTCACTGAGCCTATTTCTCCGTGGGTAGCAATACGTATACATATACGGGTAGGGATTATAGCCAGGTCATGATTTCAGGCAAAAGTTAATGACTAAGAACCTTATAAGTGTTCATGATATGGGTGTGATCAATGTGGAAATCCAGGCAAGTTCCCCCAGATATATTCCTTGTGGAGACATCACGAACTATGGGATAATATTACGGGATAGAATTATATATTCAGGTAATCATTCAATAACAGGCGGTGGTTCACTGCTCATCTCACGGAATTCAGAAGTCCGAGGTACCATCTGAGCATGGATCAAAATTTTTTTGACCTTCCTCCTTGAGGTACTGAGGACCTTATCCAAGGTACCATGGTCAGAGTCTCACAGTGGAGTTTCAGTCATGGTACCTTGAATTGAAGAGTCGACGTCTGTCCAAGCACTATTCAGCACAATAAGGGAGCTGTCACATGTTACGTCATCACTTTTATCCAATTTTCAACCCCTCCCCCCCCCCGTCTGTCAGCCTATGATCATTGGCTGACCCCCTCCCCCATGCTTACGTCAGCATCGACCAAACCCCCTCCTTTTTTAAAACAAAGTTTTGATTATTTCGAATCGAACAACAGACATGAAATATAAATTATGTACGTGTGGTGTGATTCATTTCGTAAAGTTTTTTGCAAAATTTGGTTCTAATTGTGAGAATTGTTATAGACGAGCCTCATTTAATGATTGAATGGCCTGTCACGTACCCAGTTAGTTTGGAAATATAGATATCATATTGCAGAAATGAAATGGGTACCCCAAAACAAATTGTTAAAAAAGTTTGGAATTTATAGTATCCTAAGTATTTCAAAAATTCAAATTTTTTGCTGACGTCAGCAACCTTAGACCGCCTCCCTCCCCCCTGTCATCAGCTGTCAGCATTTGAAAACCCCCTCCCCCGTCGAGTGATGACGTTAATATGTGACGGCTTCCCTAAGAATAAGCGATGAAAGACTATTAACAACAAAGGTGGTTAAACTTGAAAACAAAATAAAAAGCCGTCATTTTAGGAATATTTCAACATATGCTTTATGTCATTTTCAACCTGAATATTGATTAATTGTTATACAATGCTAACAAGCGAATCAGGGGGCTGGCAAGCCCCCCGCGGCGGTTTGCGAGCCCGAGGGCCCGAAGGGGCCGAGGGCGAGCATTGGACAACAGTCCCCTAACAGTGCGGGCCGAAGGCCCGAGCCATGAGCCTCGAGGACCCAGGGGTCCGAGGGCGAGCATTGGACGGTGGACCCCTAACAGTGCGAGGGCCGAGGCCCGAGCCGCGAGCCAGGACCCAGGGTCCGAGGGCGGCAATGAACGGCGATCCTTACAGTAAACGAGCTTCCGGACATCGGAAGTGAGTTTGTTAACTTTGCTTGCCAGCCCCCAACTATATGTTTTCATGGATTGGTATTTCACGTTAAAATTTGAGTAAGTTCCCGTTGCCGAAATTGCACCAAAATTTGAACATCGCATGTTTAGAGGTCAAAGGTGCAACTGTCAGATCGATTGGATTAAAAATGGCCGAGTTATTACAACTTGAATATTGCCAAAATCGAGGGTGTTCTTGTTAAATAGGGTTACGACCATATATATACACATATATGTCAGGGCGCTGGCAAGCGCCCGCAGCCACGGAAAAAAAAACCCGAGGGCATCTGCCCGAAGGGCAGATGCCCTCGGCCCGAGGGCATCCGAGAGTCAGCATCCCCGGCCCGAGGCGGGATGCTGCCAAGCATCTGCCCGAGGGCAGATGCCCTCGACGAGGCCGAGGGCAGTCAACAGGCCAGCAGTCCCGGCCCGAAGGGCCAGAACTGCTGACAAGCCTAACAAGCCAGTAGTACCAGCATGAAGTGCTAAAAGTGGTAGCGGAACCGTTTTTCAAGTATTGAAAAATACGTTTGCCAGCGCCTATTATATAAAAATACAGTGAATTGCGAAAATCGCGATTTTCGAGTTGCGCTTTTAACCTGTTAATTTAATCCGTTGGTCACGAAAATTCACACAGTCGTAGTCCATGACTCGAAAAGCAAATCCTGAAAATTTCATGAAAATCGACCGCGTCGTTTTCTTACAATAAATTATCAAAAAAACGCTATTTTGCCAAAAATTAGAAGATGGACTACGACGACCCGACTCGATGATAAAAATTATGTTTGAGTGTTCTCGAAAACCATAAAAAATAGAATCGTAATCTAAACGGCATATGAAACTTCAGAATGATGTACGTGCATTAGGCCATATTAAATTTTAAAATGCCAATTCCTTAATTGGTTAATTGGCCAATTAAAGTTATTATCGCCTATAACTCAAAAAGTAAAAATGATAGCGTCTTAATTCCAACGGTATTATTTATTAAGCTAAATTACGTTTATGCATTTAATTTGAGTACCAGTTGTCAACCGCTTAATTATAAGCGTTTGAGTAAAGAGCACTAACAAAAAACGCGAACTGAGAAAATGGCGATTTTGTGGTTTTTTAGAGGTTTTTTGGACCTCAAATCGCCATTTTAGCAGCAATCAACCCCAAACTTGCAGAGAATACATAATTTAACGCTATTTATCGAATAAAGTTGGTTTCATTCAAAAATATTGATATTTGTAGAAGTTATGGGTCAAAATTGGCTTGCGCGACGCGCGTATGCCCATATATGGGCATGCGTTTTTCGGCCATAACTCGGCCATTTTTTGAGATATCGACTTCAAATTTTTTATGGTAACTCAGGGGACCAATATCTATCGATAGCACACCTCAGATCCCGCCCAAGTTGCTTTTGAAAAAATATGGCCATTTTGTGCCCATATTTGGGCACGGCGCCACGGCGGCGCCAGTGGGTCTGGGAGTACCAAACCTGGCCAAAAATTTGGCCCACGGGGTATACCTTTTGGTTCAACCGTTATCTCAGAAACGTGTTTTCCCAAAAATTTGGCTTGAACCCCCCCCCTTAAGTAAATTTAATTATGAATCAGGAATCTTAACCTTAAATTGGTGTGACGTCATCATGGACTATTACATGCTACAAAAGATGACGTAACCAGTTGATTTCTAATATCGATGATATATGCCAATGATTTGGCACAATTGTTTGAAGAATTCACGTGACATAAATGTTACTATGGAGATAAGACTTCAAATTTTCAAGTTGATTAGTACCTAGTTAGTAAAAAAGTTTTGAGTTCGTAAAATGTTGCGGGTCACATCAATACCTACCCATTGCACCCAGTGCAGTCTAGATAGTTCTAGGTATCTAGATATCTAGGCAGTTGTATGGTAAAATTCTCTTGTGTTTTAAAATCTGTAGCAATTTTGGGTATTAATTTGATTGTGTCCCTAGAAAGGAATCACTTCGTAAAGAGTAAGTGACTTTATATATTTGATAAGAGTGAGAAACTAAGATTATATGAAACAAAGGGTCGCTTTGCAACCAATTTGTGGTCCCTGAAACAATTTCTGTAGCTTGTAGGTGGGTCTAATTTTCAGTTCAGCTTGACCAGTTACAGGCATGCCGCTATCTGGTGGGTGGGTGGGTGGTTGGGATTCTCGACCAGATAGGGTGATGCCGTCCTCCCACTTACTGCTGAACCCCCCCCCGGTTAGAATGATTCAAAAATGATTCGATTTTTGTCCATAGGGCCGGTTAAAAAAGGGTCGGCTAAAAAGGCCGGCTAAATAAAGGCTAATAAGGTAAGTCGAGAGAACTTCCACGATCCCTCATTTACACGATATAAATAATATGAAAAGATATATTATATTTACTAGTCGGTTCCCGTCCTACGGACGGCGAATGATGGCAGCCGCATGAGCTAACGGCCACAAGTCCCTTTGACAGTGATTTACTGATTTGACCGTGCGAGTTTGGAGGGGAAATTCGAAACTTTAATTTCTGCGAAAAAAGCTTCCACGCCCAAAAGGGTAACCCAATATTGCCGACAATATTCTCAAAACCTTTACTCATCATAAGCAACTACATAGCGAAGGAATTTTGAAAAAAAAATCGAAGATCTATTTTTTGCGAAAAAAGGGCGTGGCCTCCCACGCCCCTTAGGGTGACCCAATAATTCGGACAAAATTCTCAAAACTTTTATTCATCATAAGCAACTTGATGGCGAAGGAATTTTGAAAAAATTCGAAAGTTTAATTTTTGCGAAAAAAAGGGCGTGGCCTCCCACGCTCTTCAGAGTGACCCAATAATTCGGACAAAATTCTCAAAATTTTTATTCATCATAAGCAACTCAATGGCGAAGGAATTTTGAAAAAATTCGAAAGTTTAATTTTTGCGGAAAAAAAGGGCGTGGCCCCCACGACCCTCAGGTTGACCTCAAAAATTTTTCTATATTTTTCTGATTCATTGTAACTATCTTGCAACACGATTAAAATATAATTTTGATGCTAACGTGAAAACGAATCGCCAGCCATAAATAAATATATAAATATTAACAACACGCATTATATATAGTAAGATAAGATATCATACCAGTACTTTCGTATCAATTGTTTATTTTCGTTGTCAAGAGGCTATAATTGTAAATTTTCATACCTATACCATGCTCAAACATCGAAAATGCCAATTTTTAAAGTGAATAATTTATGATCTAAAAAATTATCATCATATTTTATATTCACGCTGAGGTGCTCAGCGAGACAGCAAATCATAATGTATTTTAGAGGGACCAAAAATTTTCGATTGTACCGAAAAAAAACTCAAAATATTTTAAAATATCTGGTGCAAAGCTCGTTTGAAATAATTGATTTTTATTCATGACTGAAAATGACAATTTTATGATTATTCAATTATTAATTTTTACAGCACACGAATTCAAATATATTTTTCTAAGCCTAAATTATCATGAAACATTAAAATGATGATCTAGGACCAACTAAAACTTACATGTCCCCCATGTTATCGCGTCAACATTTCTTAATCCAATAGATTTCAACTCTAAAATTGAGTTGGAATTGACAATCCGTTTCTATAATCTTATACATACAGGTAGTGAGCACCTATTCACTCACTCCTAATCAGTGACTTACATTACATATGGGCTAATAAATTAGGTTCAAAAACTAACGTAGGTAAATGAATGGTTGTTAAATTCCCAGCAACTTATTAAAAAATTCTTTCCACTTTTCTATTTATGTACAATAATATATTTTTCAAGTACATACTCTACCGGTTGAATTGTGAGGGTATCTCAATCTTCTTGTCTTCTTTTTCAGTTTCGGTGGAGCACCTTTCAGATTTACATGCCATATTGAAGTATTGTTCTCTTTTGTTGATTTATCATGTGCACTCATTCAAGTCCACATTGCAGATCCAAACCGCCATGATTCCTGTTCACATTGTAGTTGGTAAAAGTTTTAGTCTCAAAGAGTAAATTTAAAGTATCATTAAGCACATCTAAAATCAATCATATTTTCAAAATTTTAAGCGATCAGTGAATGGGATTCAACTAATCAAAAAACAGTAATAGGATTCCCTTGAAATGAGATTATAGAAACAATTGCACAAAGTTGAGTGCAATAATTCAGTTCATAGCCAAAAGTAAAAAATCTCTTCAGCACTAAAAAATAGGGTAAGTCGACAATTGAAATATAAATTGAGAAACATTATATCCAATCAAGTAAATTATACTGAAAAAAATGTGAAGTGTCACTGTCAAAACGAAAAATACAATATAGCAATATGAGTAATTTTGTCGAAGGATATTTTATGGTCCTATAACATAGACCAAGGATTGTATAATTGTTATTTGTCACTTTTTAATGCCCGCAGGTGAACAGGATTAATCATCCAGTACTAGGTGCCATAATACAAGAGATTAACTTGTACCTTGTGTGATAATGAAACTGAAGGAGTAATGTGTTATGTTACCTACAAAAGGTGCAAGAGCTTGTCTGCTAAATTCAATTCAATTAAATTCAATTATAATTTTTACAGCACAAAACTTGACATATATTTTTCTGTTATAATGAAGAATCTGGGAGGCACCTAGTCAAATTTAAAATCTGTTAATAGGGCCTCCCATCAAGGACTATAAGTATAAGGATAAATAATCATATATATACAAAGACGGTGGCATAGTTACCAAACTATAATCATAGTTGAAAAAACCATCGCTGGGCATTCAGTGAATCGAGAAATCAGGGAAATCAAGAATATAGTAAGTTTCATTTCATTTATATCGAACATCTTGATCAATTCGTCAATTCTGGTCTTCCGAATGCTGACCCAAAATTTTAAAAAAAATGAATGATGAATTCAAATTCGATAAATGCTGCACCACCACAAATTTTTAGCCAATGAAAAATTTATTCTTGAGCCATAGCTCCCAGAAATGCAAACTTTTTGCGACACTAATGTACAGCAACATATAATGCGAATTATACTTTCTTGGAACTACAGTTCAAAAATGCTTTTATCGATATGTGATTTAAATTTCAAATAACTAAAATGAGCATATCATTGCTAAATGTTGCCAATTTGAGACAAATGTCACCACTTTTTACATAATGATCATACACAACCCACAGTGGCCATCGATTCTTGAAATTCAAAATGGACAATTCCAGCTTTTATGCAACAAAAACAGCATTTTGTGGTTTCAATGGGAGAAAACGATTTCAAATCAATGAAATTATGCTTTTTATTGCGAAACTACCTATGACTGAAGACCAAGAGATAGGCGACCTTAGAATAAATTAGCCAAATGCCACTATATCAGCTGTTTCAAGTTATTTCGACAATTGGTAAATGGGCTCAAATCATAAAGGAAACTTGATGAAATTAATGGAGTTATTCCGGATGTGAATGCAAATGGTGGGTCAAAACGGGTCGAAATCTTATTTTGTGCAACAAAATGAGTTTTCATTCATTTACAGGCTCCCAAACATCAAGATTGGACTGATTTTGATCACCAGCCTGATCTAACATGCTTTGTGAATATTTGATAGTAATAACTTTTTGAGAAATAATTAGAACTCATAGCTTGCTCAAGAGTGAATAAGTACCAACCTATAAAACTATAAAAATCCAAAATGACATCAGCAAATCGTTTGAAAGAATGGTGGGTAGGTACAAATACTAGCAACTTTTGTCATGTATGATATAGGTACTTAGGTAATCTTTATGCTTTTATGCTCTAATCTGCTAGTCTGACAAATTCAATTCAATTCAATTCAATTATAAATTTTTACAGCACAAAACATGAAATATATTTTTTCTCTGAGTTATATAATGAAGCATCTGGGATGTGCTTTGGTAGGCAACTCAAGTCAAATTTAAAATCTGTTAAAAGGGCCTCCCATCGAGGACTAAGTATAGAGATAGGTAATCATATGCAAAACAAAGGTAATACCACTGTTGTTAAAAACTTCAACATAATGTTTACCCTCATTACTGGTAAATACTGGCAATAATTTAAATAAAAAGTAGAAACAACTTAATAATTTAATTGGGTTAAAAAAATAAATCTGTTGACCACAACACTAGGGTGAATCATAAGGAATTAGATCCATTATGGATAAGGGGAATTATCTTCAGGGGGAATGTACCAGGAAACGCAGCAGTCTGTATGGTAATCAAAGCATCGAAGTATGAGTAACGACACTGAATTGATGGTGAAAGTTAGAATACCCGGACCTTATTAAGTGATGATATCATCATTCCATTACCCCAATTTTTATAAAATCTACAATGCATTAATTGGGTTTACACGTATGCGTGCTCATCAGTCGAAAGCACCTTGGCAAATGTGCAATAAAAAAAGGTAGCATAACGCCGTTGTTTCAGAATATCTGCACATCTAGAACTGTAATTTGAATTAAAACTGCTGTCCGATAGGCATTTTTCCGATAATATAACAGCAGATTGAGTGTGGTGGCTTACATCCATATTGACACGCCCTGCATAGAAGTGGGAAACCCTTGCAACTTTCTATCAGCAATTTTTATTTGGGTTTGATTTGATAAACAGTAGGTAGCAATAGATCAAAATAGGTGCGTAGAATATAGAGACTTCTTTGTAAACTTTATCAGAAATAAAATTTCCCCCTATTGGGGCATTCTTTAAAATTTTAAAAAAGGGAAAAGCCGTTTTTTTGAACAAATGGATGTATCTTTT
>WFMF01000419.1:0-159312 GCA_011033025.1 Beroe forskalii
AAAATTTTTATTCCTTTTTGTTTTTAAAAATCCCAACAAACAAAGGGGTTTAAACTCTTTTTTTTGATCCTTTCATGTAAAAATTTCAAAATAAATTGAACCAAAAACAAAAAAAAATTTAACGACTCATTACCTTTCCAAAAAAAACAAACCCGGGGGGGAAACGTCTTAAAAAGGGGGCCCCCTTTTAGGGCCCCAAATTTCTGGGGCTCTTTTAAAATTTTTTTCTATCCTTTTGGAAAAAAAAGACCCCCAAGGATTAATTTAAATTAAATTTTGGTCCATGCTGCGAAAACAACAGGTTATTTCGATATCTAGGGAATTTTAAAAAGCTAAAAAATGTTATTCCCAAACATTATATGACATAATATATTGTTACAGGTTCTTCACATTCTGTCCCTCAGATGGCACACTTTTCAAACGCCTCATTACTGCCCCCAACAGGTGATTTAAAAGGGATGGCTCCTCCCAAAAAAAGTTGGTGGGAAAATAAAAAACAGGAAATTTAAAATAGCAAACTTAACTCACTAAAAAATGAAGAGGAAAATAACAGGAAGATAGATGAGCTTGAATGTGAACAATCCTCCTATGCCATTCCGGGGCCCCGAAAAAGAAGTCAGTCTGAAAATCTTAGGCCAGGGGGAGAAATTTTTCCCCAAAAAAACCAGCGGGGGGCCCTTATGCAGTCAGCACTATCAAAAAACCAAGTATTTTTTCAGTTGCGAAAAAGTATGAAAAATGCAAGTCAGTTTTTTAAAGGAAAACAATATGGGGACCCCCAAAAGCAAAAGACCCAGGGGAAAAAGCAGACCCTTCAATATCAAAAACCCAATTTTTGCTCAGTGACCCATTGGGGGACCCCCCGGGGCATGTGGCACAAGGTGACCCGTCACCCAACTTTGTGTGACATTGAGTTCTAAAGTCGAGGACATGCATGCAGCTATAGGCGGGGCGTAGCCAAAGGATTTTCAGGGGGGGGGCCCGCGGGCCCGGGCCAGAAAATGTTGAAAGGGCGCAAGCCCCAGTGGGGGTTGGGCGGCCCCTGCCCAAGGAGGCCCCCGGGGGGTTTAGGGGGGGGAAAAATTTTGGGAAAAATGAAGGTTTTTGGGGCAAAAAAAAGGGAAAAAAAATTTGATTGTTAAGTTATATGCACAGACTTGGTGTAAAAATGTTTGGGTAGATAAAAAAGGTGAATTTAAAAAAATTTTCCAAAATAATTTTAAAACCAACTGAAAAACCAATAAAAGCCGAAAAAGCATCTTGAACTGATTAGACGGGAATGAGATATTATATGGGGTAATGGGCTTTTTCCCCCCGGATTAAGTCGCAAATTTTACCATCTAAAGTTTACTAAAAATCCCCCCTAATAAAATGTGATGTTTCAATCTTTTAAAAGGAATCCCAAAACACATTGGGTAGATCGTCAATAATAATATTAATGATTTAACTGAACAACAGAACGAGTTACACCACCTCTTTAAGTTGGAACCGAAATATTTAACCGAGCAGTGATATGATTTTACAATACTAGTTTCGCCCCAGAGGAAATGTAAAGCCGTTGAAAACCTAGTAGTGTATTAGATTTAAATGAAATATATTTTCTGCGTTAAAAGCAGATTTATAAAATTGGGCAAAATTAGTTATTTTTCTACTCATCTGAAAGGGGGAGGCGACCGCCTGTGTCGCCTCTAACATAGGGCTCTTCCATGAATGGTTTTTGTATTCGTAAGTGTGCAGTCACGTGACAACTAACCATTTCACTTTTACGTACGAATAACTTCAGGTTACAGAAGTATCTCTACGACCACTATGGAGTGGTCTTACGAATACTCGTAAGTCATTCAGTCAAAAATCGCGCCTTCTCATTGGTGCAGGAGTACCAGAGTATTCGTAAGACCACTTCATAGTGGTCGCAGAGTTATATCGTAACTCATAGGCTAATTCGTAACTTTTAAAAGAAAAGAAAGGGGATGTATAGTTGTCACGTGACTTCGATTCGTAAACTCAAAAAATAAATGACTAGATCCTTACTCGGCAGCACCAGATGAAGATTGAAGACATCCCAGCTAAGATTCTATGCAGCTGTAAAGACACCCTCTCTCACTCTGGCTGTTATAGACCGCCCTGTTTCTATTACATCCCACTTAGTCAAGGTCTTTGAAAGGTTCATCCACCAACTTGCAAGTGGATCATCTTGAAACCAATGGGATTCTCCCCGGACAGCCAACACGGTTTTAGAAAAACTATAGGAGCTGCTTGACTCAACTACTTGAACATGAGGACTACGTACTCAAGAGCCTTAACACGAGGTAAAGAGGTTGATGTCATTTATCTGGATTACAGTTAAGCTTTTGACAAGGTAGACCATCGCTACTTCTAGCCAAATTGGAGCATTACGGCATCAAAGGCAAGCTCTTAAAGTGGATAGAAGACTTCCTATCAAACAGACCAAGCTGTGGTGGTTGATGGTAATAAATCACAGTTCGCTAACGTGGGAAAGTGGTTTAGAGCAAGTTAAACGTTAAATGATACGATAAACTTTAAATAAGGAGCTTTCGAAAATCATGTGATTATCGTCGTCAGCTGTGGAAAGTGAAAGGTGTCCCTCAGGCACTTCACCGGGCCAATATTTTCATTCTCTACGTGGTGGACATGATCATTAAACTGGCCTCTTCAAAACCGCTTGCTTTTGCCGATGACAATAGCTTCTGCACCCGATTATTACCACCATGTTATGCAGGTTTTGCTTCAAAATGATCTGGATCAAGTTGTCAGTTGGTCACTGAACAACAATAATTTGCTCCCACCAGGATAAGTTCGAGGTCGCGAACTTCTGCCTCAACAACTCATACCTCCTGAGAACCTGCCCTTCACTGCAGAGCTGGTGGTACACAACGCCTGACGGTAGCATTCTCCAACCAACATCATTTGCCAAGAGATCTTGGTGTCCTAATATCGGAGATGATTGTGGCTGGACTCTGCAGATCAACAATGTCGTCACAGACTCCTGTAAAATGGCATCGTGGGTCCTAAGGACTTTCCGGGATAGATCGGAACTAACAATGCTGACCCTTTATAAGTCCTAGTGAGGAGCAGACTGGAGTATTGTTGCCCGTCTGGGATCCTCATCTGATCAAAGACATCCAAGCAGTAGAATCAATCCAGCAATATTTCACCAAACGCATTGCTGGGACAAAGGATATGGACTACTGGGACCGTCTGAAAAAGATGAAACTGATGTCTCTCCAGCGTAGAAGAGAACGGTACACCATAATCCATACATGGAAGATTCTGCAGGAAAAGGCCCCGAACAGCACATGTTTAGAGTTCTACAACAATGAACGTCTTGGTGTCCGAGCGAAAATTCTTCCATTCAACTACAAGGCACAGCGCTCAGTGTCTACTGCCTACGACAATTCATTTGGGGTTAAAATCTGCTCGTCTTTGGAACTTGCTTCCCAAGCAAATCAACTCAGTTTTAAAGGGAGCTTGAGGCATTCAAAGTATCCCTTGAGACTTCCTCGCACACCGGTTACGGGTTACACAACGCCAAACAGCAACTCCTTACTCGACTGGAGCTGCGAACGAGGAGATGAGTACGTGGACATCACTGATCCCAGCTGCGATCCCTGCTAAACCCTTCAAAATGTATCAAAAAATGTATGTTTGCAGCTTGTTGCTGACCTCGCGCAATTTACTGAAATGTGGGGCTGCACAGGCAGATTGCCTGCAACCTCCTTTTTCATTTTAACCTTCACCTTCTAGTTTTAGTAGCTTTATATTCAGATATATCACACGATTTTAACACTCATTGATCTTTTACCTCTGGCTCTATTGAACTCTTTTCTCTTTTTTCTTGCTTTCCCTCTAAACTGTGTTGCTCAGGAATCCGGAGTCCTGGGTGGCCCAACCTTGCAGTTGTAAGCTGTGAGAGGTACATGGCCGAAACCCCTCCGTTTCTCTTAACAACTGTAGGTTAACCGCTGATGATCCACAGTTAAGTATCTCCCGCCTCTTATGTCAATCCTTGAATTAGAAAAATTGATTACACTATTTTGTTATGTTTATAGTATACCCACAGCTGCCAACCCTTGAAAATTCTTTGGGAGGGCACTTTTAGTTTTACCCCTTTGGAGGGCAAATTATACCGTTGAATGGAGGGCAAATTTCGTGGTATATTCTTGGAATTTATGTGGCGACCCTTTTTTTGGACGACTCTGAGATAATGCTTATTAGGTAAATTTTCACATTTGTAGAGGTAAATTTTCAGGACTTTAGGTACATTTTTGACCTTTAAGTAGGTAAATTTTAAAATTTATTCTAGATAGTGCTTGATAGATAAATTTTCAAAATTGATCCGAGATAGTGCTTAGTAGGTAGATTTTCAAAAATTGGCGACCATTTTTGAGGGAACGACCCGAACGACTAAAAATGTGATCCGAGATAGTGCTTATTATTTGGTAAATTTTCAGAATTTTGAGTAAATTTTCAGATTCGCTCTCCAAAAGGGTGGGCAAGGTCCGAAGACCGAGGGAACTAGATAGTGCTTGATAGAATTAAATTCTCAAAATTGATCCGAGATAGTGCTTAGTAGGTAGATTTTCAAGGCTGAATCAATTGTAACGTCTATTGGCTCATACGCCCTTTTTGCAACCATATGGATTGGGTCAATTCTAGAATATAGGGTCGGTCAGACCCTATATTGCCTCTGCTAATGGATAATACCTAGCATCTTGTATAGCGACCATATATATATTATATGGTTATACTTAAAAGAACACATGAAATTAATTGCACGAATAACATTGTACATTGCAATAGGCAACCGAAATTACTGGAGCATATACCCAAGACCTCAACAATGAACAGCACATAGTAAAATATCAGCAAATTGTGTGTGAAAATGAAATTCAAACAAAGATATTCAGCAAAATCATCGACCTTCTTATAACTGTGAAATAAAGTAAGAAAGTAGAGTTTTTTTCATTTTATGGATAAGATGCCGGCAAATAAGGGATTACCAGGAAATAATGGTAATGATACTATAGATTACTGTTGGGCATGAAATTGGAATTTGGAAAAGCAACAAAGCCACAAAGGATGAAACAAAATCATTGTGGATCGTTGCTTGTCTAAACATTTCATTGAAATTGGATTAATTTGATATCATCACCTTCAATTCTACAGTGTTTGTGTGTGTGTGTGTACTTACGGCAAGTACAGTACACACTAATGATCAGTTAAGATTTCACAACACTGTACCTGATCTGTGAAGAAACATTATTCTGGGAAAACTCTGATCATTTCACACGAATGGCTCTTTTAGGCTCTTTTAGGCCCCAATTTCTAGGGCTCTTTTGAGAATTTTTCTATCCTCGGAGCCTAAAAGAGCGTTGGCCCCCCCCCCAAACCTCACCTAGAAACACTAAGTCGCCGACTTGTCAGCTCTAATTATGCTAAACTCATCTGAAACACTTGGAGGAAGAGCAGAAAGCACCGAGAACCCGAGGCATGGCGCACACTGACCATCTGGTAACGTCTAATTCGAAATCATGTTGCCTTTTGGAATGAATTACAGTGGTGTCTCAACTTTTGCAAGAGCGGCGCATTACGACGCGCTTGAGTTGTGCTTTTTGCGCGTAAACATGTATTTTCTATTGAAACATAGAAATATTAATGAATAGAAAGAACATTCCCGCGCAAAAAAGCACAATTCATGCGCAGCTTGACACGCCGCGCGTGAAAGGTCGAGACACTACGGTCATCAAACGTAATGATCACCTGCTACCAAGCATTCAAGTTTAGACGAGCGCCAATCACTTAGCGATCAGGTCAGCAGTGTGCACCATGACAAGAGGCACGGTACTCTCAAATGGTTGCCCGAGACAACCACGCTCACCAAGGGAACAAAGCAGTGGAGAGTGTGACGCGCAACAACACAAACCTCGCAAAACTTAGCTGGTATATTGTACACGATGTACATTGTATACAGGAGAAAAACGTAATACTCGATTCAGCGTTGCTCTCTGTACAATGTACATCGTGTACAAAGTACATTATTCAAGAGTGCATGTCAGAGGGTACTGAGTGGGAACAGTGGGTATCATGTCAGTGTGTGAGTAAAATCACGACACATCCATTTTAGTGTCCCGCTGTTTACACATTTTGAATGCACCTTTAAAAGCAGCAAGGTCGGTGTTATCACACCACAAAATTCACTCCAAAACTCGGGACTTTGGGTTCCTCATACGATGTTAGTAAGTTTGTCACCGTGTAGAAATACGTATGTAAACAAATTCTTTTAGTCAGTGAATTCTGAGGATTTGCGCAAACGAAGGCATTCTCTTGACTTTCATATTAAATAATCTGGGCACAACCCACGTCGCCAAATCATTCGATTAACAGATTAAATACGCAAAATAAATTTGGTGCCCTCGTTTGTGCGGCTATAATAGCCTTCCTCAGCGTCCAAAGACACTAACCGTGGGAACACTCCGCTTGTAGGGTAAAGCTGACTGGGAAATACCTTTGCCAGGAGTGTGCATACGAACCATGACTAGGAACTGTTAGCTACATGTGGGATATTCTGGGTCAGTCACTGAAGGGCTTCTGAGAGACTTGGATGTTAGGTAATGAACTTTATAACTGTTCAGTATCATTACAATTGCCAACCATCGGATCAATTACTTACATAAAATCTAGCGGCACCTGTGCCAAATACAGTTGGTTTAAAGGGTAATGGCTATCTTAGCGTGCTTTTTATTTCGGTAAAATATATTTGTATTTTTCAATTGTGACGGAATTCAATGAAGCCATAAAACATTTAAAAGCATAGATTTGTCGTTAATTTAAGCCACAAGGGCAGAAGCGGTAGCACTCTCGTATTTCCAGCTAGGAGGCAAGACAGCTTTCTTCTTGTAGTATCTGGCCAGCTTGTGGATCCTGCTCTCAATCAGAATCAGTCGGTATTTGGAGTCCTTATCCTGTCTGTTCTTTTCCAGATGCTTCCTGATTGCCACTGCTTTCTTGATCAGGTGGTACAAATCTTCAGGAATCGTGCTGGCCAGACCTTTAGCTCGCAGAATTCTTAGGATCTTTGTACCCGTCAGATGTTTGATCTGAAACAAGAAATGAACACCAGGTATTATAACAACGAAATAGCCGGTAGCCGCTATGAAGCGAATATCGCAATTTCTTGGGAAAATGAAGAACAATGCCGACTGCGACCCTCTGAGGCGAAACCGCACATTAGAAAGATGTAGCGCTCTGATTTCCTTCTTAGTTGCAGGAAATATTATTATTAAAAATTCATCAGCTACATTATAAGGAGCACGTTACAGTACCTGGTTGACACCGTGAGAGTCCCTGAGAATGACTCCAATCTGAGAGGGTGTCAGTCCCTTCTTAGAGAGTTTGTAGATCGTCTCCTTAACTTCCTCTGACGTCAGTTTCTGCCACGTGGGGACACTTCTCTTGTAGGGTAGAGCAGACTGGGATATACCCTTTCTGAAATGGAGAATTCCATAGAAAATTTATTGTTTTTAATAAAAACGAGTATAAAATACTGATGTTGGCAGATCGCTCAATTCATTGCACCTTAGGGGCCATCCAGAAATGAACTCATCACTTGGGTATGTATGTATTCGAAATGATGAAATAGTATGTTTGTATGTTCAAAAAGGCCGATTTTTGATGAGCTCATTTCTGAATGGCCCCTTATGATGGACATCATTAAACATTAAACAGGAGAAAGTGTACAGTGACTTACCCTGGAGTATGCATACGAACCATGGCTGCTGTCTTTACCTAGCTCAAATTTGAGATAGTCAGAATTAAATACATTCATTCTTTCCTCAACTAATCGTTGAGGATCACAAAGTAACAAAAGTTATTTTAACGAGCTTTTAACGTAACGGGCCCGCTGAGTCAATGTTTCCGAGCTTTTGGAACAAAAGTGGAACAAATTTTTGGACAAATGTTGACATATATCCTGGGCCATAAAACGGTTAGTATTGATGGAATAATCACTCAGCTTGGTTAAATAAGCATCCCAGTTATCTTTTGAAATGTTTCTAGTTAAATGGTGGCCGTTTCAATATGTCAACATTTGTCCAAATTTTGTTCCAATCGATCGCTGAAAATTTGGACAAATGTTGACATATATCCTGGGCCATAAAACGGTTAGCATCGATGGAATAATCTCTCAGCTTGGTTAAATAAGCATTTAAGTTATCTTTTGAAATTTTTCTAGGTAAATTGTGGCCGTTTCAATATGTCAACATTTGTCCAAATTTTGTTCCAATCGATCGCTGAATATTTGGACAAATGTTGACATATATCCTGGGCTACAAAACAGTTAGTATCGATGAAATAATCACTCGGCTTGGTTAAATAGGGGGGGGGCCAACCCCCATAAACCCCCATAAACCCCCAAAAATTTAACCCCCATTTGCCTTTTTCGATATCCACTTGGGGGTTTATGGGGGTTTAATTTTCCAGAAAAAGGTCGAAAATCTTCAATGAAAATTGGTACCATTTCAAAATATGGCCAAAAATCGTCAACAAAAATTGGTACCATTTCAGAAAAGGCTTGAAAATCGCCAACAAAAAATGGTACCATTTCAAAAAAGGGTCTAAGATTGTCAACAAAAAATGGTACCATTTCAAAAAATGGCCGAAAATGGTACCATTTTAGGAAAGGTTCGAAAATGCGCAACAGAAAATGGTACCATTTCAAAAAAGGCTTGAAAATCGCTGAAAAAATGGTACCATTTCAGAAAAGGGCCAAAATTCATCAACAAAAAATGGTACCATTTCAAAAAAAAGGCCAAAAATCGTCAACAAAAAATGGTACCATTCCGTAAAATGCCAAAAATCGTGAACAAAATCAGTCATAAAACAGCAAAATTTAACAAAATTAAGCCCCCATAAACCCCCATAAACCCCCAAAAATTAAACCCCCATTTGCCATTTTTCGATATCCACCGGGGGTTTATGGGGGTTGGCCCCCCCCCCTAAATAGACATCTAAGTTATGTTTTTGAATATTTTTAGGTAAATTGTGGCCGTTTCAATATGTCAACATTTGTCCAAATTTTGTTCCAACTCTGGCGAAACATCATATGGGGCCCGCTAAGTTTTCAAGATCAGGAGGGGCTAAGCTAAGGGATGTACGTGCGCGCGCGCGCTAAAAACATTTTCTGAACGCCTAAGGCGCCATCAACCCGGGAAAATAAATCCAAAAACTAGCAATAGGGGAGCCGCGCAGAATTTCTACTAAGCTACTATGACGAATCATCAACTCTCGTCGTACGAAAGTTGCAACTTGCAATGCACTCGTAGGATAACCACCAGAAGTCCACAATCACCATTGTTGAAATCCATTTAAGACTAATTATACAGACCATAAGAGGGGGAATGTAAATCAACGATACAAACACCACATGCACATGTACAAACGAAATGTGTGTAGTAGCTGAAATAGCAAACACACGTCTGAAATGACGACTGGATTATACATCATTTTGTATTCAAGCTAATTATACAAAAAACATTTCAATCAGGTGCAGATTAAACTGCTTATTCAAGTAGGTGCTAGTTGGTACAGCTTCGACTGAAGACCAAGTGCGAACTAAGAATGGGCGATTTGTTTCTAAAGCAGGAAACGCCATTTATCGTATTGGCCTTTATTTAGCCGGCCTTTTTTTTAACCGGCCCTTTTTTTAACCGGCCCTATGGACAAAAATCGAATCATTTTTGAACCATTTTAACCGGCCCCTTGGACAAAAAGTTTTGAAGCAGTTGCCAAAACAAGAAAATTTTGCCTCAAAATAGCCACAAAAACCAACTTACACTCAGTAAAATGTATCAAAAAAAACTCAAATACTGGTCTAATATCATGATTTAGGTCATTATCTGCGTTTTATTATGACGGTGAAATGAATTTGCCAGTACATAAGCCAAGTAACAAGAGTTTCATCTGACCTCAATCAACTGGCCTTTAATTTAATCGGCCCCATTTTAACCGGCCATTTTTTTAACCGGCCCTTTGGACAAAAATCTCAGAGTCGTTTTTGTCCTTAAGGGCCGGTTAAATAAGGGCCAATAAGGTATCGTGATTGGTCTTCAGTTAATACAGTACTTGGATAGTAACTACATTCTAAAGCAACACACATTATGCATACACACAGTTTGATAATATGCACCTCTTACCCCTGTTCCGGCAGTGCGATTCCTTGACAAAACACCCCCCGACAAAAACTTAGGATGCCGGGATGGAGAGGGTATTTTCTGGGGGGATGTATGTCCGGGGGTGTTTATTATGTCCTTGGGTGCGTGTTATGGGGAGGTGTTATGTCCCGGGGGTGTTATTTCACAGGTAGTGCACTTTGTACTTTTACTCACTGCGAATCCGTTCATAACACGTATACATGTACTCGAAGACCGAAGCAACACAAACACATCCAATTAAACAATTAATATACTTCAAAGGACATGTAGAAAGAACCGAGATTTGTCTAATGGCCCCTGATCAGAACATCTCTCTAGAAGATGCAATCATGAAGCCATGACCAACTTTTCACCCACTTCAATTCATTTTAATTCGACGTGATGCTTTCGACTTCTGAGTACACATGACAGCGAAGCAGTGATAGTTTATTTGGAACCAAAAAGCTGTCTGAAAATTGGATGCAAAATTTTGTCGGTGCATATTTCAGTCTTGCAACTTGGAAAAAGTGCATACTTCGATTTAGAGCTCGACATTCGGCCTTAATACCATATTACGCTCTCGGGCAATCGCCCTCGATACGCTTTTGAGTTTTGCACTTTTCCCCGTTACAAAACATTTCATTGAAATTGAATATCGAAACAAGATATAAGTATTTAGTACAAAGAATGGTATTTCTTTTTTATTTCTTATTATGGCGAAAATATCATCTAAGGTCCAAGTCGATGAAGTATCTAAGCTTAGGGGCTGGATCTTGTAACATGGCTCTATATATCAATAAACCATGAAATATTATCCACTAAATTCTTTTCTTTAAAACATCAATAAAGTTCGATGACAAAAGCGCATCACTTCAATTGACCCCCAACTCACGATAGACAAAGTTTGTTAGATGAACACTAACTTTGTAGAGTCATCTGTAGATCTGTTCCTGCGTTACTCCTTGTTAACGAGAAGAGGTCCTAAGTTGTCACCAGTAGCTGCATTGTGCTTGTTGTGGCTACCATCGCAGTAAGGGAACTGAAGGTACGATTACGTGTTAACAACTAAAAATTATTACAAATTTTTTCCAAAAACCAAAAAGGATTTGGTTGTGGTGGCCCGCGGCGGTTTTAAGGCGTTCTTTACTTTAAAACCCATGATATGGAATAGAACGCGACGGTTAAAACTGCTGCAACGTCACTTCAAAATGTACAGCTTTCACGAAACTATTATGCTTCGAAAAAGTGCCGTTGCGGCAGTTTTAACCGTCGCGTTCTATTCCATATCATGGGTTTTAAAGTAAAGAACGCCTTAAAACCGCCGCGGGCCACCACAACCAAATCCTTTTTGGTTTTTGGAAAAAAATATCATCCTTTTGCTGTGCTCAGATATTGCAATTTGGCGTCAAATCGCGCGTACAAAATTTGCGTTACCTAGCATTACTGATGACGTCACAATTACGTCATAAAATTATATTAACTATCTGAGACATTCATTAGCACAGTTGGGACTATGACCGACAACATATCCAAAGATGAAGTTCTGGGATGGTCCCGTTCTCTCTAACTCATCCTTACCGTTTTGCTATTTTTATGATTTTTCGTGTCAAAGTGTTTCAAACAATTGCAAATATCTCAATGATGCCGGAGGCCCGGAACTTTTCGACCCCATTTTTGGAAAGTACATTAAATTTCCTTTCTGCATTATCATAAGCATTTTCACCTTTCTCAAAAGCTTCATGCCGAAAAATTGCGCTGAAAAACGCCGATTTTCGGGAAATCAAAATATGAAATTCACGACTTTGTGACGTCATAATGACGTCATCAACATGACGTAAGATGCTTTTCGAGGGCACTTTTCGCAAGTACTATCTTTCTACTTTCCAGCGCTGGGTCGATGAGCTCTGTATCTTTTACGGTTCTCGAGATATGGCTTTTTAAAGAGGGTACACCTTTCGCCTAAAAATGTTCTCTATTGGTATGTTATTGTCGTAACCCTTTTTAACAAGAACAGCCTCAATTTCGGCGATTTCAAGTAGTAATAACTCAGCCATTTTTTAATGAATTGATCTCAAATTTGGAACTCCGAGCGCGCGCACAGCAAAGGCGCGAAAACTCAATTTTCAATCGATTTGATCGTCGGGAAGGTTCCGTAAAAAATTTTGAAATTTGGCGAATCCACAAAAACATATATATGGGGGCTGGCAAGCGCAGCGATGCGTACGCATCGCGTGTACGATTTCAGTGCGAATAAGTTGTCATAACTTGGGCAGGGGGGGGGGCCAACGTCCCGCTTTGTCCCGCTCCAAAAAATGTCCCGTTTGGAAAAATAGGTGAGCAACGGGACAAAAATGGGACATAGCGGGACATTGCGGGACAAAGCGGGACATTTGTCTCTTGCAGACTTCACTGCAACATGAGACTCATTTTAAAACCTTACAACTATTTGATATAGTCAGATACATCACTACATGGGCATTCTATACGTATATCAAACAAAATGGAAGAGATAAGGTCGACTAAACAAGGGAGATTAAGCAGGAGAGAATGGGTCCAAAAATTGCTATTTTTCTTATGAAATGCAATTGTTCTTGAGTTTTCGAGCCGGAAATTGCTGTCTGATACAGATTAAAAAAACTTTGAGATGACTAGTGTCCAGTTATCCAGTATGCCAGACCAGGTATCCTTGATTCTTCGAACCCCAGGCCTGATATACTGATGTAGGCATTAGAAATAAGAGATACGTCCTGGTTTTACGTTCTGATTATATGTTTCAGGATACCTGGTCTGGCATTTATGATCACAATGTTTCAAATAGATGTGGCAATGTTTTTAGTCCGACCTACTGTGGCACGGCACTTTCAGCAGTCAATGCCATGTTAACAAGACAGTGTTATTGTCGTGGTGTCAGAAAAGCACGCAATTAGCCTGATAAAGTCAATAACTCAGTCGTACTACGAGTCCCTAATTATACAAATACGCCAGACTGCGTGTCTCTTACATCAGGACGTGACACTTCATGTACTATCTGAGTAATTTCAAACCATCACTATCTCTCTATGTAGACTACGTGTATCTACTATCTACGTATCTGAAACCAGTACATCAGACTACGTGTCAGAGATATTATTTGACACCAGTAGTAAGTGTTGACGTCTTTGGCGTATTACGGCACGGTGCCTGACACCAGTACGTCATACAGAGTGTCCTTACTGCCTACTATCTTTAAACATCAGTCACATAATGTGTCTATGACACCACAACAGCTCTGACACCAGTATAATAGTACCAACAATTCTGACACCAGCATTAGTAAAACATCATAGTCTCTTAAACCAGTACGTCATACAAGGTGTCTCTGTCACCACTACGCAACCCTCTAACACTAGTAAAACGCCTTATGAAGAGTCCCTGACAACAGTACTGCAGACAACTCTCAAACATCAGTGAGACTACCCGGGGTGTCTGACACGAGCAGGTGAGACTACGTGTCTCTGTCACCAGCCGGTGAGACTACGTGTCTGACACCAGCAGGTGAGACTTCGTGTCTCTGTCACAAGCAGGTGAGACGTGTCTCTGTCACCAGCAGGTGAGACTACGTGTCTGACACCAGCAGGTGAGACTGTGTCTCTGTCACAGCAGGTGAGACTACGTGTCTCTGTCACAAGCAGGTGAGACTACGTGTCTCTGTCACAAGCAGGTGAGACGTATCTCTGTCACCAGCAGGTGAGACTACGTGTCTCTGACACCAGCAGGTGAGACTACGTGTCTCTGTCACCAGCAGGTGAGACTACGTGTCTCTGACACCAGCAGGTGAGGAGGGTCCCTTTCCTTTCCCCCCTTCATTTTTCCATTTTAAAATTTCCGGGCCCCCATTGCCTAGGTTTCCTTTTTTAATAAATTTTTTTTTGGGGGTTACTTTTTAAAAAATTCTATGGAAAAATTCAAAATTCTTAGTGCTGAGATTCAGAGAAACCCAATTTAATTCTACTACATTGTTCAGTAGAAATAATTCAGACAAATAATAACAAAATTATATGCACTTAGTAAGTGCACAATGAATTTTAAGTCTCACTTGGCACTTACCCTTATTTTTGACATCTTGATTGCCCCCTTTGAGTTGCTGTAGCTTCTTTCTCTTGGTGGAGGAGCTCTGCGTGTCAGGTCTCTTCCTTTTCTTCTTTCTTGCCTGCTCATCAGTTTTTATCCTGACTTTTGGTGCACTGTCTTCAGTCGTCATTAGCTAGTATTAGGTTGACATTATTGAGTTTGGGTTACAAAAATCAGCGTATGGTTCGAACAGATTTCTGGGTTGGCCCTTATGACAAACATGGAAGTTCTCATTACATAACATGGACCCCAGTGATGAAACCACACCGTCGCAATCCTATTTAGTAGCAGCCATGGCCGAGCAAGTTCTGGAGTAATATTTCATACAAGTCATCAACATGACAAATTTCCTGTGGCTATGCAACCAAGTAGCACTGTCCTAATTCTTATCAAAATTCCTGAACCAATGATAATCAAGATTCGAATAAGATAAAAATCACATTCTGTTGACGGATTTAAGCCACAAGGGCAGAAGCGGTAGCACTCTCGTATTTCCAGCTAGAGGCAAGACAGCTTTCTTCTTGTGGTATCTGGCCACAGCTTGTGGATCCTGCTCTCAATCAGAATCAGTCGGTATTTGAGTCCTTATCCTGTCTGTTCTTTTCCAGATGCTTCCTGATTTGCCACTGCTTTCTTGATCAGGTGGTACAGATCTTCTGGAATCGTGGCCAATAGACCTTTAGCTCGCAGAATTCTTAGGATCTTTGTACCCGTCAGATGTTTGAAAACGCGCATTTTATTCAAAACTACTTGAAGGGTGTAGAAACGGGTAAAAAGTGCACCATGATACTACGCACAAATGACCGAGTGTGTCATATTGCATTAGAAACTGAGGCCGAAGGCCGATGTTTTTATATTGCAAAAATTGAACCATTTACTTGAGTGATTTACTTTCCGGAAATCATGCTTTCAGAAAATTTAAGCCGCCGAGTTGAATGAATCATCATTTCATACCTGGTTGACACCGTGAGAGTCCCTGAGAATGACTCCAATCTGAGAGGGTGTCAGTCCCTTCTTAGAGAGTTTGTAGATCGTCTCCTTCACTTCCTCTGACGTCAGTTTCTGCCACGTGGGGACACTTCTCTTGTAGGGTAGAGCAGACTGGGATATACCCTTTCTGAAATGAGAGACGTTAAACGATCAGTTAGAAGATAAATCATTGGGCTGCAAGGTGATCATTTTAGAGCTGATAGTCAAATGTCAAGAGTGACCAAGTTAACACTTCTCGCGCAACACTCATGGCTAATTTCACACACTCAATTTCTATACCCTTAAAATACAGAGATCACACAGTTTACATTCCAATTTCCAGGAATTTGTTCGATATAATACTACCAGGATGATATCTCGCTAAACTCATCAGCAGATAACACTCTTTAATTTGTCTATGAAGCGAGACACGGAAGTTTGATCTCAAATAAAATAACTATCTAGCTAATTGAATATAAGTACTATAGTGGAAGTGAATGTATGTAACTATAAGCAGGAACATTAGTTCAGAATCCATTATCATGTTTTAAAGAGCTCAGTTAATTGGCCTACTTGCCAAGCGAATCACTCACCCTGGCGTGTGCATCCGAACCATCTTGAGGTTGAGAGGTGAGACTTAGCTATTGGGAGGTAAGGGAATTAGATGAAGTAGAGAGATGAGACTTAGCTATTGGGAGGTAGAGGAATTAGAGGAGGTTGAGAGGTGAGACTTAGCTATTGGGAGGTAAGGGAATTAGATGAGGTGAGACTTAGCTATTGGGAGGTAAGGGAATTAGATGAGGTAGAGAGGTGAGACTTAGCTATTGGGAGGTAAGGGAATTAGATGAGGTAGAGAGGTGAGACTTAGCTATTGGGAGGTAAGGGAATTAGATGAGGTAGAGAGGTGAGACTTAGCTATTGGGAGGTAAGGGAATTAGATGAGATAGAGAGGTGAGACTTAGCTATTGGGAGGCAAGGGAATTAGATAAGGTAGAGAGGTGAGACTTAGCTATTGGGAGGTATTAGGGAATTAGATGAGATTGAGAGGTGAGACTTAGCTATTGGGAGGCAAGGGAATTAGATAAGGTAGAGACTTAGCTATTGGGAGGCAAGGGAATTAGATGAGGTAGAGAGGTGAGACTTAGCTATTGGCAGGTAAGGGAATTAGATGAGATAGAGAGGTGAGACTTAGCTATTGGCAGGTAAGGGAATTAGATGAGGTTGAGAGGTGACACTTAGCTATTGGGAGGTAAGGGAATTAGATGAGGAAGAGAGATGAGACTTAGCTATTGGCAGGTAAGGGGATTAGATGAGGTATAGAGGTGAGACTTAGCTATTGGGAGGTAAGGGAATTAGATGAGGGGGAGAGGTGAGACTTAGCTATTGGGAGGCAAGGGAATTAGATAAGGTAGAGACTTAGCTATTGGGAGGTAAGGGAATTAGATGAGGTAGAGAGGTGAGACTTAGCTATTGGGAGGTAAGGGAATTAGATGTGTGCAACTACGGAGTGCTGTGCAGGAGGGTAAAAGTGCGATAAAACTCTAGGATTAAATTGGACCCACTGTTTATTTAGTTTTATTTATTTTAGTACCCTTTATAATGAAGAGTTATGTCAACATTCATTTTAATGTTTAATGAATTTAACCAACTGTCAATAATACCAGTAATGACTAGCAATATTACCTTGATGCAGTAAGATTATAAAGATCGATTTCTTGGGAATCATTTGAAATTGGAGGCCTGATCAAACTGATAAACCATATGCCAGTAATTTATCCCACTGTTTTATTCCACTATCATCGATTAGACACTGGTTGGTGGGTTACCTGCGCAATAAATGCAAATAATCTCACGCTCACTGGTTACCAAATATTCAGCGGGCTCAGGAATTAAAACACGAAAATTTGAGAGCGTGTCACAAGCCGGTAATGGTGTAAATTCATTTAATTTCATGTTTCATTCGTATTAAACACCATTTTTAGAAAGAATGTGAAGATAAATTATGTGGAAGCCTTAGATTATTAATGCAGTACCCCTAATGGCCAAATCTTTGACAGTGAGAAAAATAAGAAAATACATGATCAAGGAGGCAGTGAACTCTCGGATTTTCAATAAGATAAAAATCACATTCTGTTGACAGATTTAAGCCACAAGAGCAGAAGCGGTAGCACTCTCGTATTTCCAGCTAGGAGGCAAGACAGCTTTCTTCTTGTAGTATCTGGCCAGCTTGTGGATCCTGCTCTCAATCAGAATCAGTCGGTATTTGGAGTCCTTATCCTGTCTGTTCTTTTCCAGATGCTTCCTGATTGCCACTGCTTTCTTGATCAGGTGGTACAAATCTTCTGGAATCGTGCTGGCCAGGCCTTTAGCTCGCAGAATTCTAAGGATCTTCGTACCCGTCAGATGTTTGATCTGAAACGCACCTTTTATTCGAAACTAGCAAACGACCGGTTACTATTTCTCAATAAATCCGGTTACGGTTTCGGTTAGCAAAAAAAAGCCCGGTTAACCGGTATTTCGGTTTCGGTTCGGTTAACCGGTCGTTTACTATTCAAAACTTGGACCATTTACTTGAGCGATTTACTTTCCGGCAATCATGTCTTCAGAAAATGTCGGCCGCCGAGTTTAGTGAATCATCATTTCATACCTGGTTGACACCGTGAGAGTCCCTGAGAATGACTCCAATCTGAGAGGGTGTCAGACCCTTCTTAGACAGTTTGTAGATCGTCTCCTTCACTTCCTCTGACGTCAGTTTCTGCCACTGCAAAAAGTTCGATTAATCTGAATGTGAATTCTTTTCATAAACTTCCAATATATTCCATGATAAAAATTCCACATAAAGTTTACGTTATCGGATCCTTTCATGGGTATCAGAATGACTTGAACACAATATTACATGAGAGAAGTTTGGAAGGATCATTACATTCCAAACAAACACCTCACCTAGAAACACTAAGTCGCCGACTTGTCAGCTCTAATAAAGCTTAAACTCATCTGAAACACTTGGAGGAAGAGCAGAAAGCACCGGAACCCGAGGCATGGCACACACTGAACATCTGGCAACGTTCTAATTCGAAATCATGTTGCGATTTGGGATGCAGCAGATTGGTGTCTCAACTTTTGCAAGAGCGGCATATTACGACGCGCTTGAGTTGTGCTTTTAGCGAATAAATATGTATGTTCTATTGAAACATAGAAATATTTATGAATAGAAAGAACATTCCCGCGCAAAAGAGCACAACTCATGCACAGCTTGACACGCCGCGCCTAGAAAGGTCGAGACACCACGGTCACAACGTAATGATCACCTGCTACCAAGCATTCATGTTCAGAGGCGCGCCAATCACTTAGCGATCAGGTCAGCAGTGTGCACCATGACAAGAGGCACGGTACTCTCAAATGGTTGCCCGAGACAACCACGCTCACCAAGGGAACAAAGCAGTGGAGAGTGTGACGCGCAACAACACAAACCTCGCAAAACTTAGCTGGTATATTGTACACGATGTACATTGTACAAGACAAGAACGCAATACTCGATGTATTAGATTCAGCTCTCTGTACAATGTACATCGTGTACAAAGTACATTATTCAAGAGTGCATATCAGAGGGTACTGATTGGGACCAGTGGGTATCATGTCAGTGTGTGAGTACAATCACGACACATCCATTTAAGTGTCCCGGTATGTACACATTTTGAATGCACCTTTCAAAGCAGCGAGGTCAGTGTTATCACACCACAAAATTCACTCCAAAACTCGGGACTTTGGGTTCCTCATACGATGTTAGTAAGTTTGTCACCGTGTAGAAATACGTATGTAAACAAATTCTTTTAGTCAGTGAATTCTGAGGATTTGCGCAAACGAAGGCATTCTCTTGACTTTCATATTATAATCTGGGCACAACCCACGTCGCCAAATCATTCGATTGACAGATTAAATACGCAAAATAAATTTGGTGCCCTCGTTTGTGCGGCTATAATAGCCCTCCTCAGCTTCCAAAGACCTGCCACGTGGGAACACTCCGCTTGTAGGGTAACGCTGACTGGGAAATACCCTTGCCAGGAGTGTGCATACGAACCATGACTACGAACTGGTAGCTACATGTGGGATATTCAGGGTCAGTCACTGAAGGGCTTCTGAGAGACTTGGATGTTAGGTAATGAACTTTATAACTGTTCAATATCATTAAAATTGCCAACCATCGGATCAATTACTTACATAAAATCTAGCGGCAACTGCAACAATGCCAAATACAGATTAATTAAGTAAGGGTAATGACTATCTAAGTTTGCTTTCTATTTTGGTATTTTTTAATTGTGACGGAATTCAATGAAGCCAGAAAACATTTAAAAGCATAGATTTGTCGTTAATTTAAGCCACAAGGGCAGAAGCGGTAGCACTCTCGTATTTCCAGCTAGGAGGCAAGACAGCTTTCTTCTTGTAGTATCTGGCCAGCTTGTGGATCCTGCTCTCGATCAGAATCAGTCGGTATTTGGAGTCCTTATCCTGTCTGTTCTTTTCCAGGTGCTTCCTGATTGCCACTGCTTTCTTGATCAGGTGGTACAAATCTTCAGGAATCGTGCTGGCCAGACCTTTAGCTCGCAGAATTCTTAGGATCTTTGTACCCGTCAGATGTTTGATCTGAAACAAGAAATGAACACCAGGTATTCTTAGAGCGAAATAGTCGGATGCCGCTTTGTAGCGACATATCGCTATTTCTTGGGAATATGAAGAACAATGCCGACTGCGACCCTCTGAGGCGAAACCGCACTTTAAAAAGATGCAGCGCTCTGATTTCCTTCTTAGTTGCAGGAAATATTATTATTAAAAATTCATCAGCTATATTATAAGAAGCACGGTACAGTACCTGGTTGACACCGTGAGAGTCCCTGAGAATAACTCCAATCTGAGAGGGTGTCAGTCCTTTCTTAGAGAGTTTGTAGATCGTCTCCTTCACTTCCTCTGACGTCAGCTTCTGCCACGTGGGGACACTTCTCTTGTAGGGTAGAGCAGACTGGGATATACCCTTTCTGAAATGGAGAATTCCATAGAAAATTTATTGTTTTTAATGAAACGAGCATAAAATACTGATGTTGGCAGATCGCTCAATTCACTGCACCTTAGGGGCCATCCAGAAATGAGCTCATCACTTGGGTATGTATGTATTGGAAATGATGAAATAGTATGTTGGTATGTTCAAAAAAGGCCGATTTTTGATGAGCTCATTTCTGAATGGCCCCTTATGATGGACATCATTAATGATTAAACATTAAACAGGAGAAAGTGTACAATGACTTACCCTGGAGTATGCATACGAACCATGGCTGCTGTCTTTACCTAGCTCAATAGTGAGATAGTCAGAATCATATACATTCTATCCTCAACTAATTGTTGGGGATCACAAAGTAACAAAAGTTATTTTAACGAGCTTTTAACGGGCCCGCTAAGTTTTCAAGATCAGAAGGGGCTAAGCTAAGGGATGTACGTGCGCGCGCGCTAAAAACATTTTCTGAACGCCTAAGGCGCCATCAACTCGGGAAAATAAATCAAAAAACTAGCAATAGATGAGCCGCGCAGAATTTCTTCTATGACGTATCATCAATTCTCGTCGAACGAAATCCAGCACAAAAAGTTGCATTACCAACAGACGTCCACATTCACCACTGTTGAAATCCATTTAAGATTAGATAGACAATATGAGGAGGAATGTAAATCAACGATATAAACATCACATGCACTATCCATGTACAAACATGTGTGTAGTAGCTGAAATAGCGAAAACACGTCTGAAATGACGACTGGATTATACATCATTTTGTATTCAAGCTAATTATACAAAAAACATTTCAATCAGGTGCAGATTAAACTGCTTATTCAAGTAGGTGCTAGTTGGTACAGCCTCGACTGAAGACCAAGTGCGAACAAAGAATGGGCGATTTGTTTCTAAAACAGGAAACGCCATTTATCGTAATTGGTCTTCAGTTAATACAGTACTTGGATAGTAACTACATTCTAAAACAACACACATTATGCATACATACAGTTTGATAATATGCACCTCTTACCCCTGTTCCGGCAGTGCGATTCCTTGACGGCTGCCGGACAAGTGCGCACATGGGAGCTCAATAATTGACAGGGTAGGGTGGGAAAATTTGGGGAGTAGCCCAATCAGTAGATTGACTGCATCTGAAACGACAAGTGCGCACATTCAATGATTCAGCTCTGGGGTCAGCTCAGGTTTCACTCAGTATTTTAGTTCATTTGAGATAAGTCATGAACAGAGTTGCATTGGTGCGACGTTACCCTTCCTCTATGCCCAGTGGAATAATTTTAAAAAGTGGCTGGGAATCTGTAAATAAGAGTAAAAAGTGGCTTTTTCAGCTTGGGGTAAAGACCAGCTGGTTTTGAAATGTTTTCACTAATATGACCGAAATTTTAAAAAACAAGTTCGATTGCTAGCTAGAGAAACAATAAAAACGTGCAACAATGTTTTTCATTGAATATGGTAATTATTTTAAAATGTTTATTGATGGCTATTTAGATAGTTTCCACAAAAAAATTTGACCAAAGTCAAACACAAGGAAATATCGCGGCTGGTTTAGGAATGCGGTGGCTGGTTTGGGAGTGCGGTGGCTGGTTTAGGAATATGATGGCTGGTTTAGGAATGCGGTGGGAATGCAGCTGCTGGATTCGGATTAGGCACCGAGAAAGGTCGATTATGGTATTTAGCTCTATGAATTTTATGATTTTGAGTTCATCAATTACAGAATGTGTCCAGAAAGGCTCATTTCGTTCGAATTTAAGCTTTTTTCGATTTCTTATTTGGAAATTTGACTGGGAATTTAATTCCTAAATTCCCCATATTATTCCACTGGGCGTGTATGAGCCGTGATGTAACCCTTCCAGTTCCTCTCATATGATACGCTGAAGCTATGAGCCGCATCACGTGAGCCGAACGTAACCTAACCCATCATGACCTCGCATGACAAAGCACCCATCATGACCTCGCATGGGCACTGTGGCTGCGCGCATGGTGGGGTACTCTGAGTTGCGCCAGAATCCGCTTCAAGTTCACTCACAGACTCCACTAGAAACATGGGGCGCACTTGTCGTTTGTTGTAGTTTGGATGAGGTTCTGACTTGGCTGAGCTGCAATGTGCGCAGTTGTCGTTTTCAGCATATGAAGTGCTCACTCAGCTCAAATCATTGACAGGGCACCCTGTTAGACCGTGGGAAATAGATTCTTATGTGCGCACTTGTCGGTAGGCCTCCTTGACAAAACACCCCCGACAAAAACTTAGGATGCCGGGATGGAGAGGGTATTTTCTGGGGGGATGTATGTCCGGGGGTGTTTATTATGTCCTTGGGTGCGTGTTATGGGGAGGGGGTATACATGTAGAAAGAACCGAGATTTGTCTTATGGCCCCTGATCAGAACACCTCTCTCTCTCTCTTGAAGATGCAATCATGAAGCCATGACCAACTTTTCACCCACTTCAATTCATTTTAATTCGACGTGATGCTTTCGACTTCTGAGTACACATGGCAGCGAAGCAGTGATAGTTTATTTGGAACCAAAAAGCTGTTTGAAAATTGGATGCAAAATTTTGTCGGTGCATATTTCAGTCTTGCAACTTGGAAAAAGTGCATACTTCGATTTAAAGCTCTGCATTCGGCCTTAATACCATATTACGCTCTCGGGCAATCGCCCTCGATACGCTTTTGAGTTTTGCACTTTTCCCCGTTACAAAACATTTCATTGAAATTGAATATCGAAACAAGATATAAGTATTTAGTACAAAGAATGGTATTTCTTTTTTATTTCTTATTATGGCGAAAATATCATCTAAGGTCTAAGTCGATGAAGTATCTAAGCTTAGGGACTGGATCTTGTAACATGGCTCTATATATCAATAAACCATGAAATATTATCCACTAAATTCTTTTCTTTAAAACATCAATAAAGTTCGATGACAAAAGCGCATCACTTCAATTGACCCCAAACTCACGATAGACAAAGTTTGTTAGATGAACACTAACTTTGTAGAGTCATCTGTAGATCTGTTCCAGCATTACTCTTTGTTAACGAGAAGAGGTCCTAAGTTGTCACCAGTAGCTGCATTGTGCTTGTTGTGGCTACCATCGCAGTAAGGGAACTGAAGGTACGATTACGTGTTAAAATAACAACTAAAAATCATTACAAATCGAGACTTTGATTTGTAGCGTAGATTATTTTTCTGACACAACATGAAACTGACACCACTTGACGCTGACACCAAGTGACACTGACACGCTTAACAAAATATGCTTGGACTAAGAAGGAAAAATCGAAAAGAGGCTGATCTCATGGTTCGATGGGGTCAGTTGCCTTGCTTATGACATTTTTTGATCAGATATGAAACCTCTTCGGCAATATAAGGGACACGAAAGGCCGCCTTTAACCCAGAAGGCCAGAAACCGGAATTTGCTTCGTCAAAAACTCAGAAAAAGGGGTAGTTTCAGCCCAACCGGAAAAAATAATCCATCAGAAAAACCAACGTTTATAAGGTACAGTTGACACTGAAACCACTTGCAACTGACATGACATCACCATAGCTTCATCCTGGGTCCAATCCCCCCCTGAATTTTTCAACTCCCCCTTGACAAAACCTCCCCCCTGAATTTTCAAAATTCTCAATCCCCCCCCTTTACCGCCCCTGAATTTCAAAAATTCGAACAACCCCCCACCAAAAACTTAGAAAATTTTTCTAAGATATGTCCATTGAAATGTTTACAATAGAATCAATCGAAACTAGAAACTTAATGACAAGATGAAAGTATGTAAACTATGAAATGTGACTGACAGACAAGAAATTTAGTCAATTTTGAGTTTTAACATATAATATTTCTAATGACTGTAATGGTAATGAAGTTCAATTTTAATGTAAATTAATCCTTGAATATAATTAAAGCTATGAAGTGACACTTGTAAGGGAATCATGGCATGAAACCAAGCCTCAGGGATATTGTCAACACAATATTAAAACATAGAAACACATTAGTTAAGTTGATATCACTTGAAAATGGCAGGGAATTGAAGTATTGTAGTTATTTGGCAGTCTTACAAAAAGATAGCGGGGGTCTGGGGGCGCAGCCCCCAGAAGCCAGAGGGTCGGAGATAAAATATTTCTCACGGAAATAGGATTTTCATCTCAAATTTTGAAATTCTTCTGGCAGATCCCAATCCCCCCCTTAATTTTTTCACTCCCCCCTCCAGTCCAAGTCCCCCCAGAATCATTGAAATTAGGGCAACCCCCCACCTACCTTATCTGACCCAAAATCTTTATCCCCCCCCCTTTTCTTAGGGGGGGGATGAAGCTATGGACATCACTTAACGCTGGCAACACGAAACGTAATACTGACTCCACTTGGCAATGACACCACTTTATTTAAAGTGGTGTCAGTGTCAATTGGTACCTTAATACTTTTATAGATATAGATCAAGATTATCAATTTATCACATACATGGATAAGGTCTTCAACTAATACTCAGTCTAAGTTAGGTATTTGGTCTGATGTACTGCACCACTAAAATTAAAATCTCCATTTCAACTTTTACATCATAACTTTTGTGACTATATAACTTAATCTTATATCGAATTAAGCCCAGTGGAATAATATTCTGAAGTGGCTGGGAATGAGGATATAAAGACGAATATGGCTTTTTTTCGGAGCTCGCTCCGCTGCGCTCGGCCGCTTCGCGGCCTCGCTTGCTCCGCTCGCTCTCTCCCCTCTGTCCAGTCAAGCCAGCATTGAGCAATGAATATTGTCCGAAGTGACCCAATTCTAAGATTGATGCCTTACATTTCCACAAAACCGCCGTTTGTATGTGCTAGATACTGATTTGATGGATGTCGCCTACAAAGCTATAATACCAAATACGTATTACTTTTTGATAATTACTGGGTGAAAGCACAAAATCAAATGTGACTGTCCAAGTCTAGAACGTTGCACGCACACGATAACATACGCGTACGATTTGACCTAATTTTTTTCCAGGTACAGTGTCGGTGAATACGGTATTATTCGATAAAACGAATCGAACAATGATATTTTCATTGGATGTAGATGACAACTGCGAGGCTGACATCTGCAGCCCAACTTAAACATCGATTGGAAGTACCTGAAGACATTGTATTGGCTTGGCTGTTCCCAGTATCAGGAATTCTGCTATCGTCACACAATGGGACACATCTGACAATAAAGTTATACACGATAAAGTTATACACGATACATGTGCCTTATTTTTCTAACAAACAAATTTTCTAAACGTGTATACCCCTGTTTCGCGTTGCCCGGCGCGCTTCCCATAGGAAAGCGCTGTGCACGTATGTGCGCTGTGCACACAAGCGCGCCGCGCAACACGATCAGGGGTAACCGTAGTGAGCATACGCCTAAGTTAGCTAAACCATAAACAATGTTTGCAATGCACGGCGCGCTTCCCCAAAAGACCTAGTTGTACACGGCAGACGTTGTCTGAAGGACATTGTCTAAAGGACTTCCTAAGCCCGCATAGGTGTGTGTACACGCAACGCAAACAGGGATATACGTGTTTAGCTTACTAAACACATATACCCCTGTCTACGTTGCGCGGCGCACTTCCTCAGAAGGGAAGCGCGCGGCGCCTTTGTCAGACGTCGTCTGACCCCTTCGCCGGGCGCGCGCGTCCACCGACGTCAGACAACGGCGCCTACAAACACCTACGCGGGCTTAGGAAGTGTTTAGCAACTAAAGGACCAGCGCATAGCGCGCGTCCGCACACCCATGCATGCTTTGGAACGCTTATGTGGGTTAAGTAAAATCCTATCTTGTCTGACATCGTCTTCTTAAGCCCGCATAGGAGTGTGAACGCGCCGCGCGCTTCCCTACGGGATCAACGCGCAATGCAAACAGGGGTAACGTGTTTTGCAAAGTCAAGAGTTAAAAGTGAGCGCCGCGGGCGCGGAGCTGTTTTCCGCGAGTCGTACATCATAAGACAATTGTTTTAATATGGCATATCCTTTTCAACTTCTTAAGCCCGCATAGGAACGCTCCCCTGGAGCTGACCAGAGGTGCCGATGCGATACCACAGCGCCGCGCACTCTGTGCGCGTAACCAGGGCCCAGGTTTGGGCAAGTATACGCGCGCGGCGCTTCCCCACGGGGAATTCCTAAGCCGCGCAACGAAAACAGTTCCCCTAACCAGGGGCCGGGCGTCGCAAAACGGTTTTTAGCGCTTGCCGCGCCGCGCCGTGACAAGACTGTAAATAATATTCTAATTCTAATTCTATTGTTATGTAAGAACATATTCAATGCCCAGTCTTCACATGAGTTCAAATAGAACGATGTATGGTGTGGATACAGTCATGTAAATTGTTATGGTTGAATGCACAGTATTCCTGTTATTGAAGTCTTTTACTTTCTGGGGGCAACATCCTGCACTGCCCCGGTCTGTCCTGTTTTGTTTAAAAAGGCCAGATAAATTAAGGCTAATAAGGTAATTGGATCTTATTTTTTGTTTTAATCTAGAAGTAATTACATTCAATGAAACATTTAGTCATTTATTTATTTGGTATGACTCACTTAGATCCTGCTGTTTTCACGCAATGTTTATTTAAATCAGGATTTGACCCATTTTTCTCATCTCATTTATCCCTACAATAAGAGGGCATGTGTTGCTGGTTTTTAGTTTTTTAGTATGGTTTTTTATAATTTATTTACAGTGACACATTGTATGTATATTTAGAAGAAATTAATTAATTAATTAATTACCTAAAGGGATCATGTTGGTAGATGTGTTTTAAAGGATTTATTCTTTAATTGTTGATATATAGGGATCATGTTGGTGTTCAAGTACCGAGTTGGAGAAAAGTCTTGCAGATTGATGTCTTGAAGAAAGATTTCTTTTTAATTCAAATATTTATTTATTTATTCATTCATTTGAATTATTTGTTTATTGAATTGAAATCAATCGAATTTGAATAAAGTATTATCTTCCCTCAGAACAACCAAAATGATAGCATCCAATTGAAAAAAATGCAATTTTGCTGTAAAATTAATTTCAATTCAATTCAACCACCTTTCAGTTGTATAGTTTTATGAATTTAATAGCTATTCTCAATATATAAGCAAAACTTTGATAGTATATGAAACGCTACTTCTGTAAGAAGTGTGGATTTCGCGGCAAGGACCTCCAAGGGTTTCTATGGAAGAATCGATGGAGCCACATAAAGCGACACAGGCTAGTAGACATACTGAAATCTGATTATTTAGCGACTGAAACAACTGACTGGCAATTTCTGTCTTCAAATGATTAATTGACACATCTCTATACCTAATTTGAGAATTTGGAAACTTTGGTAATGCCCTACCTGAACTATTCATCATGCTTTATATAATTCATTTGAATTGTCAATTATAAATTGTCTAACAGAAAATGTCATTAATTGTACATATATTTCAGGAACGAACCTAACCCCCTACCAGAAGCACAGTTACTGAAGTACATATGTGACATCAGCAGTTTAGGGTGCACATCACTGCACCAGTATGCAGCTCTACCCCCACAAGTAAACCCTGCAGTTGGGCCCCCACCAGTGAACGTGGCTAGTGTTCCCCCACAACAGCTGGTGAATGCCCCTCCTATGCCCCAGCTGCCAAGGTCTCCTGCTGTGGCCACCTTGCCCAGCTCTTCGCCTCAGGCCCCTATCTTCAACCAGGCATCGTCCCCCCCAAAACTCTTTAATGCAGCTCTACCCCCACAAGTAAACCCTGCAGTTGGGCCCCCACCAGTGAACGTGGCTAGTGTTCCCCCACAACAGCTGGTGAATGCCCCTCCTATGCCCCAGCTGCCAAGGTCTCCTGCTGTGGCCACCTTGCCCAGCTCTTCGCCTCAGGCCCCTATCTTCAACCAGGCATCGTCCCCCCCAAAACTCTTTAATGCAGCTCTACCCCCACAAGTAAACCCTGCAGTTGGGCCCCCACCAGTGAACGTGGCTAGTGTTCCCCCACAACAGCTGGTGAATGCCCCTCCTATGCCCCAGCTGCCAAGGTCTCCTGCTGTGGCCACCTTGCCCAGCCCTTTGCCTCAGGCCCCTACCTTCAACCATGCACCGTCCCCCCCACAGCTCTTGAATGCTCCTGGTCTTTCCCAGCTGGGCATTAATCCTACTGGCCCCTCACTGCCAAGCTCTCCACACGGGCCCCCTGCAAAAACACCAAACAGCACACTGCCCAAAAGTACACCTCTGCAAGCAGGACCCTCATCCCCTTCTTTGACTGGGTCCACCAGCCCAGTTCCTGGACCTTCAAATGCATCATATTCCCCAATCATCATTGGCAACAAGTGCTCAGGAAAGAGGAAGCTGAAAAGAGTGAGTATTATCCGGACTGAGTGCAAGATGTTTTGCTATTAATTATACAGTGGAATTCACTGCACAAAATTTCAGATTTTTGAAGTCTTTTAATGTATGATCTTATCCTGCAGCAAGTTACCATTTATATCAATGACACGTTACAATGATCAATGATATTTGTGGCTTAAACTGATTTCATGGTTTCAGGCCCCAGCCAATGATCTGCATACAGAGCTTCGGGAGTTGCGGGCACTGGTTGAGCTTTTTGCTGCAGGCCAGTCCGCAACTCCCCACTGCTGTCACAAAGCTGGATGTGGCCAGACCCATTGGAAAACTCCAGCTCCCCACCCTCACCCACTGGCACAGCACCAGGCTGCCCATTCTCATGCCTCCTCCTGTCACCACCAGTCTCCATCTCAACTGCCTTATATGCAAGGTTTTGATTCTAACATACCTACTCATTCAGTTCAATTATAATATTTAATATAATATGTGGGCGTGGGTGTGTCATGTTATTGTAATTTCCAGGAGATTTACAAAAATATTCTCTTAGGTGCTGCAGGCGTACAGACACCCCCTGTCCAACCACAGCAAGCTGCAAGTACTGTCAACGTGAACCCACCTCAACATCCTCAACCACACGGTTTTGATAACAACCAATTTAAAGCTTTTGATTTCATCATTCTTTAAATCATTGAATGTTACACTTACTGTGAATTCCATCATGTATGTCCATCCCCCTTTCTCTCTAAACTGTCTAACTGTGATGCTCGGAATTCCGGAGGCCATACATTTATGTTATGTGAGTGTGTTTGTGAGTGTAGGTGGGTGTGTCATGTTACTGTAATTTCCAGGAGATGTACAAAAATATTCTCTTAGGTGCTGCAGGCGTACAGACACCCCCTGTCCAACCACAGCAAGCTGCAAGTACTGTCAACGTGAACCCACCTCAACATCCTCAACCACACGGTTTTGATAACAACCAATTTAAAGCTTTTGATTTCATCATTCTTTAAATGTTCCACTTACTGTAAATTTATGTCCACCCCCCTTCCCCTCTAAACTGTGATGCTCGGAATTCCGGAGGCCATTCATTTTTATTTTGTTGGGGTGTGTTTGTGTGTGACATACCTTAGGTTTTATGAACTGTATTTATGTGAAGTAAAATTTTGGTTGGGTGCAATTTGGGGATCTTTCTCAAGTCATTACTTTAGTTAACATATGATAATGCCGTCATTTTGAACTGTCATGGTGTATGAAAAAATGGGGATTTTCCCGAAAATTCCCCAAATTACAGCCTCCATAAATACACCCACCAAGAAAGGAGACTAACAAAAGCATTCTTTCACTGCAGCCGCTGCCCATGCCCCTCCGGTAAACTGTGTGAGAGGAGACACCATGAACAGAGATGAGGCCCGATGCAAGCTGCTAATGGCCAAATCTGTCGCAGATCTTGAAAGCTTAGGACTACCTATTGCCTTAGAGGTACATATGCATGTTATGATTCATTTCGCCTTTCTGCCCTATGCTAGTTTGGGCTGCTGGTTTTTATTTTCTGTGTTAAATATATGTTTTCTTAAAAAGTTTCGTGGTGTGTAGAATAGGGATTTCTTCGTCAATTTAATCAGAAATAGGACGAGTAGAGTGGTTACGTACATCTTCAATTGTAATGTAATTAAAACGCCGTGTTCTTGCGATGTTTCAATGAATATATCATTCATCATAGTCATACATTCTGAGAAGTTTATTGGTTAGAACATACAACTTACACACAACATGTTCATATCACTTGGTCGTTATCTTAACTAAATCCTTAAATAATTGAAATTAAATTGATTAATTAAAAATGCACTGAAATTTATTATACGACAATCTACTGTCTGCTATTATGCGAAATACAATACACAATATACACAGCAATTGGCAATGTCAAGGCACGAGCACCATACACGCCACACAGTACACAGTGACGTATGTTAGCTAACATACATCACATTGAAATATCACAAGAATACGGAGATTTAATTGTTGCAATCGAAGATGTTCGTAACCACTCTACTCGTCCTATTTCTGATTAAATTGACGAAGAAGTTTCCGTTTGGAATTAAAGTTTCAAGTTGAGAGCCGAAGCACTTGTTACCTTATTGATCGTTACTGAGCCTGAGATTCCGAATGGAACTATGGTTCTAAATTCTAATGACGTGGAACTTCAGTATTAACATACTTTACTTAAGTGCAAAATATAATATTATGCACCAATCGAGCAAGTTCTGCAGTGTTTCAAAATCCCTATAGTCACCAGTGTACCGTTTGTAATAAATTATAACGCACTTTAGTGCCAAAATCCTGATTTATTACGCACTGTAGTTCATAACAATTCATTATGGTGCACTGGAACAGTGCGGAATAATTTATTTCGCACGATTGAGCCAGTTCTACCTTCATATTATAATTCAAAACATTTCCTTGTGTTTGCAAATATCCCCATTTTAACGAGTTAGGTCAATGCATAATGAAGGGTTTAGTAACGAGTGCATA
The DNA here is from genome assembly GCA_011033025.1 of Beroe forskalii. Classification (NCBI taxonomy): domain Eukaryota; kingdom Metazoa; phylum Ctenophora; class Nuda; order Beroida; family Beroidae; genus Beroe; species Beroe forskalii. Next base: position 31,197 of record WFMF01000419.1, read on the forward strand.
ATTCGGTTTAATAACTAGTAAAAAGTGCAAACCTCTGCAATAAAACCCTCGGCCTTCGGTCTCGGTTTTTTTATGCCATATTACACACTCGTGCCTTCGACCACTCGTGCGTAATTTTACGGTGTGCACTTTTTACTCGTTACTAAACCATTCAATAATTATTGTGATAATAATAATGATAATAATAGGTCTAGATGGGTCATTCCCAAGTACTCTGTCAGCACTTTATATATGTACAGGAGATCATACTGATCAGTTTAACACATTAATGCTTTAATGGTTATTAAGAAACTGCATTCGTTACGCTTTACTTTTCAAATGAATTAATTCGCCACAATTTAGAAGAACAAATGTGCTGCTGGTCGAGGGATTACGTCTTTAACCACTGCACGGTACAGGCAACAGAGAACAGATTATGGTAATAATCTATTACTTTTGTTCCTGGTAAGTTCTGTGGTTTTTAGCGCTGGCCGCTGCATCCTGCAAGCTTTTTTCTTTCTTTTTAGGATTTCCTAGAACTGCAGCGCCTTTTTCGGCTGAATCGGATTTAAATAACCCAATTATTCAATACTCGATGCTTAATAAATGATCGTTATTCCACAAAATATTCTTCGACTGAAGATGTCCATTGTCTGGTGAGTGGTTAGCTGGTGATAATGGTCCTTATTGCTGCACCCCGTTATTTTAAGTAAGTATCGCTAATCGCATGACGCATCTGTAAATACTGTATCTCTTAGTACTCCATCTACAAATATCGCATCTGTCTGTAGCTGTAAGTTAATATTGTCTGTAAATTTCTTAGATATGCAAACATCGGCGCATCTGTTATTATCGCATCTGCAACCTTAAGTATCACATCTATTAATTTAGCTGTAAATTTTGCATAGCTGTAAGCATCCTATCTGTAAGCTTTGCAGTTTGCATATATGTAATTATTGCATCTGTAATTATCGCACCTGCAACTTTAATTTAGCATAGCTGTAAGTTTCGCATTGCTAAAAGTATCCTATCTTTAAAGCTTCAAGTTTTGCATCTGTCAATATCACATATTATGTAACTTTAAGAATCACATCTATTAGTTTAGCAGGGCTGTAAATATTTTACTGTATCTGCAAAGTTTTCATCTATAAGTATCGCATCTATAAGTATTTTTAAATATCGCATTTATTAACACCTAAGGTCGTATCTGTAAAATCTATTTAATGATATACATCGTGCATGAGTAATCTGAGTATTATTTGATTCTTCTTTAAACTTAAATGACAAATCTCCATTGTAAGTCACTTTCAGGTTTAGATAGCTTTATATTGATATATATATATATAAATATATATATTGAACTCTTTCTCTTTCCCCTCTAAACGATGTTGCTCAGCATTCCGAAGTCCTGCCATTTTTTGGCAGTCCCCAAGAAATTTCTGGTCGTTGTATTATAAACTAATCTAGCTCCCCAGAAGTGATATTTTGCACTGGGCTGACGCCTCGTGCACATTAGCGTGATTAGTACACTTATTGGAAACGGCTTTTTGGCACTATCACACGGTATTGATGCTCTCCTGATTCATCGCTCGGCGCCCCCAATGCTATTTCTACCACCTATTCCTCGGACTTCAGAAGACTTCCCAGGCGATATCAACATCTGGCCAATATTTCAAGCACAGGAATATATAGATTCTATTCAGTAGTAATTCTCGTTTTGAGAAGTTGCGTGTTGTTATGAGATATAATGACAGTATTTCCTGTTTACCTGCGTTTTAGTTTTGGGTAATTTATTAACTTTTTTGGAGTTGAAGTTTTTCTTTTATTTTTTTTAATTTTATATAACAGATTTTCTATTTCCCTATGTATAGTGTGGGTACCTACACTCATACACAGGACGCTCTCATAGTTCATCACCTCTGACTCTCTCATATCATTGTATCGCTGGATACATTGTATCGCTGGATTTGTATCGCTGGATTTGTAACCCTGAGATATGGACTGATCGGACTACAGCACTTCTGTACTGTAGTTCGTAGATTAAAATATGATGTAGGTATTTTAATTGTCATCTTTTTTATGCTTGATCAGTAAGTGTTTCGATTTTAACTTATCATTATGGGCATTTAATTTATAATCATGGGCATCTAGGTAGGAAATGAATATAGGAAAATGTTGATTGTATGTAATTTTCTCCGATCTTAAGCAATTTTTTTACACAACCGTTTAAATGTCTTGACCCTTTAAAGTAGGAACCACAACTGTGTCATCGGGAATCAACGTGGGTTTGGTTTGGGTATTGGGAACCGGTCTGTGAATTGAATTGAGGGTAGAAGAAACAAGTGTTATTGAATTCGGGCAAGGGGGCGAACAATTATGAGTTGATCAAGCGGGTAGGTGGGTGAGGGAGAAAAACTGTGATGTTCGAGCAACTAGTGCAACTAAAGAGCCCCCTCCCCTATACGGTGTTCTATGCCACTAAAAGGGGTCATCGCAATACCGTGGTAACGACGTAACGTTACAGGTAATTTATGAATTGGGTGGTGATTGGTGGATGTGCATGAGTTACACCGATCGGCATGCCGCATGAGATCAGCCTTGCATGATATATTCTGATTACTGATATAAATCTATCATAATGTTCCTTGTGATATATTATGTAGGTATTTTAATTGTCATCTTTTTTCTGCTGGATGAAATATTCTGATGAGAAAGTTTTTCGTTTTTAACTTATCATTATGGGCATTCAACTTATCATAATGGATATGTAGGTAGGAAGGAAATGCATATAGGAAAATGTTGTTTGTACGTAATTTTCTCCGATATTAAGCCATTTTTTACACAACCGTTTAAATGTCTTGACCCTTTAAAGTAGGAACCGCAACTGTGTGTCATCGGGAATCAACGTGGGTTTGGTTTGGGTATTGGGAACCGGTCTGTGAATTGAATTGAGGGTAGAAGAAACAAGTGTTATTGAATTCGGGCAAGGGGGCGAACAATTATGAGTTGATCAAGCGGGTATGTGGGTGAGGGAGAAAAACTGTGATGTTCGAGCAACTAGTGCAACTAAAGAGCCCCCTCCCCTATACGGTGTTCTATGCCACTAAAAGGGGTCATCGCAATACCGTGGTAACGTTACAGGTAATTTATGAATTGGGTGGTGATTGGTGGATGTGCATGAGTTACACCGATCGGCATGCCGCATGAGATCAGCCTTGCATGATATATTCTGATTACTGATATAAATCTATCATAATGTTCCTTGTGATATATTATGTAGGTATTTTAATTGTCATCTTTTTTCTGATGGACACTAAAGTCTGATAAGGTATATTTCTTCGCAATAAAGAATAAATCATTGATTCTACGGAACGAAAGTAAAATTTCATTTATCTTCACGGTAAATTGAGCGATCCGTCGAAGCCAGTATAATGCCAGTATCGCGCCAGTATCACGCCAGTACCACGCCAGTATCGCGCCAGTATCAGGCCTACCTCACGCCAGTATCGCGCCAGTATCACGCCAGTAGCGCGCCAGTAGCACGCCAGTAGCACGCCAGTAGCGCGCCAGTAGTACGCCAGTAGCGCGCCAGTAGCACGCCAGTATCGCGCCAGTAACACGCCAGTATATGATCATATACTGGCGTGTTACTGGCGTCCTTGCTTTAAGTTAGTGTTGACTGGCGTGCTACTGGCGCGATACTGGCGTGCTACTGGCCTGCTACTGGCGCGCTACTGGCGTACTACTTGCGCGCTACTGGCGTGATACTGGCGCGCTACTGGCGCGATAACGGCGTGAGGTAGGCCTGATACTGGCGCGATACTGGCGTGATACTGGCCCGTGATACTGGCCTCGACGGTCGACGGATCGCTCAATTTACCAACTTCACATAAAACTTCATCGTCAAACAGGTTGATAGAGACTCAGGAAAGCTGCGATGCAGCATATGTGTCGGCCAGGCGGGGTGGTCCGTCCCCCCTAGCCTAGACCAAAGGGGCAACAAGACTAAAAAGTGGAGCAAAATGATCAGTAACATCATTAAACACGTGTCTGACGAGAAGGTTGGGCGTCATCTCGACAATTTGCGTAAGATCCGTCAAGTCCAGGAGGAAACCAGAAGCGTCGGGGATACTGCAGCTTTCAACCTGGTTTTCATGGCATACAAGGGGATCAAGAGTGGGCACAGTTACCGGTGAGCAGTCAGTACTGAGCATGTGATGTTAACGTCAACGGCAAATCATTGATTGTAAATAATCTTGGGGTATTCAAATCTCAAAATTCATCCCAAATTTCGATGTTTTAAAGTTTTAATTCATATCATTGAACATGCAGGGCGAGCCAAAAGTCTTACCCCATTGCACTTTTTTGATTCTTCGAAAAATACAGCAGATATTTTGATCCTGTAAAAATTTTCTTAAAATATAGCCAAAGAACGGCGAATTCTGCGATTTTTAGGTTGCTATGACGTCCATAGCAACCAGTAACCACACAAGTTTCCGTAGCAACGAAACTAAAAATTGAAGATTTTTGGTATAAATATAAACCAAATTTACTGTTTTGATTGGTCATCATACTTGATTGAAAACTTTCAGTGATTATGACAAGTCAATACTGAATTCTGAGATTTTCAGGTTGCCTTGACTTCCATAGCAACCACACGAGTTTCCATAGCAACCGGGTTACAATTCAAGGACTTTCACTGAAATTAGCCGCAAATTCCACCCAAGGAGACTACCTACTTCGAACATGCATTGAACCCCTTTTGAGCTAGATTCACTGTACTTGAACATTTTGTATTGTTTACTACCCCCTCTATCAACAATAAAATTGAAATAAATGGCAATTAGCGAGTTTTATTTTTTATTAAAGTAGCCTAGATTCTACCATTTTGGGTCTGGTTGCGTTGCTATGGAAACTTGAGTGGTTGTCATGGACTTCATAGCAACCTATACTTCTCAGAATCCGCCATTCTTTGGCTATGTTAGAAGGAACTTTTTGGAAAGGAAATATCTGCCGTATTTTGCGAATGACCGAAAAAGTAAAACGGGAGAAGCTTTTAAGCATTCATGGGAGCCCTCACATATTGCGTCATCACTCGAAAGGGAAGGGGCTCGGTCAATGCTTACGTCAGTATGGGGGAGGGTCAGGCAATGATAACAAATAATAAAAGACGAGGTGTGATTGAAAATGGCAAAGAAGTGGTTACGGCTCCTCATGTAATTAAGTACCAGATGACGGATCTACCAAAAGGGCCTGATTTCTTGATGTTCTAACATGTTAGCTTGATTTTCTGCAATGAGGTATAAGGTATATATCTTGATTCCAAAAGCTTATATTATAATATTTCCAGGGATTTTCCAAAGACAGTGTATGCAGCTCGGACAATGGGGGTAGAGGTTGGAGACCAGAATCACTCTAAAGCATTCGTGCCCACAGTTGTAGATCAGGTGTTCAGAATATTGTCGGAGCGCCTTGCGGGATACTTCACCAACACATCCATTCCGTTTCCTGCGCCGTTTAGCCTCATTTGCGACAAGGACGAGTCACATCATAGAAAACGGCTCTTGATTGGACTGAGGCTGTTAAACCTTGATAAGGACGAGAGGGAAAACCTTATTAGCGATATCTACTTGGCTCACCCGGCATCCGTGGACGGAAGTGGCGAGGGCATCGCCCAAACAATCGTGGACAAATTGCTCGATGTTGGTGTTGCTGAGCAACACCTGGGAAGGGCGTATAGAGGCTTGTGTGCTGATGGAGGTATTATAAATGTCAACCTTTCAGATCATTTATTGCATAAGTTTTGGGGTACAACAACCATTCCTCAGTCCAAGAAAGGTCATGTTGTCTGGGTGTGGGACGGAGCCCATATAGTTGAACTTGTTCTCAAGCACACGCTTGAGAAATTCGCAACAGTCAAGGCCAGCAAAGAGGCACTTGAATCCATGGTACAATTCTTCCGTGACTCGACTGTATACGAGATTTTACTCCAAAAAGGACTTGACGCAGATCAGCGAGTTTACTCTCCTAAGTTGGCAAAGGACTGTTCCATTGCAAACGATTTCCTTTCCAACTTCAACCTATTTGTGGAAACGTTGATACACATCATTGGCTTCCACGGTAACAGTGAGTTAGTGGCTAAAGCGCAAGGTTGGCTAACGACACTTCAGAGCGAGCTCTTTTTAATAGACGTTCACTTCCTGGTTGCCATAACGCGGATTCTGAAAAAATTCTCGTTGTTTTTTCAGAGGCAGGACTTGACTCTGGACGGTTACGTCAACCTCGTTGGGCAACTGAAGCTAGCCTTGAAAAATGTTAAACTGAGTGATCCCGGATCTGCCACTCAGTATTTCTTCGATCGCTATTTCCGCCAACTGAACGAGCCGCTGTTGGTAGACCCTTCAGAACGCGCCACACGACAGCGGCCCGTTGTGGGGGCAGAGGCGGTGGAGGCAAGGCTGGCCGGACTAGCGGAGAGGAAAGCTGCTCACCTGGGGTTCCTTGAAGAGCTGAAATCACAGACCGATCATTACTGGTTCTGTCATGCCTATTGGGAGCGGGAGGCTACAAATGTTTTGCGGTTACAGAACATGGGGTATTTATTGAACATCATAACTGATTGCCTTGGTGTGCCCCTTGAGGATCCACTCAAACCCGCTCACAAGCGGTGTTCAGTGTGCTCCGAGTTGGTCCGCACCCGGGACACCAAGCACCAATGCAGCGGCGCTACTTTTGCAGCAGTAGCGTCGCTTGCAGGTGCTTACCGGCGGGAGTCTGTGGTCGTACCATCAGCGGTCGCTGGGCTCTGCGATCACCCAGAGCAAATCACTCAGGACAACTTGGAGCACCTGAAGAGTGTGATCAGGGCCACTCAACGGGGCGCACCAACCCCTAAGACACTGCAAGGGTGGTTAAAACACCTGCTCCTCAATCACCCCCATGCGATTGAACCTGGCCTCCTCCAGCTTTTAGTGAACGGTGTCACCATCTCATGCTCTGAAGCGGTTGCTGAGACCTACGGGTCTATAATGGAAAAACTGCATGGAACTAGATTTTGTAACCCCGGAATCAAGAACGATGATACACGGATGCAAAAGGAGCAATTTATTTTGCTTAATGGACCTTCACTAGGGCAATGCGCTCCTCTTTGCAAGCAAGTGGCTGCCAAGCTTAACACAGGCCCAACCTCTGCATATATCAGGCTTCACCCCTACCAACGGAAACTGAAAGTAAGCAAATCTATCAAGACGATTGCAGAGAAATCGGGTGGGTTCTTCAGTTGAGAGTTGAGCTGTTTCAGTAGTTATGTCATCGGCCATGATTTACCAATACCATGATTTGCTGTAAAGCCATATATTTTCGCGGGTGCTATTTCTCTATTTTTCGTGTTTCTTTAAAAACAGACTAATTTCACGGTTTTAATTTTCACGCATTTCAAAATTCCTTAAAAATAAACCAGTGCTTCTAGGTGGCGGACGCCATTTATCATTTTCGCTAATTGCTGTATTCCTTGATAGCCGGTGATTGCACAAAGGCAATCTATGTTTACTCAAGTGTGTCTCTGTTCGTCAGACATTACAGCATGACATTCGTAAATGATACTGCGATCTTAGTTGAGGGCTTCATGTTTCTAATGATACACTTTGAGTTAATGCCTTGATGACAATACAATCTATTGAATACTTAAGAGGGAATAACGGCAATTGAAGCTTTTAAAAATTCGACTCAAGAAATACGCAGATATAAATTTATCTCCAAAATTGAAAATTAACTTCACGTCTGATATTTTCGCGGATTTTCTTTTCCAAAGAAATGCGCGAAAATTAATGTCGCGCGAAAATTAATGGCTTTACAGTAATTGTAAATATATAGATGGGCATCTTTTAATAATTTCAAAGTGTTCGTGCGTCGGTGAATTGTGTATCCATGTACGTGTGTAGAGGAAGTGTAGTTAACTTTTTTTACCGTTTGTTGCTATTCACATGACTCGGAAAAACCTTTCTATCATGAATTTTACTAATTTCACTATACATTAAGTATTTAGTATGTACAGGCACGTAACCAGGCCAGAGGTGAAATTAAACATATGAGAATGATCTGATTCAGATGCAATGACAAGTGAATTTTCAGTTTCAGTGCTTATCAAACCCAAAACGTACGTTTTCATAGGCTACTTCACCAAGAAACCACAAATTTATGCAATGAATTGATGTTTGATGTTGTAATATAAATTATGGTTCAGGCTTCAGTTACTAGTGCAGTTACATTCATCTTCCCATCTTATTCCACTTTCCACATAAGACTAACCATAATATCTCTGTTATCAGTCAACTCTTTTCACAGTTTTCAGGTTCAATGTCTGCCCTTTGAAGTCAGAACAGGGAGGTTGCCTCTTGATACATTTTGCGAGAAGTGCTGTAAAAATATTTATTACTATTATAGCTGCTGTTAGATGATGCACTTGTATCAGGTGGATTATTTCCGGGAATCTTCGCTGCCAGGCACTAGTTCTTTCATAATGTAATATAGTACCTACCCACTATTGAGGCAGTGCTGACACACTTCTCGAGATCATGAATGTAACCATTTGTAAAATTATTATAGACTACTCAATAAAAAGAAAAGAGAGAATTCCAATGACAATGCTGAATTGTAACAAGTTAGACAACAAAATCAGTTCACAAAGTGCCCATCCAAGAGTTTTAATTGTTCTTGATCTTTATCAATGCAAAGGCCAAGGGCCATCCATAAAAGCATAAAGACCGTCTCATGAATTGCAGCCATTCTAGACCCCCTCCCTCCCCCGTTTCCGCAAACTTCCGCATTGACCAGTCCTCCCCCTCATTGTGGACTTGCTAATTATGGATGGCCCCCAGTCGACTCTAAAGCAAAGCAGATGTCGGTTTTTCAAAATAAGACGTCTGTTTAAGTTGACGCGCTGTAATTTTGGTTGTGTTTGAAGATGTCATAAGTATGTACGATACAATTATGCACCAAAAATTTGAATTGCCAACGAAAAACCGGTTTATTTGTCAAAACTGTTAGCTACTCCAGGATAATTTTGTCCATATATTGCCCGCAATGTCCTGAATTCAGGATATTACACATTTTGCAATACAAAAAACCTCGTAGATTTGCGTTCTTGTATTGCAAAATGTGTACATGTGCATTTTGCACAATTGTACAAGGGTACATAATGTATAGTAAGCTTGCATTGTTTAGCATGTCCATGATGTAATGAGATAAGCACTGTGCTTGTTTACATTCATCTGCAGCCTGCAGAGTGTGTAAACGCGATTTTTTGCGATGTAAACGCACTTTTTTGCGATGTAAAAGGCGTATATCTTTGACGTTTTTCTAGTATTAACGTCCATGAAATTTTCAGGATATTATGGGCAATATTTGAGTATTTGGTCAAAATGATCCTGGAGTAGCTAACATTTTTGAGACAAGGCAAATAAACTTTTTTTAAACGTTACAACAAATAAACCGGTTTTTCGTTTCAAATTTTTGGTGCACAATTGTTTCATACAAACCTATGACATCCAAAAGTTTCATCAAGAAATCCTAAAAACAACCAAAGGAACAGCGCGTTAACTTTGTTTATTTATGGACCACCCGGTACATGTGCCATGGTCACCTGTGCTCTAACGAAGTACATGGTCTGTGTGCTGATAAGTCAAAAGAATGCGTCCTGTTGAATGCCAAAATCTTGAAAGGTCTGTTAAAACGGAATAAACCTTTCAATGAACGAAATGAAAGATAGATAGGCTACGCTTTGAAATCATAGTCGTATACTTTCTTGCCACCTTCATGCTGCGTCATATTTTGCTATTCGTTGGGCTTTTTAGAAATATAAGCACAATGTAGTGATTAATCATCATCATCAAAAGTTCCTTAGCACAATACAATTACCTGGATCATCGTAATACCGGCATCGACCCTTGCCGGGCCGTTTCGGTCCTTAAAAATTCATGAATATACGTAGCGCGCAAAATGAAATTTATATACAAAGGCTTTAGCGCTATGGGTTGCTAGGAGTAACCGATAACAATGCGCGCGCCGCGCCGTATCCTGGCATGGCATTGATCACCGCATCCATGGCCATTCGTGGCAGTGAAACTGAACCAAGCAATGTGGATCTGGAATACAGCAGTATTTCAACATTCATTTGCAAAACTTTATCGGCGTATTTGTGTATGATTTTCCGAGTTGTTAGCCTTTATACTGGTATTCGCCACTTGTGATCGGCTGTTATTGCGTTTCCCTGACACGTCAAACCCGCCCTCGTATCCGTGGAACATGAACATTTCCCAATAAAATATCGTTATCGTGTGACTCGACTGCGTGCTAAATTGACCTTATTATGCATAAGATGAGCCAATGACGTTGCGTTATCAATGTACTGTGATTTTAACTTTTCGAATACCGCACTTCTAGCACAAATCCATATGTTTCATCACCTTTCGTGAGCCGACATAATATGATCAAAGTATTGAATAACTTTTACTTAAATAAGCAACTACCAAGCATGCCTGTTAATTTTATTTGAAATCACGGTCGTATTTCAGAGAGAAGACACTATTAGTTAAGCATGTCCGATATTTCTTGACAAACTTTTCTATAGCAAACATCGATATATAGAAGTATCGCATAAATTCAACTTCAGTTCGATGCAATCGGTCACTCATTCATGCTCCAAGTCGCTAGGGGTGGCTACTTTGAGATCCTGCAGCTTTTTTAAGATTCTGATGGCTTTTTTTAGAGTCCTACAGCTTTTTTAGGAATAAAATGCGCGCGTTTTGTGCGCGCTAATTGGATTCTGACGCAGTTCAGAAATTGCTCCTTTATCAAAACTAACAAGTGGAGACAATGATTAAATATGCGCGGCGTAAAATAGCCAAATTTTATTTCCTTATTTTTCTGAGTACTTTGAAACGAAATTGGCTTTTTTGCTCCGAATTGGCACTACTTTGGCGGCTTGAATGGCTGGGAATGCCACTCCCATATTCCCTCTATTATTCCACTGGGGAATTAAGTGATGAAAGCCAAAATTATGAGCAATGATTGTTTCAAATGTTTGATAACTTAGATAATTCTAATTTGATAATTCTAATTCATTAACTTATTTTATTTAAATACTTTAGAAGTTTTCTAATTGGGCAAGTTATAATTTGAATTTTTCCTTTCTAGTCATTGCCTACCACACAGTATGAGCTTAAGTTATAAAATAGCCGATATTATTAACATATCACATGTTTTGATTGATCTTTTGTCAGGCCCTGCTCTTATTACGGTTCCATACTGTGTTGCAGGTTTAGCCTCAATTATGGGGGTTATTTTATAATACTTAATCAGATATTAACCCAGATGATATTGTAAGATAATTCTATTTAGGGGGGGGGGGGGGCTATTTAATTGAAATTTTGAAATAAAAAAGCATGTTATACTGATATGTTAGCATTGAAGCAGCTGCTGTTGCATTGGAGCTGCCATCTTTCTTGTATCATATGTTGTGAGCAAAATAATTTGCTAAAATACTGCTCACAAACACAACTATTTGAGTCCCAATTATCTCAGTCCCTAATGTCACATTCCTCCCAAGTGTCACATTCATCCCAAATGTCACATTTGTCCCAAATGTCCCACTTTTCCCTGTCCCATAATTTCACTTTTTGAGACCCATTTGTTTCTGTTTATGTGTCCCAATTGTCCCATTTTTCCCAGTCGCAAGTCACTTTCTGAGTCCCATTTTCTCTGTCCCAATTGTCCCATTTGTCACAAATGTCTCATTTTTCCCAAATGTCCTATTTTGCGCTATTTTGAACACCTCTAACTCAAAGAGTTTTTATCGGATTATGTTTTGCTTTGACATGCTGCCTTTAGACCTTGAGATTTAGCTATAAAACGAGTTTCAGGGCGATCAGTCGAAGATTGTTGTCGTGGGAGGCTTCTAAAAATTTAACTGCAAATTGATTGAAATTATGTTTATGACAAAAATTTGTACTGTAGTCCTATTCTGTGATACGATGGTGAACTGTTAATGGTTTTTCCATGTCTCGCAGTGAATAGGGATGGGAAATAAACGATGGACTAGTGAAGCACGTGAGTTCACGCCGACGTTTTGTAGAAATTAGGGGATTTGAAGAAATTGATATTTACACGGGATTTTCGACTTGGTTACGTTGAAATGAGTTCAAATACGACTAATGAACGTGAAATTAGATCTGGTTGCTATATTTCAGCACGTGAGTTCACGTGGACGATTTGTAGAAATTAAGAAATATATCAATTCTAGTAATTCCAAGTTAGAATAACGTAGTTTTGGACTTCGTCAGGGTGAGTTATGTGGGTAAGACTTGCATGTGGGCTAGTAATGTGGGTTCGGACTACGTGAGGGCAAGTTACGTGGGTCCAAACTGCCTTTGGGCAAGTAACATGGGTTCAAACTACATGCATCTGTCAAAATATCACCACCAAAACCGTTGGACAGTTGGTCTAGTAACCCCCCGCGGGTTTGGATGTGACAACGGAACCTGAAAAGAGACAAAATGGTCTTATCACATCCAAACCAGCAGGGGGTTACTAGACCAACCGTCCAACAGTTTTGGTGGTGTAACACGATGTAAGGGTGGAGAAGCATTGTAAAAGTGTGAACAAGACTAAAAAGGGTGGAGTAATACAACAAAAACTCTAAATAACATGTTTTTATTCAACTGGTATAACCCCACCAACCTTTTTAGATTTCCAGCATCTGCAGTAAGCATTTGTTCCAGGTGTTAAATCTTCAATATCAACATTGGTACAGACCTGAAATTAATTGTGATTATAACACATGCATTATGAATTTCAGCATTTTAAACAGTGCCTTACTAGTTACTACTGCAGTGGTCGAAATACTAGGGCGTTCGGAAATGATTGTCACTTCAGGCATAAAATGAAAAATATGGTCAAATATGTCAAAATTTCGACATATTCGAGTACATGGGTCTCTACCAGACTGAATTGCAAATTTTCAGTGTTAACGAAGATTTTTGAGTGGGTCATTTAGCTTGTTTTTTAATTGTTTTCAGGTGCTCCGCTGTATGGCGAATTCTACATCTTCTAGGCCATGTTTTTATGGTCCGATTTCACTATTCAGGACATATTCAGGGCGTTCAGGTCCAAAACTAAAGAATAGGATGATTGGTTGACATCCGGGACAAATTTCTGTACAATTTAACCCTGCATGATTGATAATGAGTAGAGCTAAAAAGTGGCAAATTTAACAGTTCAGTAACCGATAATGCAGTGCACAGCTAGCACACACGTTTCTGAAGTAAAGAAAATTAGTCAAAATCTCAAAAATGGTTGTCTCGTGTACGGAAGGGTCTGAACTAATAGCTTAACACGATAACCGAAGGTTTTAAGTTATTTAAATGTAGTTTTTCTGGACAATTGCCAGAGCAAAAGTTGCAACTGCCCTATCTGGAGCAAATCCTTTTTGAGGTGAAAGCACCCCTTGGGGTTATTTCATCTCGACGAAAAAAAGTCCATTTGTTCCGGTTAGCATCCACGTGTGCTGCAACAGCCTCATTTTGATTCTCTCACACTTCTTGGGTCCGTTGATAGTGCGTTTTCTTTGGCAACAAAATTTGTGGTCAGTTTCGTACAGCGGAGCAAATAATTATAAATTTGAATCTGCTGTAGAATGGGCTAAGAAAACTTAGTTATCGGTAAAACCCGATTATCTTAATCCAAAAATGTCTGAAAAAACCGAATATCACATCAAAAAGTTATTCCCGGCAGCCGTTTCTCCAGAAAATTCCAAGTGACAATCTTTTCCGAACGCACTATTATATGTATCGGTTATATTTGTATTTCAAAATTTCATGAAATGATGTAAACATGGTGGCTTCCAAATAAGCAAGGGCCTGGATTTCTCAATTCAATTCAAGTATAAAGCACAAAACTTGAAATATATTTTCTCTGGGTTATATAATGAATCGTCTGGGATGTGCTGAGGGTAGGCACCAAGCCGAATTTAAAATCTTTTAAAAGGGCCTTCCATCAAAGACTTAGTACCTATAGGGATAGATAATCATAACTTCATAACTGCAAAAATAAGGGTGATACCTAGCTAAAAATTTCAACATAAAAAGTTTACCCTCATTACAAATGGAATCAAAAGCATCATGGAACTAAAACATTTCATATATAAAATCAAAATAAGGCCTCAATAAATTTATAACATACCTTGGGTTTCTCTTTTTCATGATCAGTGTTGAGTACTAGTGGCATACTTCTTGATGTTAGAAAATAACTTACTGCTGCTCCAAATATTGCTGATGCCAGGCACAAACCCAGAGTTTGGGCATCAAACTTTTGCAAAATGTCTGACATAACCTATGCATTCATGGTTCATTACAGAGAAATAAATTATTGGTTTTCTCAATGTAAATGATCATAAAAGCTTATTACATTACATGCTTATAATGGGCCCCCCTATAATGAACTTCAACTCAGAGCAATATCATCTCAATGAAACATATTTGAATTAAAAAGAAAACTTTCTTCAAGACATCAATCTGCAAGACTTTTCTCCAACTCCATACTTGAACTCCAACATGATCCCTTTAGGTAATGCAATGAAGAGAGCAGCAGGATCCAAATGAGTCACACCAAGATGAGTGGTGTGCAGGCTTCTTCAGTTGAATACCTACCTCAGCTTTCGGGGTGTTTAAATGAAACATCAATGAAACATTATTAAACCTAATTTAACAATCTTTAATGGAGAGAGGGGGAATTGCAATTGCTCAGTGCCCTCATCCCTCAATGAATAACTGAACCAAATGAAACATGACGATTTTTGCAGGGTGGTAGAAAAATTGTGTTTGGTGTTGACCATCATTTCAAAACTCCCATTTAGGCTTTAATTTTTTTTGTAATTTATGTCGAAAGTTGGAAAATGAGTCACAAAAACAAGGTTTAACTCATAAGGTTTAACTCATAAGCTGCATGCATTGCATTCACACACAACAATAACAAATTGCCACTTCTTTCAAGGGATTGAAGTTAAAAGGAGATAACTGATAAAGAGAGAATTGTAATCAGAAGCTTTCAAAAATCAGGTGGTTATCGTCATCAGCTGAGAGTGAAGGATGGAGCGGTGTTTAAATATGAGTGATTGAGTGGTGTCAAGTAAGTAAAACAATTAATTTTAATAATTAATTATAACAAGACAAGTGGTGTCAGTAGTTGGAAAAGTAGATTCCTGAGTCTCTGGGGTTGAATGTAGAGGAGATCCTAGGGAGAATAGGAATCCAGAGGGGACTGCATTTGGGTGCACTGTCTGTACTGTTCAGTGTAGGTTTCCTTGCTGAGATGGCAGCCTGTTCAGTGAGGTTACACCAAGAGCAGGGGGGAAGGCTTATAGGATGTGGATGTCATTCCAGGCGATGTTGTGTCCAGTGGTGATGGAGTGAAGAGTGGGGCAGACTTCACCGGGTCTGTAGTGTTATCAACTGCATTGTCTGAAGTATCTCTCATGTTCCTTCATTCTGTCAAGGAGAGGGTGGTAGGTCTGTCGGTTGTACTTGGCAGGGCAGTCAAGGCAGCTGATTTGTAGATGGAATTGGGGGTCTGGGAGGAGGAAGGAGTAGTCTTTGTCTTGGTGAGTAGTCTTTGTCTTGGTGAGGAGGTTCCAGAGGGAAGTGTTGGATAAGGTGATATCATTGTCTTGGTCGTTGAGGATCTTCTTGATGGGTTTGGAGAGGGAGGGATGGAAGGGTAGGAAGGCCTTGAGGGATGGTTCGGGTCTGATCTGTTGGTTGAAGGAGGCAAGGGATTGATGGGCTGAGGGGTTGGTGAACTTCTTGGAGACTTCTGTCTTGATGGAGGTGATGTGGGAAGGGGGGAATTTGTTCTGGAAGAGGTTGTGTTGTCAGGATAAAAGTGAGCTACTTTTATTAGAGATCTAGGCAGATCTAGGCATTGGATAATAATGAGGCACCAAAAATGATATGGTGTAAATGAAAGCTAACACCTATCAAACACTTCTCTTCACTAAGTGTTTTGCTTAATTTCTTGATGCTTGGAGTACAGACAAAGACCGAAGAGCAAGTTTCAGTTTCATTCAGGCAGGTGGTCACTGCAGTTGATGGTGCTATACCCTGGTACCAGGGGGTGACTGCGGGGGGGCCTACCTCATAAAAAGCTCTCACAATTTAAACACCCCAAAATCTGAGGTAGGTATTGGACTGAAGATGCCTGCACACCAGTCACCACTCATCTTGGTGTGACTCACTTAGATCCTGCTGCTCTCAACATTGCATTACCTAAAGGGATCATGTTGGTGTTCAAGTACAGAGTTGGAGTCGTAGGATGTTACCCTACCCTCGCGCGCGCGGCGCAACGTTGCGTTCCACATGCACATTTGGACGTCACAACATAACAACAAGTCAAAAGAAAGGGACGGACATCGCCCGTCGAAGTTGGAGAAAAGTCTTCAGCTCTTGAAGAAAGATCTCTTTCAATTCAAATACCTATCAAACACAATGAAATAAAACACCCTTTGTCCAAAACACCATTTTCAGGAGGCCATAAAAATTAAACATTCCCATTTCTATATTCGATTCCTAAGCCCGCATAGGTGTGTGTACGCGCGCGGCGCTACCCTACGGAACACACTTCCTGCTCTGAGGAAGTGAGGAAGCGCGCCGCGCAACGCAGACAGGGATATACGTGTTTAGCAAATTTCTATATACTACGGTTGCTCTAACCAGATCCTTAGTTTTACGCGCGCGCCGCGCCTTGCTCCAACACCCCTGGTAAGGGGAAGGCCTATACCTACGGCTATATATTCTGAGGAGGAACAACGGCGCACCGCACGTTGTCCAAACTAGCGCTCTGCTCTATTCTGTGCGCGCGGCGCGGCGCGCCGTCGTTCATTCTCAGAACATATTTATTATTTAGCGGTAGGCCGCGCGCACATAAGCACCTGGTTAGGTGAACACCGCGCGCAGAATATGGCACTGGTTAGGACAAATAACATCCTACTGAAAAACATTGGATGGGCGTTCCACGAATCACAATCACCAACTTTCCTAAGCCCACATAGGTGTGTGTACGCGCCGCGCGCTTCTGGGGAAGCGCGCCGCGCAACGCAGACAGGGATATACGTGTTTAGCAATCACCAACTAGATTATAGATATATATTTTGATGTGATTTATAAACCTCGAAAAATAAGGAAAAGAAATTTATTTTTATTTTTATTTTTAATCATCAATAAATTTCAGTATAATTCAGATGTGTTTTTAATACCACATGATATTTTCCTTACGACCTTACTTATTTTATCGTCATTCCCTTTTAAACCTTGAATCATATAATATTGGTTGATATCAGATTATATTGTTTTATTATTTGATTCTGTAATTGCGATACACCACACATCTTAACTTACTATCACAGTATTTTTATCACTGAGTTGATTTTGCAAATTCAGTTTATTTATGAATGGTTACAATGAGTAATGGGCATCTGAGTTCAGTGTTATCTATTGTTCTTGATTATTGTCTATGTGAAGAGTGATGGTTAAATACCATTATCCTTATGTTTTGTTATAAATGTTTGGTGCTTTCTCGAGCTATATGATATTTAATTCTCCTCGGAGCTTTCCCCCCATTTTTATATGTTTATTTTTCAGATTTTGCCACTCAAATTACTAACTATTAATTTCAGAACTGAAATTCACTTCTTTTGACTGGAGTTGGGCACCTCCACATAAACTGCATCCTGCAAAAAAAGCTCAGTAAGTAATAAAACAATAAAATTTAATAAAACAATAAAATTTATATTTTGTAGCACATTATACCAATAATTGACCATAAATTTCTCTTAATCTTAGAACAATCAAGGTTCAGATTAGATAATCAATAGGCATATTATGAAATAGTATAGTGATATAATAATTTAAAAACAGAACATATAAAAATATAAATAAGGTCAGGACATCCTAACAACTTAATTACCATTAATGAAATACTATTTAATTAATAACGCCTGTTATTAATGATAAAACAAACCAGGCAGTAAAATGTTAATGAAATATATTATGATATATCAAGCGAAATTTGATTTTGTTGTGGCTACAGGAAATACTTGTGGGTACTTGGGTACCACCCTTGGTACAACAACAATAGATTCAATCAAGAATTTAGAACAAAAAAACTACCAATATGAGTCAAAATGTGAGGGAGCTGCTAGAAACATTAAAAAACTAAATTACTTTGAAAACTAAGTTAGGTTTAGTTAATAATACCATGATTAATATTATTGGAATAAATAAGAATTATAAAATTAATTAATAGTCAGTTTTACATAAACTCATTAAGAACACAATTTAGTTTAGTTCTTTTCTCATCAGTGTTGATTAAGCAGGAATGTGAAGTGTGTTTCCTTTCATTTCATTTTATACAGACATTCCAACACACAACTTTCACCTGTCATTGAATGTTAAAAATTTTGCATTATGCAAATTTCTAAATATGTGAGAACTGCTGTAAATAAGAAAATTTGAGTAATTTAAAGCTAACCCAAAATTGAAGCTATTTGCTGTAATATAGCTAAGTTGAACATAATTTCTAAAGTTTCATTGAATTGCAATTGCTATGTTTAAAAACTGTGATTATGGCATTCCCAGAGTTGGGGATGTCCTGATGACTGAATATCTAACAGAAATTTCTTGAACCTGTTTTTTGCCATACACGAAGATGTTGATAAATCAGATAGAAAATTTGTGTTGAATTGAGCTGTTTTATTGTTAAATTTATTCCAGATGGTAGTGCCACAGTACAGAAACTGCTGCCTTGAAGCTTCTAGGTTATAATGGGGAATAGAAATATTATTATTCAAGTAATTCCTCATGGATTCAGGTGACCTTTTTAGTAATATATACAGGGGAATTGGATATCTGTATTTCTTAATTTTGAAGACTTCATTAAGCAAGAAAAGCTTGTGAAGATTGTGCACAGTTAATAGTTTAAATTCTGTGAACAGAGGCTTAGTATGTTCCAGAACATAGTCCTTTGGAGTCAAATGTTCATCAATTGATCTAGTTCTTGCACAGGTTTTATAGTATTCTGCATGATCAAAGTTCAGTTTTTTCCCAAAAAGTAAGCGTATACATCTCTTTTGTATGTTAAATATAGGTTTAAGTTTATTATTTGAAACAGAACCCCAAGCTGATATTCCATAAGTCAAGTGTGAGATGAAGAGTGAGTGGTATAATTTACTGTAGTGTTCAGGAGGGATAAACTTCTTAACTCTTTTGATCGTAACAATAGAGCTGTTCAGTTTTTGTTCTAAGTGTTGTAGATGACCCTCCCAATTCAAATTTTCATCTATGATAATTCCTAGATACCTAACCATATTTGTTTTCTTAAGCTTATTACGATTCAAATACAGATGTTTCTCACTACCTATAACTTTAGCTCTGGCACAAGTTTTCTGTTCATTATGATTGAGCTTTGGTCTGAAGTGCATGTAGACACACTTTTCAATATTGATATGAATTTGATTACTCAGCATATATAAATTTATATCTTGAAGAACTATGTTAGCTTTAGAGAACACTTCTGCTTCAGAATTTCCAGTAACAAAATATTAGTATCATCAGCAAACAAAACAAAGTGTGCAAGTTGAGAGCAGTTGACTATATCATTTATGTAGAGAATGAAAAGTAGTGGACCTAGAACAGATCCCTGGGGTACCCCATAAATAACAGGCAGCAGTTCTGATTTTTCAGAGTCATAATTAGTGAGTTGCTGTCTATTAGTCATATAGCTTTTTAATAAGTTAAGTGGTTTACCTCTTATGCCATAATTTTCTAACTTGATCAAAAGTTTCTCATGACATATAGCTTTACTAAGGTCAATAAATATACCAAGTACATGGTTTTTATTTTCAATATTAAACGTTATTTTGTCTATAGAATAGTTCACAGCAAGAGGCATGCATATTGCTTTTCACTTGGGAACCTCAATTTTGTCTTTGTTTAACTCATTATTAACTGTGTGGATACCATTGTTTCATGAGGGAACATTTTAATATTATGCTTGGTAACAGCCCATATTTATCAATAACTAATTCAGTACACCGAAATAAAAATTTTGATTAATCTATCTATTGTCACTAAGTTACTTGCTTAAAAGTTTTCATTCTAAAAGGCTTAATTAGAATTCAGTTTATTTTAAGTGTATGTTACACCTACGTGAAGAGGTTTGATAGTATAAACTTTACTAAATAATAATAATAATACTTGTTTCACTAAGTGAGTTTGTAGCATCAAGAGGAATATCAGAATTTACTGATTTCACCGGTCTATTTCTTGTCCATTGTTTCCATAATTTATTGTGGTGTAATGGCTATAAGATATAAATTACTTGTTTTATCAAAATTACTTGTTTTATTGTAGGAAATTAAGCCCTCAGAAAATTAAGCCTATATGTCATTATAGCTTAAGCACTGTGAAACCACCAAAACCCATCTGAAACCACCTGAAGTCCGAACCAACCTAAAACCACTTGTCTGATGTCGTCAGACCCATTATTTTAAATTTTAAATTTTATAAAATAAAAAAGATTCAACAGGTTTTGAATGTATCCCACCACCTCCTTTTCAAAATTCTAGCTACATCTCTTACCCCAAAACCAACAACTTGTGAGTAGTGTTATCCAGTTGTTATCCAGTTGTATTTGGCCTGTTAGGGCATGGTGTACTGCGCTGCGTGCCTGGGTGCTTTTCTGGGGTGCATTGAATTGTTGCACTGAAGGTACTTGGTGCTATGGGGGGTCTCATTATCTGGGCATTGGCCAGATCCCCCCCCCCCTTGGCGGAGGTCCTTTAACAATGGCCCCATTGGTGGTTTCAAGGCTAAATCAGGTAGGTTTGTGGTAGGTTCGATTGGGTTTGGTGGATTCAGGTAGATTCCAACTTGA
Source organism: Beroe forskalii (assembly GCA_011033025.1). Classification (NCBI taxonomy): domain Eukaryota; kingdom Metazoa; phylum Ctenophora; class Nuda; order Beroida; family Beroidae; genus Beroe; species Beroe forskalii. The sequence goes on from WFMF01000419.1 coordinate 52,155, forward strand.
TTTCAGGTGGTTCCTGCTTTTAGTAATAACCCGAACTGCAAACTAAACTCATCACAAATGAACCCTACCCTAAGTGGGTTAGGGTTGAGTAAAGTTTGTGATCATTTTGAGTAAAGTTTGTGATAATTTTGGGGTGGGGTTTAACAATTTTCATATTTTGATTGATGTTTTGATTGATCTCTTCTTCTTTGTAGAACAAATACAGTCATCTTTGCAGTGTTTTGATTGATGTGTTTTAAAGGATTTATTCTTTAATTGTAAATATATATATAGTAGATAAAACTAGAATCATCATATTTGATAATGCTAACTTTTCTGTCAAAATAAATTTAGGAAATAATTACCATATTAAAGAATGTAAGTCTTATAAATACCTTGGACTGATGGTTGACAATCTCCTTAAATTTGACATCCATGTTGATTATTAAGAAAAAGATTCAGAAAAGGATAGAGCTATGTATAGGGAAGTAGTCTATTGCCTATAAAATATCGTAAAATGTTTGCAGATTCACTGATCTTACTCATTTCGATTATCTAGATACAATCTATGGTAGAGGCATCAAATGTAAACTTAATGAGCTTGATATTTTATATAAGAAAGTGGCTAAAATTGCCCTAGGAGTTGAAAAAACTGAAAGCAGTATTTGTTATATAGGCTATAGGGCTGGGTTATTTTGATTTTTATCGTTGTAAGTTTAAAAGCAGAATAACAAATTGAATACACTTTCTACTGGTCTGAAAGAAATGTTTTAGAATCAAAAATCAATATCAAGATGTAGTAGATATTCCAATACTAAACTGAATACCTAGATGATATGGTCGTGGTGGTGTGTGGCTCTGTAGATCTCTTGACTCACTCAATAAGCAATATACTAATATACTTGAAAATCAACAAACTGAAATCAATATACTTCAATATACTTTGAACCAATGAATATACTTGTAATCTATTTTATAATACTTTATCAGATATTAACCCAGATGATATTAACCCAGACGTGTTTGATCTTGTGTGCAAGATCAATACATTGTACATTGTACAATGGCATTTGAATTGACAGAGTTAGTAAGGTTCTCGACAGAGGACGCAAACGACCTGATCGAAGACAGATGGAGACAACATTGAGAAAAGTGAAGGAGCATACGAAATGCACTGACTGGAGGAAAGTTACATCGGCGACGTTGACGAAATTGACAAAGGCTCAGTTAGTCGAGTGTCTAAATGAGGCAATTGTTGCTGTGGGGTTGGGTCAAGAAAGCCTTGAAGATGCTGTTGCCGACTATGGCGGATTGTTGGAAAACCAGGTACAACTTCAAGCGAGAGTCATCAGCAGAGACGAGGAATTATTGAAGTGCAAGAACGAGCAAATTGAAGCAATTCAAAGCACCATGAAATCTGAATTGAAAAGTTACAGTGAAGTCACGAAGAAAGGGCTGGAAGAAAGGGCCATCACAGCCCAACAGGTGAAGATGGCAGTAAAGACTGCAGTGAAGGAGGACGACAGAAGTCGTAATGTGATGATGTTCGGCGTTCCGGAGACAGCAGCAGAAGATTTGGAGTCTAAAGCAGCGGAAGTATTTGAGCAACTAGAGGAAAAGCCTAAAGTTGTCGAGTGCCACAGAGTTGGGGTGCAGAAAGAAGGAGCTTCTCGACCAGTTAAAGTGACTCTCTCGAGTTCTGATACTGTCGGACGGGTCTTGGGTAAATCAAGACAGTTGAGGACCACTGATCGATTCAGTCGTGTGTTCATATCTAAAGATTTGACCGTTGAGGAACGAAACGCACGAAAGAAATTGGTGTTGGAGCTGAAACAGAAAAGGGAAAACGAGCCGGGACTTTACCATTTCATCAGAAATGGATCACTGTTCAGCCGCAATCATGCAGGATCATGACACTTACAAAGTTGAATTCGTTTAAATGTTTTTTCCAAACTGTTTGTGCTGAGTATATTCGATAGAACAAAACTAAAAACTTATTATCATGCAAATATGCTATTCGAGGGCTCAATCTCAGACTTAATAATGTATAATTAAATAGCCTATACACTGCAATTTGGAATCGTAAGATGTGAGGTAGACCCCGGGTGGAAACAAGCACCAGCACTTCCATCCTTCATCCCTGCCTGATAACACGTCTCTACATAATTATCATCACAATTAAATTAAATAATAATAATAATAAAGCACACATTTTTAACCCGCTTAACCAATTAGTGTATAAAATTATCAATTAGTGTATAAAATTGTGTGTGTTGGTCAGTTTGATTATTCTATGAACTATTAAAACTCATATATTTCGGATTTATAACATTTTGAAATACAGAGCATGGGATTAAATTTAATTAGCCTCGAGATTTTATCATTCGATATTAGCAATATTATTTGATTGGATGTGAAATTAAATTTTCTTTTTCTTGAAATTTTCTTTTTCTTGATATTGTAATACTCTAGTAGCAGAGAGGTGTTGAGTATGCACTATGTTGTCCACGGAATTTCTCGATGGAGGGTCTTTTGTTATTCAATTCTGAGCAAGAATCATCTAGGTACGCAATTTAAAAACGTATTATGAACCCTGTGGGGCCTATTTTCTAATTGCCCTCAGGCGCATAGGCTGAAAATTCATATCTCGGTCCAGGAAGGTCGTAGAGACTTCATCTTGGGCTTAAACGAATCGCAATTGCCATGTTTTTATACAATTGTTCATGAAGATATGTTCTAAAATGCTCATGAAAAAAGTTTCCGGCCAAAAACTGATTTTTCCACCATACGCGAGCTATTTATGATCAAGGGAAGCTTCATATCTCGGTCCAGGAAAGTCGTAGAGACTTCGTCTGGGGTTCAAACGAATCAGAATGGCCACATTTTTATGCAATTTTCCATGAACCTTTGTCCTAAATGCACAGGAAAAAGTTTTGGGTCAAAAACTGTTTTTTCACCATTATATATGAGTCATTTATTACCAGTGGAAGTTTCATATCTCGGTACTGGAAAGCCTTAGGGACTTCATCTAGGGCTTGAGGGAATTGCAATATTCATTTTTATATGTATACGACATATTGATTGAATGATTGATTGCTTTTTATCAATGAATCCCTGTAGAGGCTATATTTGGCTTCAATGACTGTACAAAGTTCAGGCTATGGTATGATAAATAACAAGGCTCTCCAAATTTAAGGTCGTGTAGACCTTATATTGGGCTCAAACGAATTGCAATGGTTATATTTTTATATTTTTATACAGTTCTTCATGAGCATTATATGCCCTAAAGGCTCCAGGAAAACGTTTTGCCTTTGGGCCAAAAACTGTTTTTCACCATACACGAGCTGTTAATGATCAGCAGTAGTTTCATATCTTAGTCCAGGACAGTCGCATGGACTTCGTCTTGGGCTCAAATGATTCGTGATGAGGTAATGGCCTTGTTATTATACAATTGTCTATAACATATGCCCCAAAAAGAATGGTCGTAAAAACTTCATTTTGAACTCAAGTGACTTCCAATGGCCATTTTTAATATCATGTATACTACTTGTTGATAAGCCTATGCCTCTAATCGCTCGAAACATAGGCCAAAAACTGTTGTTTTCACCTCACACAAGTTGTATTAAGGGCAATTTTTACATATCTGGATATCTGGGCCCCTAAAAGACTGGAATATTTGAAGCCTAAAATGACTGTTCATAAGTACATACATTGTTATGGGATGATTAATGCCAAAAAGTGCTCAATTTAACTACATACATTGGTATGGTATGATTTATGCAAAAAGTGCTCCAATTTAAGAATTTAAGGTCAGTCCCATCACAGAAGTGGCATTCAATAAATGAACCTTATTGCAAAAAAACCTCATCCTGCGCTTGATTGAGTGGATAAGAATTGTGCCTGTCATTCACGACATCCAGGGTTCAAGTCTGATTGGACAAATCCTCACTCATGAAAGCGGTAAACGAGCCAAGGTAACCTTGGCAGTTCACCTTTCCGATTCTAATACTACTGACAACAACGCATTTCATAGAGTGTAGCTTGTTAATGAGCTCAAGATTCACGGTATTCAAGACTTTAATTAATAATAAATAAACACATTTCCAAGAGAAAATATTGTCCTGGATGCAATGAGTCATTTATCTATTTCATGATAATTTCACTGCTTTAGTAGGAAGGATCTTCAATAGGAGCATAACAGTAGTAATACAGGATCTCTCTTTAGCATTCAGAATGCCACATCTCCACATCATCTTGAGTATCACCACAATTCACATTTATGTACTATTGTTACGTTGCAAAATTGATAATTGGTTCAATACATTCAAGCCATTCCAGTGACCTTAAATTTGGAGCACCTTGGTATTTATCATACCTTACCAAGACCCTTGTACAGTCATTGAAGCAATATATAACTTTTACAGGGATATATTATATACTTATAGTCTTCACAGGGATTCAGATGTATAAATTGATGAGAGTAATTTATTAATAAGTCTTATTATATATTTTAAAATAGCCAGGCCATTGCAATTTGCTCAAGCCCTAGATGAAGCTTCCAAGGCTTTCTTGTACCGATATATTTTACTTTTACTGGTAATAAATGGCTCATGTATGGCGAAAAAACAGTTTTTGGCCCAAAAACTTTTTCCTGTGCATTTAAGGACAAAGGTTCATGAAAAATTGCATAAAAATGTGGTTATTCAGATTCGTTTGAGCCCCAGACGAAGTCTCTACAACTTTCCTGGACTGAGATATGAAGCTTCCCTTGATCATAAATAGCTCGCATATGGTGGAAAAATCAGTTTTTGGCCGAAAACTTTTTTCATGAGCATTTTAGAACATATCTTTATGAAAAGTTGTATAGAAATGTGGCCATTGCGATTCTTTTGAGCCCAAGATGAAGTCTCTACGAGTTTTGTGGACCAAGATATGAAAATTTTGTTGATGAATGGCTCGCTTATGGTGAAAAACAGTTTTTGGCCCAAAACTTTTTTCCTGTGCATTTTAGGGCATATCTTCATGAACAATTGTATAAAAACATGGCAATTGCGATTCGTTTAAGCCCAAGATGGAGTCTCTACGACCTTCCTGGACCGAGATATGAATTTTCAGCCTATGCGCCTGAGGGCGATTAGAAAAATGGCCCCACAGGGTTCATAATACGTTTTTAAATTGCGTACCTAGATGATTCTTGCTCAGAATTGAATAACAAAAGACCCTCCATCGAGAAATTCCGTGGACAATGAAGTGCATACTCAACACCTCTCTGCTACTCTAGTATAAGATAATTCTATTTAGGGGGGGGGGGCTATTTAATTGAAATTTTGAAATAAAAAAGCATGTTATACTGATATGTTAGCATTGAAGCAGCTGCTGTTGCATTGGAGCTGCCATCTTTCTTGTATCATATGTTATGAGCAAAATAATTTGCTAAAATACTGCTCACAAACACAACCATTTGAGTCCCAATTATCTCAGTCCCTAATGTCACATTCCTCCCAAGTGTCACATTCATCCCAAATGCCACATTTGTCCCAAATGTCCCACTTTTCCCTGTCCCATTTCACTTTTTGAGACCCATTTGTTTCTGTTTATGTGTCCCAATTGTCCCATTTTTACCAGTCGCAAGTCACTTTCTGAGTCCCATTTTCTCTGTCCAAATTGTCCCATTTGTCACAAATGTCTCATTTTTCCCAAATTTCCTATTTTGCGCCATTTTGAACATCCCCAACTCAAAGAGTTTTTATCGGATTATGTTTTGCTTTGACATGCTGCCTTTAGACCTTGAGATTTAGCTATAAAACGAGTTTCTCGGCGATCAGTCGAAGATTGTTGTCGTGGAAGGCTTCTAAAAATTTAACTGAAAATTGATTTAAATTATGTTTATGACAAAAATTTGTACTGTAGTCCTATTCTGTGATACGATGGTGAACTGTTAATGGTTTTTCCATGCACCCCTTCATATTTGGTCCAAATTCAAATTCAAATTCAAATTCAAACTGATTTATTAACAATGTTATAATTTGCATTTGCTCAAATCTTCTGTGGCCTCGGTCCCGTTAAGAATACCATTATTTGCATCTTAGGGGTTAATTCAGGGGGGACGAGAGGCGAAATGGGCTGTGTGGGTGATAATCATAATTTGAACAAATGGGGGAAAAGGTGGGCTGCGCAACAGCATAATGCTGGCCAACGCGCTACCCGATATCGATGTATGATAATTCTAAACATATTGGGCTTATACAATCACTTCCAACAAATTTTTCAGCCTGCATACTTCGTTAGTAAAAATTTTTTTAGTCTAGCTTTGAATGACGCTTTAGAAGAAGACGCTTTAATTTCGTTAGGTAATGAGTTCCAGAACATAGATGCTGCAGTAGTCGGTTTTCGGTAATTTTTAATATTATGAGGTATACTATATTGCAAATTTCGGCCACAGCTTCTGGTATTTATGGACATTGATTTCGGTACAAAACTGTAAAATTTAGCTTTCAAAGAATCAGGAAAATTTTCATTTGAAAAAAATTCATATACTAGTACTCCTAGATTTAAATAGTATAAATCTATTACCTTGAGCACTTCTAATTCGGCGTATAAGGGATTCATACTGGTGTATTTGTTTTCTTTTTTGTCAAACTTGGGTTTTCTGAAAATTGCTCTAATAATTTTGTTCTGTGTTGCAATGAGATTTTTTAGAGAGCTTGGGTAAGTTGACTGATTAGCTTCAGTCATCAATTTTTTCGCTGCGTCAGAGCACCAAATTAAATTCCCATAATTGAGATGTGATTCAACTAAACTGTGGTATATGGTTTTTTTGGTTTTTAGGTCGAGACACTCCGCACGCCAGAAATTGCCGATCATTTTACTAATTTTACTTACGACTACACTTATTTGGAATTTAAAGTTTAATCTAGAGTCTATGAAAATACCGAGATATTTAACAGTGTCGTTGGGAGAAATTATAACTCCTTCATCTGTAATTATTGAGTCATCTAAAAAGTATCTAGGGGCTGTGTCATGTAGTTCCTGCAGTGTAAAGTATCCTCTTTTGTTTATTTCCTCTACTGTCGGATGATTTTCTGAAGTGTAAGCTGGTTCTAGTTCAAATAAGTGACGTGGGGCTGTCAGATGCAGTTCTGTTAAGTCGATTTCACCTTTTTCATAAACTTTGTTGGTATAAGGGCCAAGAAAAGTGTAGTCAGTCTTGTCTATGTTAAGTAGTAAGTTATTGGACATAAACCAGTTCATTATATTCTTTAGTTCACCTTTTATTTGTTCAGTGTAAGAGTTCTCTTTTATTGCAACTATCATACATGTATCGTCAGCATAGATAGATAGCTCCATGTTTGTTGCATGGATTATGTCGTTAGTAAATATGATAAATAAGATCGCACTTAAAACTCCTCCCTGAGGTACAGCAATATTTGTTATATATGGGGAAGATTTATTGCCGTCCACCTCAACATATTGTTCTCTATTTTTTAGGTACGATTCAAACCATAGCAGGGCATTTGCTCTGATACCATAATGTTCTAATTTGGCAATAAGTATATCATTCCCATAGGGAAGATAAGGCTTAGACCGAAGATAAGTTTTCAAATTTCTCATACACAAAATGGACCCAATCTGAGGATCATCTTCGCTTTTGAGTTTGATCTATTTCTTTCTCAGGCGCAGCTTAGTTCAAATCAGAATTATTTCTCTTATTTTGAGAAAATAAGATTATCATCTCTTCTAATCTTAGTGAAAATAAATTAAAATATTATAGACATGGCAATGGAGCCAAATATCTTATATCTGGCTCCACATATTTGAAAGCAAACTCCAAAATTTGAAACAGTACATTACATTGAAATTTTCTATCTAACAACAAACAGAAATGAGTCATAAAATCATATCAGGGCATTAATTTTAGTTACTCAGGACATCTGGCTTCTGGCTTCTGGGGCCAGACCCCTGCTTGTCATTCTAAAAATGAGTCTCAAGTCATATTTGGGCAACGATTTTATGTGCTCGTGGCGTCTGGCTTCTGGGGGCAGCTTCCCCCAGACCCCGCTTGTCCTTTGAATATTCTAATTGATTTGTCCTTGCCTACGAGGTCTCAAACCAAGCAGAAATAAATCTTATCCAATCATATTGGTTGAAATTTGTGATCAAATGGAGCAGGCCTCAGAAAAAATGGCCCAAAGATGTAAGCTGAAAACCCGAAGATAAACGTTCAATTTCGGGAAGATAAGGATGGTGATTTTCAAGTAATATGAACCTATGTTTCCATGTCTCGCAGTGAATAGGGATGGGAAATAAACGATGGACTAGTGAAGCCCCAGAGTTCACGCCGACGTTTTGTAGAAATAAGGGGATTTGAAGAAATTGATATTTACACGGGATTTTCGACTTGGTTACGTTGAAATGAGTTCAAATACGACTAATGAACGTGAAATTAGATCTGGTTGCTATATTTCAGCATGTGAGTTCACATGGACGATTTGTAGAAATTAAGAAATATATCAATTCTAGTAATTCCAAGTTAGTATAACGTAGTTTTGTACTTCGTCAGGGTGAGTTATGTGGGTTAGACTTGCGTGTGGGCTAGTAATGTGGGTTCGGACTACGTGAGGGCAAGTAACATGGGTTCAAACTACATGCATCTGTCAAGATATCACCACCAAAACCGTTGGACAGTTGGTCTAGTAACCCCCCGCGGGTTTGGATGTGACAACGGAACCCGAAAAGAGAAAAAATGGTCTTATCACATCCAAACCAGCGGGGGGTTACTAGACCAACCGTCCAACGGTTTTGGTGGTGTAACACGATGTAAGGGTGGTGAAACATGGTAAAAGTGTGAATAAGACTAAAAAGGGTGGAGTAATACAACAAAAACTCTAAATAAAATGTTTTTATTCAACTGGTATAACCCCACCATGTGGTGAATAATAATAAGTTGCTCAACCTTTTTAGATTTCCAGCATCTGCAGTAAGCATTTGTTCCAGGTGTTAAATCTTCAATATCAACATTGGTACAGACCTGAAATTAATTGTGATTATAACACATGCATTATGAATTTCTGCATTTTAAACAGTGCCTTACTACTTACTACTGCAGTGGTCCAAATATATGTATCGGTTATATGTGTATTTCAAAATTTCATGAAATGATGTAAACATGGTGGCTTCCAAATAAGCAAGGGCCTGGATTTCTCAATTCGATTCAAGTATAAAGCACAAAACTTGAAATATATTTTCTCTGGGTTATATAACGAATCGTCTTGGATGTGCTGAGGGTAGGCACCAAGCCAAATTTAAAATCTTTTAAAAGGGCCTCCCATCAAAGACTTAGTACCTATAGGGATAGATAATCATAACTTCATAACTGCAAAAATAAGGGTGATACCTAGCTAAAAATTTCAACATAAAAAGTTTACCCTCATTACAAATGGAATCAAAAGCATCATGGAACTAAAACATTTCATATATAAAATCAAAATAAGGCCTCAATAAATTTATAACATACCTTGGGTTTCTCTTTTTCATGATCAGTGTTGAGTACTAGTGGCATACTTCTTGATGTTAGAAAATAACTTACTGCTGCTCCAAATATTGCTGATGCCAGGCACAAACCCAGAGTTTGGGCATCAAACTTTTGCAAAATGTCTGACATAACCTCAAATTTGATTGTTAATTGCAGAGAAATAAATTATTGGTTTTCTCAATGTAAATGATCATAAAAGCTTAATACATTACATGCTTATAATGGGCCCCCTATAATGAACTTCAACTCAGAGCAATATCATCTCAATGAAACATTAAACCTAATTTAACAATCTTTAATGGAGAGAGGGGGAAATTGCAATTACTCAGTGCCCTCATCCCTCAATGAATCACTGAACCAAATGAAACATGACGATTTTGCAGGGTGGTAGAAAAATTGTGTTTGGTGTTAACCATCATTTCAAATCTCCCATTTAGGCTTTAATTTTTTTGTAATTAATGTCGAAAGTTGGAAAATGAGTCACAAAAAACAAGGTTTAATTATAAGCTGCATGCATTGCATTCACACACAACAATAACAAATTGCCATTTCTTTCAAGGGATTGAAGTTAAAACGAGATAACTGATAAAGAGAGAATTGTAATCAGAAGCTTTCAAAAATCAGGTGGTTATCGTCATCAGCTGAGAGTGAAGGATGGAGCGGTGTTTAAATATGAGTGATTGAGTGGTGTCAAGTAAGTAAAACAATTAATTTTAATAATTAATTATAACAAGACAAGTGGTGTCAGTAGTTGGAGAAGTAGATTCCTGAGTCTCTGGGGTTGAATGTAGAGGAGATCCTAGGGAGAATAGGAATTCAGAGGGGACTGCATTTGGGTGCACTGTCTGTCCTGTCCAGTGTAGGTTTCCTTGCTGAGATGGCAGCCTGTTCAGTGAGGTGTAGGTAAGAGCGGGGGGGAAGCCTTATAGGATGTGGATGTCGTTCCAGGCGATGTTGTGTCCAGTGGTGATGGAGTGAAGAGTGGGGGCAGACTTCACCTGGTCTGTAGTGTTATCAACTGCATTGTCTGAAGTATCTCTCATGTTCCTTCATTCTGTCAAGGAGGGGGTGGTAGGTCTGTCGGTTGTACTTGGCAGGGCAGTCAAGGCAGCTGATCTTGTAGATGGAATTGGGAGTCTGGGAGGAGGGAGGAGTAGTCTTTGTCTTGGTGAGGAGGTTCCAGAGGGAAGTGTTGGATAAGGTGATATCATTGTCTTGGTCGTTGAGGATCTTCTTGATGGGTTTGGAGAGGGAGGGATGGAAGGTAGGAAGGCCTTGAGGGAGGGTTCGGGTCTGATCTGTTGGGGGCAAGGGATTGATGGGCTGAGGGGTTGGTGGACATCTTGGAGACTTCTGTCTTGATGGAGGTGATGGGGGAAGGAGGGAATCTGTTGTGGAAGAGGTTTTGTTGTCAGGATAAAAGTGAGCTACTTTTATTAGAGATCTAGGCAGATCTAGGCATTGGATAATAATGAGGCACCAAAAATGATATGGTGTCATCGACAATTTTGGCCTAGATAGTGACGAAAATTTGATAAAATCTCTACTAAAGAGATCTCTTCTTGATGCCCAAAAAGTTGATACAGAAAACTGGTGTAATAATAAATATCAAAAGTGTGTTAAGTGTTGTCATGACCTACACACCGCACCCTACTCCCAATACTTCCTCGCCATTTCTGGCTAAGAACATTTAGAAACCATCAATGGTTAGAGTCAGGGCACTGCAAAATTGTCACCCACCGTGTGTGAAAGCCTGTGATGCCACCAGCCCTATCAAGGCCACTTCAGTCTGTTATCAGCTCTGTTGCCTTTCCACCACTTCGCTTCATCTCCAAAACAATAAACCAAGGCAGCCACGTAGGGTCGGGTGCTCGGAGCCCTAACGCGTCCCTGACCCACACTGTTTCTTACCTTGTGCGCACAAAGTTGAGGGAACAGTGTTACAGCCGCATGCATCTCAGGATCCTGTTGCTATACAAATAATACATCTTCAATAAATCTTTGTGAGGTGAATCCTCTTTGCTTTCCAAACCAATCTGATGTCTTTGGTCTTGAAAACAACTGAATAACTGATTCACTGCGCTCCAGTGTCATGTTAATCCTCATACCAGGTGTCATAGTATCTCAGTGGAGCAATGTCGTAATGAAGCACCTAAAAAATGGGTAGTGTCTGGCCAACTGGGTTTTCATTCCTGACAACACCTCAGCATAAGATCACTCCCAGGAAATGTGCACGGATACACAAATCCTTCATTGACTCCAGAGATAGGTACGGAAGGATATGGGGACTACCATGGAACGTGCTTTGGTCTTGAGTCAAACGGATTCGCTGCCCTCAATGTCATGACAATCCCCATGCCAGGTGTCATAGTATCTCAGTGGAGCAATGTCATAATGAAGCACCTAAAAATGGGTAGTGTCCCGGCCAACTGGGTTGTCATTCCTGACAACACCTCAGCATAAGATCACTCCCAGGATATGTGCACGGATACACAAATCCTTCATTGCTCCAGAGATAGTACGGAAGGATAAGGAGGACTTCCATGAACGTGCTTCCATGCACTCATATCCACTGGTGTTTGTGACACTGTGACTTGGTGCCACCCATTCCAGCGTGTTCCTACAGATCCATATGAAGTGTGAACAACGGATGGCGGTTCTGGATATTGTCTCTGTAAAGTTCCGGCCATCTGTTTCACTCCATTCGAGTTGTCGCCCAAACAGCTGTTCTCTTAGCGACAAATCCTCTATTTAACTAATTGTAAAGAGACAAAAACTTTCCTTACACTTCTCTGATGTTTGTAACTACATGATCTTTACTTCTCTCCATTTCTCTGATGTTATACTGATGTTGAGCTCCGGATAATACTTTTCTTGGGTCGAATAAAAATTTTGGGTGGGTCTTTCTAGACATGATGATGTGGTGGAAATTGGACTTGTTTATTCTGAGGGTCTGTTTGGATGTCCAATCTTTAGACCATGTTATCCCATGATGCCTTCTTTATTCTTTATATACATTCACTTCCCAACGAAAACCAACTGGTTTTCTCTTCCACCATTCAGATGAGACAGTGTTGTCTACCTTCACACTTTGTCGATGATTGCATCTTGGATGACTGTAGAAATATATATAGTCCTTCCTTAGGTCAGAGCAACCTTGCACCGCATAGTATGTGCAATCCAGGCATGTTTTCATCCACAGAAATTTTAACACTATGTCGCTTCCATCATTAAAATTGAGCGGAGATGGGGCAAAGGTATCCTGGACTGAGTTCAGGATGAATGACAACATACTGGGACATGCCATACAATATCTCTTCCACTTCAGAGTCGAGGTTGATCTGATCATTGTGTCCATTTGCTCTGTGCGAGACTGGGGATATGAGATCATCTCTTCTTTCATTGATGTTATCCTTCGCTCTTTTCTCAGTGGCTTGTTCCAAGTAGTGCCTTTGATCTCCTCATCCAGTTGACCTTTAGCTTCCTATATGAGACACGGCTATTTTCTTTGTCCAATACATGTGGTTTCCACTTGTAAATGATCTGCTCAAGGATTTTCTCAACATAAGCGACTGTTCTCACAGTCTGTCCCTACTACATGAGATCATCTCTTTGTTGACTTGTGCTTCTGCAAACTTCTCGGACCGATCATTCAGGCCACTTCTCAGGCCTGTACAAAATGGATTTGGATTAAGCGGCTCTTACATAATCCTATTCATTTCTTTAACATTCTTGTGGCACATGCTATCATTTGCTATACTGATTCATTAATTTATGAAATCATGAAATCATGACATAGCTGGCAAAACACCATTGACGTACGTGGCTTTCTTTCTATTGTCTATGTATATCTCATCTGTCTTCTTCATCAGGTTTGAACATCAACAACTTGGTGCTCCTCCTTGTTCTCAAACTTGGGATACTAGGCGTCCTAGAAAGCTTAGACAGACTTTGTATGGCTGATACCGTTGACAGCGATGAAATTGGGTTATTGGACTCCCTCACCACTCCCATAGCCTTACTTCGCATCCTTCAAACTGGAGTCCTGCATTCTAGAAGTTCTCGGCTCTAACCAAAGTGCTCTGAGAGCCTAAAGTGGTAGCTGCGGGGATTACATCATCCTTTGGGCCAAACCCACAGGGTTTCTCCACTGTGCCTCCTATAATTAACATACTTGGAAATCTAACCCCAGGTTCTTATGTTACATTAAAATATAACCCTGCTTTCAGGGTCCTCCCTGTAATGATCCTTTTCTCTCTATTCTGATTGATCTGTTCAGTCTCCTTGTCTTCCACTTTTCATGGCCTTCTGTAGAGTGATGCTATTAGTTCTATTGTCTGTCTAATTCATAGAACTTGAGGGCAGCAGCATATTAAATTGTGTTTGAATACAAAAGCAACCACAGATCATCCTATGAATGCGTCTTCACTGCTGATCTTAGTCTTTAACGAAGGTTCTGCTTAACTGTTTGGTTTTGTCACAAACCACTGATTTTTAATTGAGAAGCCTTTTTTGTAGAGCATTCCATGTTAGAGTATTTGTTTCTAAATGCTTGAACTTTCAATCTTCTTGATAAACTCCTAACGACTTTAGCGTTTATTATTGAAGGATCAATCTAAACTTCTTCTTTGTCTCAGGGCTGCGCCAGGGATCAGGATCTTCAATCAGACTTCTTTTCTTCTTTGGGAATGGCCTTTTCTATATACCCCATTCTTGCAGTATAGATTACTGATGTTAGGCATCGTTTAGAAATCCTAGACCAGAGGGATGTGGGGACCGAACGATTTGTTTCTGGATCTGTATATTTAAGTAAGGTTCTTCATCTGTGACCCTCCAGTGAAGGTGGGTGGGATCTTAGGTGCTGTGACAAATTGTAACGGAAGAATAATACTCTTGCTTCTAGACAAGTATCCCTGAAGAAGTGAACAGCTTCATCCAACAGAGCAGTCTGAGTGACATGTTCTTGTCTTGTGTAACCTTTTTCTTTGATAGAAGTCATATAGGTTTCTACAGATGATTTGGTGACTGCACCATCTAACCTTCGTTGATAGCAATTTCATGTTTTCTTCAGTTTACTGTGAAGTCATTATTAAGCTTCTCCAATGCCTGTTGGTCTTCTAACATACACTTTCTCCCAAAGTGTTTATGTCTCTCTCTAATTCTTTGGACCTCTTGTTCTGGCGTTCTTTTTCAGCATGTCTGTTCTTAATTTCATGATGCTAAGGATTCTTATTGGGTCTTGACTGTCATCAGCTTTATTGATTTATTTCAACTGCAGTATAAAAACAAGGAACTGTTAGACAGTTCTCAATTTCACGTCTTCAAAGCCTTCTATCAGAGTTCTTGAACCTTAGAATCAACACTTGTCCCACGTTTCTTTGTCTCTTGGTCAACACAGTCTAAATCATATGGAGGTGAGTCTTTCAACTTGGTCAAGTTGACTTAGAGACCATCCCTGATACTTTCTACTGATCATCCTTGTAGAATATCATTCTTTAGGAGGACAACAATTCAGTCAAATTCTAAGTCATGCATTAAAACTCATTAATTCTTGGTGGTAATGTAATTTTTGTTTACATTTTTACAAATTTATTTATTTTTATATAACTGTTTATTCATTCAATGAATGGGTAAATTATGGTGACCCATTTCCAAAGATTGCCTGATGGGGTTTTACAGAACTGAGTAACTTCCTTGATTAGCTGATTTAAACCCCATAAAACCAACTGAAAACCAGTAACAGAACCATTATTTAGCTAAGATATTTAAATAGAACAGTGAACAAATGACAAATTCCAATACAAGTAATGCTGCTAAAGAGAACGAGAGACAGATGTGGATGTCATGCAAACTCATGTTTTAATGAGGTACATGATCATCAGAGGCCTTCTGATTAGTCATTACGTACTGGATAAATACCTTCAAACATAGATAATAACACAATTTGAAACAACGTAATTTTAAATTGCTTAGGAGATACAGTGAAATTCATTGGCATCTTGTTTGGTTGATACAAATTATTTGAGGGGCTTTCTCAAGCAAATGCTTAACTGTGTCTTTTTCCTTCTTCTATATATTTTTGATTCCTCTGTTCAAAAATTGGTTGATCTCTACCAGGCTTTCAAATCAGGTGGGTTTGATCCATGAGATGATTTCGGAATAAATTTTTAAAGGCCTGGTACGCTAGGGGTTATTTAAACAAATAAAAGCTCTCAGTCAATGGTAAATCTTGGTCATATATTGACACATCATCTAGAGCAGACTAGATTGTGGGTATCCATGTACAACATGTATACCAGATTGTGTACAAGAGTGCTCTAGGCCCAACCATTTTTTTAGTTTGCCCCTCTGGAACTCACAAAGTTATGGGTCTCTACAATGTTGGTTAGCGTTAGGATGATTGAAGCTAATGGTTCATATTTTAATATAAATTATCAGCAGCAGACAGCTTCTATTATAAAGGGAAAATGTAGAATAATTCTTCCTTCAATATAAAGCTTTTAACTCCTCCGATAATTAGTAGGTATCTTAGATCATATGAATAAATTCAGCCAGTTTGAAATTCATACATATTATATCAGTCAATTAGATATTATTTGAAGAGCTTGTAAATATAGCAATCCCTATTTCTAAAACAAACTCGTTGGCAACTGTGGAGAAAAGACCTTCCTAACATTTAGTCCCCATTTGTATTTTTGTGTGGTGTGAATTGTAAATTTTGTGGAGATAAATAAAACTTCTTTGTTTACCTAAACTTCTTTGTTTACCTGTAAATGAAAGCTAACACCTATCAAACACTTCTCTTTACTAAGTGTTTTGCTTAATTTCTTGATGCTTGGAGTTCAGACAAAGACCAAAGAGCAAGTTTCAGATTCATTCAGGCAGGTGGTCACTGCACTTGATGGTGCTATACCCTGGTACCAGGGAGTGACTGCTGGGGGGGCCTACCTCATAAAAAGCTCTCACAATTTAAACACCCCAAAATCTGAGGTAGGTATTGGACTGAAGATGCCTGCACACCACTCATCTGTGTGTAAAAATCTCCGAAGATAGTCAAATATTATAAAATACAGGTTGAGAAAGCACCCAACATTTGTAATGAGAGGTGTATCACAATTACAATGATTAAGAAACGATAATATTATCTGAAGTCAAAATATTTTCAACAGTCTGACGAATATCAATATATAAAAGCAACGTATATGAATTTCATATAATGTAATTTGATGTTGGGGAATCCCAGAGCACCGAGAAACATGATTACAAATATGATTATGGAATAAACTGAGTGTAAAACAAATTTGATAAATTTGATAAATTACTCATCTTGGTGTGACTCACATAAATCCTGCTGCTCTCAACATTGCATTACCTTGCTAAACACGTATATCCCTGTGTGGCTCGCGCGGCGCGCTTCCCCAGGGAAGTGCGCGGCGCGTACACACACCTATGCGGGCTTAAGAATGCATTACCTAAAGGGATCATGTTGGTGTTCAAGTACGGAGTTGGAGAAAAGTCTTGAAGAAAGATCTCTTTTTAATTCAAATACCTATCAAACAAAATAAAATAAAACACCCTTTGTCCAAAACACCATTTTCAGGAGGCCATAAAAATATTCCCGCATTTCTATATACTACGGTTGTTCTAACCAGACCCCTAGTTTTACACGCGCGCCGCGCCTTGCTCCAACACCCCTGGTTAGAGGAAGGCCTACGCAGTACGCCTACGGCTATATATTCTGAGAAGGAACGACGGCGCACCGCACGTTGTCCAAACCATAGCGCTCTGCTCTATTCTGCGCGCGCGGCGCGCCGTCGTTCCTCCTCAGAACATATTTATTATTTAGCGGTAGGCCGCGCACACATAAGCACCTGGTTAGGTGAACACCGCGCGCAGAATATGGCACTGGTTAGGGCAAATAAGATCCTACTGAAAAACATTGGATAATGGATGGGCGTTCCATGAATCACAATCACCAACTAGATTATAGATATATATTTTGATGTGATTTATAAACTCGAAAAATAAATTTCAATTTAGTATAATTCAGATGTGTTTTTAATACCGCACGATATTTTCCTTACGACCTTACTTATTTTATCTTCCTTCCCTTTTAAACCTTGAATCATATAATATTGGTTGATATCAGATTATATTGTTTTATTATTTGATTCTGTAATTGCGATACACCACCCATCTTAACTTACTATCACAGTATTTTTATCACTGAGTTGATTTTGCAAATTCAGTTTATTTATGAATGGTTACAATGAGTAATGGGCATCTGAGTTCAGTGTTATCTATTGTTCTTGATTATTGTCTATGTGAAGAGTGATGGTTAAATACCATTATCCTTATGTTATGTTATAAATGTTTGGTGCTTTCTCGAGCTATATGATATTTAATTCTCCTTGGAGATTTCCCCCCATTTTTATATGTTGATTTTTCAGATTTTGCCACTCAAATTACTAACTATTAATTTCAGAACTGAAATTCACTTCTTTTGACTGGAGTTGGGCACCTCCACATAAACTGCATCCTGCGAAAAAAGCTCAGTAAGTAACAGGCATGCGTATTGCTTTTCACTTGGGAACCTCAATTTTGTCTTGGTTTAACTCATTATTAACTGTGTGGATACCATTGTTTCATGAGGGAACATTTTAATATTATGCTTGGTAACAGCCCATATTTATCAATAACTAATTCAGTACACCGAAATAAAAATTTTGATTAATCTATCTATTGTCACTAAGTTACTTGCTTAAAAGTTTTCATTCTAAAAGGCTTATTGTTTTATTAAATTTTATTGTTTTATTAATTAGAATTCAGTTTATTTTAAGTGTATGTTGCGCCTACATGAAGAGGTTTGATAGTATAAACTTTACTATTGTCAGATTTAAAAATAATAATGATAATACTTGTTTCACTAAGTGAGTTTGTAGCATCAAGAGGAATATCAGAATTTACTGATTTCACCAGTCTATTTCTTGTCCATTGTTTCCATAATTTATTGTGGTGTAATGGCTATAAGATAATAATTTTATTAAAATTACTTGTTTTATTGTAGGAAATTAAGCCCTCAGAAAATTAAGCCTATATGTCATTATAGCTTAAGCACCGTGAAACTTTGAAATATTCAGCATTTGCAGTTGAACCTTTGAACTCCTTAGGGTCTGACCACTTTCCAATTTGTTGTAAATTTAATGCATCAATGAGTGGAAAATATTTCAAAAATATCCATGTTAGAAACCTTGCAACTGTTGAGAGTATTTTTCCAATCGATCTGAAGGATGTTCTATTGAGAAAACAACTACATTCTTAATGATCTTGGCTCTGCTGTTCACAGTTCTAAATTTGATTGAATCTATTGTTGTTGTGCCTATAAGGGTGTTTTAAGTACCCTGATATTTCCTCTTAAAACAAAATCAAATCTTGATATATCAGCAATATATTTCATTAACATTTTACCGCCTGGTTTGTTTTATCATTAATAACTAAGCATAATTAAATAGTATTTCATTAATGGTACTAAGTTGTTAGATATCCTGACTTTATTTATATTTTTATGTTTAACACAATACATATTAAATTTTAACTAACACACATATTAAATTAATCCAATTGAGGGTACACCAAGAATGACAAGTCCCGGAGGATGGATAAAGGTGAACATGAGGGGAGGGAGTTTGCCCAAGCGTTCTCCAACATCGACGATTCAGATAGAGACCATCAAAACAATCATTATGGTTTTTGCAATGTTGTAAAAAAGGGAAAATTTTTAATATTAAAATTAATGTTTCAAATGTAATCTTATTTTCATGAGAATGTCACCAAAATTTTTTAAAGTTAAAATTTTTACTCAGCATTTCCGTTTTTTAAACTCTAAAAAAAGTTTTTTAGAAAATTTTTTGAGGGGATTTAAAAAAAAGGTTATAACCCCAAAAGGGGGGGTTGGGGAAATTTGAAAAAAGCTAGATAACTTAGAGTTAAATTTTCTTTTGTTTCCAAAAAGGGCTTTTTCTGATTCTTAAAAAGTTTCAGCTCCTCGAGCCCAGGAAAAAAATTGGAACTTGTTAAAAAAAATGTCTGAAAAATTCAAGGAAAAAAAATCTGTTTTTCCAAAAGTTTTGGGGTAAAATTTAAACCCGGGGAAACCATTTTTTTCTAAAAATTGGTTGTGGAGAATAATTCAAGTAGAAAATTTTTTTCCCAAAGAGAAATGGGACTTGTTGTTAATTTATATGTAAAACCCTGATTGATAAACTAAAGTTCAGCCCTCACCAAAAATTTCCCAAAAAAACCCCCAATTTAAATGGTTGGTGATAATTTCAAAAGAAGACAAAAAAACCCCCAAAAACCCACCATCAAAATTTATTTGCTTTAAAACTTTTATTTTTTTCTTTGAGCTCAAAACAACAGATCAAGGGCAACCATATCAGCAACAATAGAAAATTTTTAATGGTTAAATCAGAATTTATCGGGGTAATAAAGGAAGCTTTTCATGTAAAAAGGTCTTCAAAAATTTACATCATGACAAAGGGACCTTTTTTTGTTTTGCTCTGGTTAAAATAGAAATGCCCCCAAAAATTTGGTTTAATTCGAAGTCATGTTGTTCAAACTGCAAAATTGAAACGATGGGGTTAGAATGTAAGACCCCTTTACAATCCTATTTTTAAATTTTAACAAAAAAAATTTAAGAGGAGTTTTCCCTTTACCAAAAAAAATAGTCGCCTGGATTCAAAAAAATTTAAATAATGATAAAAACCCGATCATTAAAAAATAAAATTTATGAACATGCTTTTTTAAGAAGAAACATTGATATGGGGTTTTTTTGGGGAAAACCCCTTTTTTTCCCAAATAGCCCCATCACCTCAACTAACCCCTTTTTGATCATTCACAATAAAATAGAGGGGGGGACAAAGGGGATAAAAACCCGCCTTAAAAAAAGAGTTTAAGAAAATTTTTTTATTTTTGAGAAAATTGGTATCCTTTACAAAAAAAGATTTTGGGGAACGGGAACTTTCAAAATATTTTCCTAAATTGATGACTTACTTTTAATTTTCTTCTCTAGAGATGTGGGAAGGGGGAAAAATTTATTTGAAAAACTAAAGAGAGTCAAGGAATGCCCGATTTGTTTTAGTCCATGGTTTCAAAAAACAAACCATCAACCCCCCCCTATAAATTGGGTATTGAAACTATTATCTCATTTTATAAGAAAAAACTTCAAAGATTTTCCCCCAAAAATTTTGGGTTCTAACCCTTTTAATTTGAATGCAAGCGATGGAAAAAAATATTTAACGATTAGGAAGTCTTCACACCAAGACAACGTTTTTGGGGAAAAACCAAAAATGTCTTTAAGGAAATAGACTTTTAGAGCTTTTTGTTTCAGCAACTAAATCTAGGGTTAAAGGGGGATAGATCCCATGCACCCGTAGTAACTTTTTTTGTAATGGGAAAAAGCTATGGTTTAAAAAGAGCAGATCCAAAAAAAAAAAATGTTAAGAAAATATAAATTTACTGACTACTTTCTATAAAGATCTTGTTTCAAAATACCCCCTTTAAATCAAAAAGAAGAAAAACTTAAAATCATTTAGCCAATAAAACCCAAAATTTTTAGTGGGGAAAAATTTAGAATGAACAGCAAAACAAATTCCCATTCAGTTAAAAAAAGTCAGAATAGCAACAGTTTAACAAGTTTTTTTCCAAAAGGGTAAAACGGCTGCAATGCCCTTTTAACCCCACCAATTTGAAGATTTTTTTAAACATTCGGAATTTAAAAATAACAATGATAAAAGAAATAATCAAAGGAAAGGGGAAAAACTGGATAATTCTTTCCTTTTGTTTGAAATTTAGAACCCTAGGGGAAAAAAAAAAATCCTTTTAAAGGTTAATGGATGTTAAAAAAACCAGAATTGCACCCTTTTAAAGGGGAAAATTAGATTAACCAAAATTCCGTTTTTTAATTGAAAAGGGGTTTTGAAAAAGTCCAAGAATCATCTGGTCTTTGGGGAAAAAAAAACCCTGAATGCCTCCCAAAATCTTTTTTTTTTAGAAATCAACCATTTTTTGGGTTTCAAACAATGCCTTTTAGGCAAATTTTTTCTCTTGAGTAAACTCAACTGTCCCGAATTTGCTGTCATCATTTCTCAAAACACAGACAGCCTTCATTTTCAGCTAAGATTGATATGTCAGTCAATCACTGTACAAAATAATATAAGCAAACATTAAATATGCAAAACAAATAACCTAAAAGCATTTCTTAAAAGAATTAATAAGGATCATGTTTGATCATGTTTGATAGTATGAATCAGAGAAAGATTGATATCTTAAGCAAATCATTCTTTGACACATGTATATACAAGTTAGGTATATACTTATAGTGGTGTCTTGATGAAAGAAGAATGATGAAAGTTTTCCTCGTGATTTGAATAGATAAGAAAAATGTAGACCCAGATTGTAGTTTTCTTTATAAAGTAAACTTTCCTTTTGAACTTACAAATTATCTCATTCCTTAATTACAATCATATCTTCTTTCTTAAAGAATTGTTTATTCAATCTCTACAAATTCAATATATGTATATCAGGTATTTAAGGGGCAGGGATCAATGGTGTGGTAAAGGTCAAAATCGAATTTATGGCTGTAAATGAAGAAAAATCTTGTTCCTAGCCTGATTTTATACCCCAGTTTATGCCCTGTGCATGACTAAGTAGATTCATTGATTAATTGATTAGCCTGGGTTGTTAACAACAAAATAACCTGTAATTACAGGATGCACACAAAATCTTTTCAGGATTGCCAAAATGAACATTTTTCAAATTCATCTTGGATTTTTTCCAAATCTTGGGTTTTTTCAAAAAAAAAGCCCAGGGAATAAAATAAAAAGATGAATTTGTGATTAAAGCCTTTATCAATAATAAAACAGAAAATAATGATTTTAATATTTCGAGTTGCTAAACGCGTATATCCCTGTTATCGTCGCGCGGCGCGCTTCCTCAGTGTCCCGTAGGGAAGCGCGTTGCCCTAACCAGGGCCCTGGTTACCCGCACGGAGTGTGCGGCGCGGCAAGCGTTAAACAGCCCTGTTTAGGGGAAGTCTGACCCCTTCGCCTTCGGCAATCGGTGAGCGCTCGCCGAAGGCGAAGGGGTCAGACAACATCTGATAACTTTATTCTGCGCGCGGTGTACCGTCGTCTTGGATGGATGAACTCTAGCCAGATCCCAGACAAGTTAAACGGAGCTTTATAATTTTGTGCTTTGCTTCGCACTTTGTGTGCGTGAACGCAGAAATAAAATTTTTCATGTAGTATGGAATATGGATAAAATTGAAACACTGCTAATTAAAATTAATTTATTAATTACTTCTTGATTTACAACCAATGTGTCACTGGATAACTAACTACAATAAAATGTGAGAGTGGTGGAAAAACTATATGGAGTTCTTGAGTTCTTGGAGTTATAAAGATTTTCTTGATGTTGAAAATGTCAGCAGATTGCAGAATAGTGTGAGGGTTAGATTCCTTCATTGAAAATTGTTTCTTTTGCTGTTTCATTGATCAATCACATCATCAACAAAACTTGAATCAATTTAGAATTTATTTGTTATTTGACTGACTATTTTTGGTATGTCTCCCATGTAAATGGCTCTGAGTGATGTCACCGATCTAAAAATCAATTTTTCTGTATCCTAAACCTAACCATAGCCCTAACCAAAACCCTTACCTTAATCTTAACCCTAACCCTAACAAATCCTGGCACTAATCCTGACGCTAACCTTAGTCCTTAAAGCGCTGGATGCAGTTAATTATATGTTTCTGAGTGACGTCATTGTCATAGATAATGAAGGATCCTGTTCATATGGGAGACTGACCCTAATTTTACTGGCTTTTCAGTGTTTCTATCTATTTTTGTATTTCGTCATATTAAATGTCATCAATTTTCCCACCTTGTGGCCACTTATAAATGATGACTGTAAAATTTCAGCTATTTTAGACACCTCCCTCCTCTGAAAATGTCTGCAACCTGAAATACCCCTCCCCTCTGGATGTCTGCATTCTCATTGGGCTCATTCAAAATATATGACTAACAGACAGCAACTCACTAATTATGACTCTGAAAAATCAGAACTGCTGCCTGTTATTTATGGGGTACCCCAGGGATCTGTTCTAGGTCCACTACTTTTCATTCTCTACATAAATGATATAGTCAACTGCTCTCAACTTGCACACTTTGTTTTGTTTGCTGATGATACTAATATTTTTGTTACTGGAAATTCTGAAGCAGAAGTGTTCTCTAAAGCTAACATAGTTCTTCAAGATATAAATTTATATATGCTGAGTAATCAAATTCATATCAATATTGAAAAGTGTGTCTACATGCACTTCAGACCAAAGCTCAATCATAATGAACAGAAAACTTGTGCCAGAGCTAAAGTTATAGGTAGTGAGAAACATCTGTATTTGAATCGTAATAAGCTTAAGAAAACAAATATGGTTAGGTATCTAGGAATTATCATAGATGAAAATTTGAATTGGGAGGGTCATCTACAACACTTAGAACAAAAACTGAACAGCTCTATTGTTACGATCAAAGAGTTAAGAAGTTTATCCCTCCTGAACACTACAGTAAATTATACCACTCACTCTTCATCTCACACTTGACTTATGGAATATCAGCTTGGGGTTCTGTTTCAAATAATAAACTTAAACCTATATTTAACATACAAAGAGATGTATACGCTTACTTTTGGGAAAAAACTGAACTTTGATCATGCAGAATATAAAACCTGTGCAAGAACTAGATCAATTGATGAACATTTGACTCCAAAGGACTATGTTCTGGAACATACTAAGCCTCTGTTCACAGAATTTAAACTATTAACTGTGCACAATCTTCACAAGCTTTTCTTGCTTAATGAAGTCTTCAAAATTAAGAAATACAGATATCCAATTCCCCTGTATATATTACTAAAAAGGTCACCTGAATCCATGAGAAATTACTTGAATAATAATATTTCTATTCCCCGTTATAACCTAGAAGCTTCAAGGCAGCAGTTTCTGTACTGTTGCACTACCATCTGGAATAAATTTAACAATAAAACAGCTCAATTCAACACAAATTTTCTATCTGATTTATCAACATCTTCGTGTATGGCGAAAAACAGGTTCAAGAAATTTCTGTTAGATATTCAGTCATCAGGACATCCCCAACTCTGGGAATGCCATAATCACAGTTTTTAAACATAGCAATTGCAATTCAATGAAACTTTAGAAATTATGTTCAACTTAGCTATATTACAGCAAATAGCTTCAATTTTGGGTTAGCTTTAAATTACTCAAATTTTCTTATTTACAGCAGTTCTCACATATTTAGAAATTTGCATGATGCAAAATTTTTAACATTCAATGACAGGTGAAAGTTGTGTGTTGGAATGTCTGTATAAAATGAAATGAAAGGAAACACACTTCACATTCCTGCTTAATCAACACTGATGAGAAAAGAACTAAACTAAATTGTGTTCTTAATGAGTTTATGTAAAACTGATTATTAATTAATTTTATAATTCTTATTTATTCCAATAATATTAATCATGGTATTATTAACTAAACCTAACTTAGTTTTCAAAGTAATTTAGTTTTTTAATGTTTCTGACAGCTCCCTCACATTTTGACTCATATAGGTAGTTTTTTGTTCTAAATTCTTGATTGAATCTATTGTTGTTGTACCAAGGGTGGTACCCAAGTACCCACAAGTATTTCCTGTAGCCACAACAAAATCAAATTTCGCTTGATATATCATAATATATTTCATTAACATTTTACTGCCTGGTTTGTTTTATCATTAATAACAGGCGTTATTAATTAAATAGTATTTCATTAATGGTAATTAAGTTGTTAGGATATCCTGACCTTATTTATATTTTTTATATGTTCTGTTTTTTAAATTATTATATCACTATACTATGTTCATAATATGCCTATTGATTATCTAATCTGAACCTTGATTGTTCTAAGATTAAGAGAAATTTATGGTCAATTATTGGTATAATGTGCTACAAAATATAAATTTTATTGTTTTATTAAAAAATTTTATTGTTTTATTTTTTTGCCATCATTTTATACATGTTTTTCTACATGTGGACAAACAGGGGTGCAATTAGCAAACAGCAATATTTTTGGCTATTTCTGACTTTCACCCGAATTTAACACTCATGGATCTTTTGCCTCTACTGAATTCTTTCCTTTTCCTCCCCTTCCCTCTAAACTGTGTTGCTCAGGAATCCAGAGTCCTGGGTGGCCCAACCCTGCAGCTGTAAGCTGTGAGGGGTACGTGGGGCGAAACCCCTCCGTTTCCCTTTGTCACCTGCTGATGGGACACCTACATTGCAGATGGCAGGGAGACCTTACAACTGTAGGGTAACCGCTGATGATTCACAGTTTAGTCTCTTCCGCCTCTTATGTCAATCCTTGAATTAGAAAATCGATATACAGTATTTTGTTATGTTTGTAGTATACCCATACACCATTATAGATAAGACATTGGATTGTCTAATCCGTTTACAGTTACAGACCTTTGTTACCATGTCTCAGTCTGTGTCCCTGTTCTGTTGCATTGTCAGACACAGGCAGGAGCACAAGGGGTCATGGTCATTGATCAGACAACATGACAAGGTTTATGCCATCACTCATAGTCTAACTCATGGCCACATTTATGTGAGTATGTGTGAATGGGAGACATACCAGTTAAGGTACTTACTACTTACCACATGCTGTGTCCCTGTCTGTTAGCCCTTGTGCAAGTAAAATAAGGCTCCTTGACATAAATTAATAAGAATGCATATATTTAGGATGCTTCCCTGGCAGAAAAGGTTGAAATTGTGCACAGCCGAGTAAAATTCTACTGCATTTAGGGTTAAAAGAGGTCATTTAGGGCTCATTTAGGGTGCATGTACTTAAATAGTGTATGGGTGTGTTGAGGGTGTACTAAGAATGCACCGGACAACTAGACTAATTGTGTGAAATTGAAATTGCACCAGGCTGTGTTATTGTTGTCATGGCAAACTTCAGTTTGCCTCAAATTCATGTGAATATATTTAAAGAAGCTTCTTGGATAGATATTGTTATAACTTTAAGATAATTAATGCAAAGGTATGTGTCCTTGTTTCTTACAACTCATTCAATGACCATAATTAACTAATTGAGTAGCTTCAAAATGAACAACATCATCTCTCAAGACTCGTGGTGTGCAACTCTAACATCTGATGCAAGGGAGTGTGTTTGGGAGCACACTGATGAGGAAATCTCCCATCACTTGATGATCGAGCAGGTGAATAGACTTGGGCTTACTGAATAACATTGCACAGAGCAATCTTTCACTACTTAGGGATCGTTCACATATTACGTAATCAGCCGAGGGGGGGAGGGGGTTTCCAAATGATTACGTTTGATTACGAGGGGGGGGGGGTTTGGCCAATGATTACGTAATCAAAATATCTACATTTTCATGAAAATTTCAAGGATTTTTATGAAAATTTCACGAATTTTCATGAAAATTTCAAGAATTTTCATAAAAATTTCACGAATTTTCATGAAAATTTCAAGAATTTTCATAAAAATTTCAAGAATTTTCATGAAAATTTCAAGAATTTTCATTACCAAAAATTAACCATTTGCAGAAAAAATTTTCAAAATTTCATAATTATGATTAAAACATGATCTACTCTAACTCAATATGGTTCAGAATGTATAGTTCCTTTAGTGCTGCCCGTAGAGGACTTATAGGAGGGATGCCCAGTGGAATAATATGGGGAATTTAGGAATTAAATTCCCAGTCAAATTTCCAAATAAGAAATCGAAAAAGTGCTTAATTCGAACGAAATAAGCTTTTCTGGACACATTCTGTAATTGATGAACTCAAAATCATGAAATTCATAGAGCTAAATACCATAATCGACCTTTCCCGGTGCCTTATCCGAATCCAGCAGCTGCATTCCCACTGCAAACCAGCCATCACATTCCCATACCAGCCACCGCATTCCCAAACCAGCCACCGCATTCCTAAACCAGCCGCAGTATTTCCTTGTGTTTGACTTTGGTCAAACTTTTTTATTGAAAACTATCTAAATAGCCATCATAGACATTTTAAAATAATTACCATATTCAATGAAAAACATTGTTGCACGTTTCTATTGTTTCTCTAGCTAGCAATCGAACTTATCTTTTAAAATTTCGGTCATTTTAGTGAAAACATGTCAAAACCAGCTGGTCTTTAACCCCAAGCTGAAAAAGCCTCTTTTTACTCTTAGTTACAGATTCCCAGCCACTTTTTAAAATTATTCCACTGGGGAGGGATGTACTCCATTCGTTTAACTCTTCCAAACCACTTCAGTGCCTCTTTGTATATAAGGTTTGCTGCTCTGTGCTTGATCAGAGGTTCGGACTTCGGAGGCCTTTCTTTCCCTAGAGCTCTAGAGTTGATGCCAGAGCAGGTCTTGGCGTACATCCGCAGCTCCATTATCCAGGAATCAATCTTTTTGATGAAGGTGTAGGAAGCTGCAGTTGTCTGTGAAGTTGCTGGACTCTGATCTGGCACTTAGGGGCTAGGGCTGCTCTGGATCTTGGGTTCTGTCGGCTTTGGTGGCAGATGACAGGACACGGATACTAAACTTTGGTTCCATCGGTTTTGAAGGAGGTTGAGATGGGACCAAGATGTTGACTTTTGGCTCTTTAGTGGAACTGGGGGCCTCAGGTGTAGAGGAGGAGGAGGCAGGCCCGTAGCCAGGATTTTTTTTCCGGGAGGGGCCCTTGCGCAGTGAGCAAGCTGCGCCAGGGTCTTGGGGCGCAGCCCCCGGCGGGGTCCAGGGGCGAGCCCCTGCCAGGGGTTAGAGGGCGGAGCCCCCGAAAAATTTTAGGGAAATTAGGGTGCTGCAGGATGATTTTTACAATAAAGAAATGTACAGGAAATGTGAAGGACGATAATGAGAGCATCGAAAAAGTATACACTCAAATATAAACGAGCTATAACAGTCAGAATAAGATTAAACAGCCACTATTTAACCAAGCCAAAGTATATATTATGATTATCAGTCGAAAAACTTTTATTCTCACTATTTTTTGAATGGTACCTTTTCTTCCGAGGGGGGCTGCAGCCCCCCTAGCCCCCCCTCTGTCTACGGGCCTGGGAGGAGGATGATCTGTTGGAGGTAAAGGAGGATGATGAGCAGATGAGGATGCGTTGGAGGAAGAGAAAGAGGAGGAGGTGTCCATCTCATTGTTAGAGGAGTTGTCGTAGGCGAGATTTCCATAGGAAAAACTAAATGAAGCTTTGAATGTCATCTTCAAGTCGATGATGTTGATGATTGAATTGAAACACACGATACTGTTCTAATTTTTGTCAGTTAATATAGTTTTTTGGTGACGTCAAAAAAACTGAAGGAGGGGGGGGGGTTGGGCCATGATTACGTAATATTTTCCGAAAAAGAGGGGGGGTTTGGCCATGATTACGTTGGGGGGATTGTAGCCCAAAAAAAACCAAGCCCTACCCTATTTTTCGATTCTTGGGCTAGGTTTTTTTTTGGTTTTTTTAGGTTTTTTTTGGGTTACATTTTGGTAAATTCTGGGGCGTTTTCCAATGAATTTTAACTTAAAAATCTGTTGTTTTTGAACATTATTTTCACAGTCAGTGGCTCTTGAAGTTAATTTGATGAATAGAAACGGTTATTTTCGCACTTTCAGAGCTTGAAGGGCTTAGGTATCACCTTACAGTAAAATGCACAATATTGCCTGACTAACTGGTGTCTCTTGCTGACCTACTGGTGACCCATGCCAGACCAAGCTTGTAACTCTTGCCTAACTCACTGGTGACTCTGACCTGACCAACTAGGGCCTCTTTCTCTCTAGCCTGACTGAATAAATAATGGCTTTTACCTGACCTATTGGCTTACTGGTGACCTGTACCCGTTCTAGGTGGTGATTCTTGCCTGACCCAATTGTGACCCAAATTGTGACCAAGTTAGGCCTCTTGCCTGAATGCCTCACTGAGTGGTGACTCCCCATGACCCAGCTGCCCATCGGCCCACAGGTAACTCTTACCTGATCTCCTGGCACCTCCTACTTGACCTACTAGCGTCTCTCACCTGGCCTACTGACAACCTTTCCTGACCTACTAAGGAATCTTATCTCTTTATCTGACCTACTGGCGACTCTTACCTGGCCCAGTGACCTACTGACGAATCTTCTCTGACCTACTTGCGAATCTTACCTGACCTACTTTCGACCATTGCCTGACCATATGTGGCAGCAGTTACTTAACTGTTGACCCAGCTGGTACTTCTTGCCTGACCCACTAGTGACACTTAAATTGAAAGCTCAAATAGGTAAGTAGGTAACTGTTTTAGCCATTGGCGTCTCTTGGTCTTACCTGACCAACTAACGTCTTCTGATCCTACCTGACCTACTAGCTTCTCCTGATCCTACCTGAGCCACTGGCATCTCCTGATCCTACCTGATCTTCTGGCGTCCCCTGATCCTACCTGACCTATAACTGATCCTACCTGCTTACCTGACCAACTGGCATCTGGACTGACCCTACCTGACCTACTGGTGTCTCCTGATTCTGCCTGACCTATTTGCGTCTTCTGATCCTACCTGACCTGCAGCTGGCGTCTCCTGATCCTACCTGAGCATCGTGATCCTACCTGATCTAATGGCATCTTCTGATCCTACCTTACCTACTGGTGTCTGCTATCCTACCTGATCTACTGGCGTCTCCGGTTCCTACCTGACCTATAACTGCCGTCTCCTGATCCTACCTGACCTATAACTGGGTCTCTTGATCCTACCTGACCTACATCTGGTATCTCTTGATCCTATCTGACCTACAGCTGGTGTCTCCTGATCCTACCTGACCTACTGGCATCTGGACTGATCCTACATGACCTACTGGCATCTGGACTGATTCTACCTGACCCATTGGAGACTGGCGTCTCCTGATCCTACCTGAGCCTCCTAAACCTACCTAACCTACTGAAATCTCCTGATCCTACCTGACTTACTAACGTCTTCTCATTCTACCTGACCTACTGGCATCTCCTGATCCTACCTGATCTTCTGGCGTCTCCTGATCCTACCTGACCTATAACTGGCGTCTCCTACTGGCATCTGGACTGATCCTACCTGACCTACTGGTGTCTCCTGATCCTGCCTGACGTACTGGCATCCCCTGATCCTACCTGACCTATTTGCGTCTCCTGATCCTACCTGACCTACAGCTAGCGTCTCCTGATCCTACCTGAGCATCACGATCCTACATGACCTACTGGTGTCTGCTATCCTACCTGATCTATTGGCGTTTCCGGTTCCTACCTGACCTATAACTGGCGTCTCCTGATCCTACCTGACCTATAGCTGGTGTCTCCTGACTTACTGTGTACTGGCATGTTCTGATCCTACCTGGCCTACTGGCATATTCTGGACTGATCTTACCTGACCCATTGGAGACTGGAGTCTCCTGATCCTACCTGAGCCTCTTAATCCTACCTGACCTACTGGCGTCTCCTTATCCTACCTGACCTACTGGCGTCTCCTGATCTTACATGACCTACTGGCATCTGGACTGATCCCACATGACCTATTGGAGACTGGAGTCTCCTGATCCTACCTGAGCCTCCTAATCCTACTTGACCTACTGGCGTCTCCAGATCCTACCTGACCTACTGGCGTCTCCTGATCTTGCCTAAACCACTGGTGACAACACTTATCTTATGACCCAGCTGGTACTTCTTGCCTGGTCCACTGCTGACTCTTAGCTGATCTAGTAACCCACTGGTGATTCTGACGTGATCTTCTGGCCGAATACCCTCCTACATGAACCAGAGTCTGACCAGACCCTTGGCGCCTTTTCAGACTCACTTCTCCCAGTGTTAATTATTCAATCATGACTTCACAGGACAGTAGGACACGTTTCGTCGTTTTATCAACAAGTCGACTCTCGCAAGAAGCTGGTGGCACTTGCCTGTCCCTTAGCCACACAGATGATCTTGTGACTTCGTGAAAGATATACTGAGCATCAATAATTAAGCCTTGCTGACTGATAAAGCCTTTATCAGTTTATCATTGCTTGGTGACTAAGTGCCTAAAAACTTGTCTTCTGGCGATCATTGTGGCTGACCTTTGTCAATCATAATTGAAGCAAGAATGCTAAATTGCTCTCAACTGGCCGACCTTCATCTGGCCGACCTTCACCTGGTGCCGTGTTGATCCTTTCTTGCCCCCTTGTGACTCCCAGTTGACTCCCTGCAACACTTTTCTGACCCTCTGGTGACACTAGTCTGACCTCCTCATGAAGCCTTCACCCTGACTCTTATCTCGCCCTGAGATGCGATGTAACGCTTGGTGAATCCTTGGCCCTTCGTCATCCGGCCCCTGGTGAACCAAGGACGACCTTTTGATGGAACCTCGGGTCTTGACCAACCCCTACGTGCTTACGTGGTAATGAGTGGCCAGAGCACTCTTGTTGAGACCAGTATGGCCTGATTCGACACCTCTTGATCCTTTACTGTTCCTCTCTAATCACTGTTGGACCAATGTCCCATGCTATCTCATGATTATCCGTTGTACCTTATCAAAAAGCCCTGAGGGCTCTTAGGATGCTCCTCGAATGCTAATAAAGTCCTTAAAATAGTGATTTAAGCCATCTGTAATGATTGGAAACCATTGAGTATCAATAACAACATGTGAATAACACAAATAACACATTGGTGTGAAATGTCCAAAAAGTTCTAAAAATCCAACCCAAAAAAACCAAAAAAAACCAAAAAAAACCAAAAAAAACCAAAAAAAAAACAAAAAAAACCAAGCCCTACCCCAAATTTGGGATCTTGGGCTTGGTTTTTTTTGGTTTTTTTTTGGTTTTTTTTGGGCTACAATCCCCCCTACGTTTGATTACGGAGGGGGGGAGGGGGGTAAAAAATGCCCAAAAATTGATTACGTAATATGTGAACGATCCCTTAATATATTGATTTGTAGCTTTTTGTAGTGTTCAAATATTGGTAAATTACAAAAATTGATTATGTTGTTACTCAATGATTAAAGATCCTGTGATGCATCTTCCATTCAATTTGAAAATGTTTTCCAGCAAGAAAAATACAATTACTTATGCTTACAAACTGTATTTCAGATAGTGTTGGGTCTCAACTGCAAGGAAAGGTGCATGGTTGAGGCTACATTCCGAGTAACAAGTGGGGAGGAGAAAAGCAGCATGATATGCCAGCTCATTCCTGATGCTGTACCAAATTGCATGCTCTCACTGAGCTTCAAACAGGTGAAATGCCATAATCTCATTGCTTATCATAGTCGTGAGATTGATAACAACGTCTGGTAAAAGCAACATCGTTCTGGCACCATTCCTTATCATCATACCTACTTCAATTCAATAAAACCGCCCTGTTCCAAACCCTCTATGGGATCGTTCACATATTACGTAATCAATTTTTGGCCGATTTCAACCCCCTCCCCCTCGTAATCAAGTTTACAGTAGTTGTATTTGTTACAATAACATGTAACGTAATCATTTGGAACCCCCCTCCCCCTCGGTGATTACGTAATATGTGAACGATCCCTATACAGGGGGAGTGTCACTGTCCCAATTTTCTTTTTTTGAGTTCGGGACTGGTTTTTGGACAACTTGGACATTTGGGATAATTGGGACAAACAAAAAGTTGAAGAAATCAGTCAGTTGTCATTTTTTCCCTCCCCATTGGCCTTTTTGTGAATACAAAAAGGCAAATGAGAGGGTTAGCAGAGATCGTGTTTGGGAAGGTGAGAAATAGGATATGTGCATAGCAGGTCCAGATTTGCAATACAACTACTGTAATTTCTGGAAAGTGCCCGGAAAGTCCGAGGGAGATATGTCCACAAAATATGAGGGAGATTTCGTCAACAATGGTACCATCAGGTGGAGTCGCGTAGCAACCTTAATTGAGCGCGCAGTTGCGCGCAATTCACTCCGCAAGATCAGGATGGATGTACATATCGAACAGTTTTGTGCGCGGCGCTGCGGCTCAACATCATGCGTGGCGCGCTCAAGTTAAGCTTTAGTTAGCCTATCAAATTTTAGCGAAAATTCAAGAGCCGAGTCAACACTTTACCAATGTTTGAAATTCTAGCAATTTTGAACAATTTATGGTGGAAAAAAATTTCTGTATCATGAAATTGTATATCATGAAATTCGTAGGATGTTACCCTACCCACGCGCGCGGCGCAACGTTCCACATTTAGACGTCACTTTTGATAGCCATCCAGTCAGAAGAAATAGACGGGCAACGTCCGTCGACATGAAATTGAATCATCAATGCTATAGTAATAGTTGCTTGCGTGAAAACCATGGCAAACTACGGAGTTTTTGAAATAAATAACTTCGCGAAGTAATTCAATTGCGTTGTTAAAAAGCTCATCAACGTGGATCGAAGCTGCCCATGGCCCACATGCATTTAGAATTGCGCGTTTCTATTAATATTTTCTTCAAGCTCGGGGGAGGGAAATTAAGCGCCCGCAAATGGGTAACGGGCGCAATTCTTGTTTACAT
Source organism: Beroe forskalii (assembly GCA_011033025.1). Lineage (NCBI taxonomy): Eukaryota > Metazoa > Ctenophora > Nuda > Beroida > Beroidae > Beroe > Beroe forskalii. The sequence goes on from WFMF01000419.1 coordinate 86,245, forward strand.
TGATCCAAGTTTTTCTATCATTGAAATAAACGTTATATTTATACTTCTACACTACTTGTTTGTTTGCAGCGGTTTAGTGTCCACTTCCCTATCCCAAAACCTATGATAAGGAAAAAGACAGTGGCAGTTGCAACGCAGCTGGTGCCGCATGTAACAGGCTGTGAGACAAAACACTAAACTTCCGCTCTAAAACACAATCATTTGAGACAGTTTTATCTGTCACTTTTGTCCCAAATGTCCTTGTCCCGATTCACTTTTAGCTTTTTAGAGTCTCATTTTTCTCTGTCTCTTTTGTCCCTATTGTCCCAGTCCACATTCACCTTTTTGTTCCATTTTCTCTGTCCCAATTGTCTCAATTGTCCCTGTCCCAATCCGCTTTTTCTTGAGTTTGGGACAATTGGGACAGTGACACCCCCCTCCCCCCTATACACTGTTGACACCACACCCCGTTCAAGCAGGTGAAACTGCGACTGGCAGCCGGGGATGGTCCTGTGTACATCACGGGCACCCACTCTCAAGAAGTTGAGGACATGGAAGAGGAATCTGATGGTAGGTTTAGAATAAAAAATAGGTCCGTGGACCCTGCACGCTTAATTGGAATCCAATCAACGAACCTAAATGGATGGCAATCAGCAAACGCAATGGGAATCAAAATTCCACTGGGACACAAATGCACACATGTATGGAATGCAATTCAATGTGCGTTGAGAATTATTTCTATTCGACTTAAAGTACCTTGCGAAGTCTTGTGACGGACATCCTACACATACCTCACATCATTTGTATTTCAGAGGAGGAGGAGATGGCAGTTCCCCAGTTGGTGGACGGAGAAGCTGAGGATGAGGATGAGGAAGAGGATGGGTCCTCAGAGGAGGAAGATGATGAGGAGGAGGAGGTAGGCCTCCTTCACTGAGATATCAAATGACAGAACTGAGACATACTGCATCTTTGAAAAGGGTTTATAATTCTTTTTTGCCCGGTTTTACTTCCCCGTGTATCTCATTCATAATCCAGTTAATTGTACTACTACAGGAAGTCGATGAAGATAAGATGTTGGAAGAGTTAGCTGCTGCCCAAGCCAACAAACTCAAAACTTTCATGAAGAAAGACAAGAGTAAGTATTTAGTGCTTGGAAATTCCACCACTGCAGTTTATTTTAAAGATGTCAACTTATGTAGATCTGAACTGGTTTAAATCTCATTCCAAGTTACTTATAATCGGATCAATTTGGCCAACTTACAAAACTTGCACCTCTTTTAAAAACTGATAATCTCACCATCTGTTAATACGCTCAATTCCTAGAAGCAATTGCAAACTCCAAGCCTGGCCCACTTTCTAAGAAATCTGAGGTTGCTGCTGCTGCTGCTGCTGCTCCAGCTGAGAAAAAGGAAGAGGCTGCCCCCGCTGAAGAGGCTGAGCCTGCAGCCGAGGAAACTGCCCCTGCTGAAGAAGTGAAAGAAGAAGCAGTGGCAGAGAAGAAAGAAGAGCCTGTTGAAGAAGTGGACACCCCAGCTGTAGCTGCTGATAAGAGTGGAGATGTGGAGATGGAGTCAGATGACGACGAGGAAGAATCAGGTAACCAAACAGCATGTCGCATGTCATTACGTTAATACTGTTATAGCAGATCCTTGTCAAATTCAAATGATATCCATTATCCACCTCAGCAATTTGCCTATTGCCAATATCATATTAGTGTTCAGCATTGCAAGCAGGATTCTGTGGTCTACTTTGTCGAAGGCAATCCTTTAGTAATCTAGTTAAATTTTATCCACCTCATTATACCATCAATGAGACACTTTAGGATGCAGTAAGTGTTCTATGAGTCGGTTTAAGCGGCTCCTTGCCTTCCCAATCAATCATTACGCATCGCTGCTTATTATCCTATCAAGCTATCAGATACTGTTTTTAAAATATGTTATAATTTATCTTATTGGCCTTAATTTAGCCGGTCTTTTTTACCGGCCTTTTTTACCGACTCTATGGACAAAAATTGAAACATTTTTGAACCGTTTAACCAGCCCCTTGGACAAAAATTTTTCTGGTGGTTGCCCGATCAAGGATTTTTTGCTCTGCAATGACCACTAAAACCCTTTTATACTGGATAAATTGCATCAAAAGACCCAAATCCCGTTTGATATTTTGATTAAGGTTATTATCGTGTTGTGTAAATTTTAAATATTAATAAAAGTTTTATTTGCAAAATTGTAAAATCTTTGACCGCCCCGAATGCCAAATCTTAAAATTTCAAGTCTTTTCTATCTTAGGGCCGTTTATGATACAAAAATACAAATTCGTGGCTTGTTTTCAGATGAGGAAGACGATGACGATGATGATGACGAAGAAGACGACGACGATGATGACGACGATGGTCAGTTCGTTGACAACTGATTTCTTACCGATTTTACGACTGTGACGTTATACTTTTCCCGCGTAGAGTGGCCCTCCTTACCATCGGTCACACAAAAAATTTTGGTTTGCGTAACGCGCATTGATAGAAATGTGTCTCAAAACGATTTGTCACACTTTTTCACAAAATTTGAGGCGCGCGCAGCGCGCGCCATCGCTTCATTTCCACGTGGTGAGCTGGCGATATTCTCTCACCATTGACTCATTTTAGGAGCCTTTTTGAGACTGTATGCTCCAACTTTGCAAACTCTCGTAACCTACATGTTTTAGGAAGCATCTAGTGAACAGTCGTGGATTTTACAATACATGAATTGAGTTTAGTGTGGGAGTCTGACCCTTCATTGACCCCAGGGTGTCTCCATTTCAGATGACGAGGAAGTTGAGTCAGATGAGGATGAAGAAGAGGAAGATGAGGATGACGAAGACGAGGACGAGTCAGAAGAGGAGAGTGAGGAGGAGGAGGTGGCAGTTCCTGCGACCAAGAAGAGGAAAACTGAGGCCGCCACTCCGGTAAGAAGGCTTTGTTGGGGCGGGTTGATTTCCAATTTGGGAAGTGGGACATGGATTAATTGCTTCTCTATAACTCTATGATTGATTCTTGTTTGTTCCGGTTGCTGTGAAAACCAACGGAAACAAACCTACTCCCAAAGCCACACCGAAAGCAACTCCGAAGCCAGCCAAGAAGCCGCAGACACCGGCAGCTGCACCCAATCTAAACGAGCTGAAGAAGAAACTGCTGGCCTCCCCAAACCTACCTAAGAAGTACGAGAAATTCGTTAACCTGATGAAGAACGCCCATAAGGTCACCACCGACAAGGAAATCAAGAACACGTGGGAGTACTTGCAGAAAAACAAGAAATGAAGTTGATGACTCTTAGTTTTATCTTCCGAGTGATTTTTATTATAATTTATTTCTTTTATTTAATTAACATCCAATGACAAAATGCCGGTTTTATCATTTTCAATTCTTGATTGCGTAGTTTTCAGTGCACAACTAATACTCCTATTTGTACCAAATACAACAAGCTTTCTTGAAAACGTCTAATGCAAATACTGCTATACTCGAATTTTGTTTTTAATTTAGCAATCAGTTGTTTCATTGTTTCATTTTACACATTAGTCAAATTGGTGAGCATAGATTTGCACATAGATGAAATTTCAGGCATGGAAATACACTCAATCCCGTGCTCCCTAACTTTTCAAAGGCCCCCTTAGAAAAACCCTAGGCCCTACCGAGGATTTGCTCAAAAATTTGAATATCAAAATGAAGTGTGAAATTAAGTTCAATTTAATTTCGCTGAAATTCACCTTTTTGAGAATGAAAACATTATCTAAGTTGTATTTTTCCACAAAATTAAGGATCTGAAAATTTTTACATCAAACCCCCTTCCTGGTTTTCAAAAGAATTTGAGCTGAGAATTTTGATTCATGAATTGTAATTAGTTTTATCCTATACCTTAAAAGAACCATGAAGTATTAGCTTTGAATTAGATGATAATAAGATGATAATCAAAAATTTATGATTTAATGGATATTCAAAAATAACGTATCTAAATTGTTCACAACAACATAAAAGTAATCTACGTATCTTCATATAGCATGAGGTGGATACTGGTGCTGGTAACGTGTGTCAGCTGGGTGGTAGCAACGATAGAACCTCCCTCCAAAAGTGACAAGAAAAACAGGAAAGCGGTAAGAGATAATATGCCTTTGTGAATTTGCCGTGGGACTATTGTGCTTCAGATTTATCCACTTTTCATTTCCCCAATTCAAAATCCTCACTATTTCTCTAGGATCAGCGGGTGGAATTCAAATCAGTAATTGACCGAGGTCTGGTCAAATCTGAGCCTCATTGGAGTGAGATAACCAAGCACCACGACAGATACAGCGTCAACTTGGTCGACAAGAAGTCCTTCAAACAGGACCTCTTCGGTAAGCGCACCACCAGCTTTTCAATGTGCACGAATCAAATTTCTCTTGTCAGACGCAATAAAGATTCCTTGCGGATCGTTCACATATAACGTAATCACCTAGGGGGAGGGGAGTGTTTCCAAATGATTAAGTTACATGTTATTGTTACAAATACAACTACTGTAAACTTGATAACGAGGGGGAGGGGAGGGGGGGTTAAAATCGGTCGAAAATTGATTACGTAATATGTGAACGATCCCTTGGCTCTAAATATTAAAAATGGAATGGAATTGGATTGAATCGTGCTTGAAGATTAAATTTTAAGAATAATTAAACAATGCCCTAATTCTTTAGGTTTCGTAACACCGTGGAATAATCATGGTTACGACGTAGCTAAGACATTTGGAGCAAAGTTCAACTACATATCTCCAGGTTTTTATATTAAGGACACGACTTTGTCTACTGTTGAATAGAACATGGATTCAATTCGTCATTCTACCTTTTTAATAAACGTATTTCATCTTTCGTATTACGTTTGGAAAGGGTATTAACCTCCATCGAGTAGCTTGAAAGACGATGTCTGGCTTGTTAACTTAGGAAATTTCAGATGTCGCGGCATCAAATCTTTACTTGGTAAAGCTCCCATTTGCTTTTCAAAACGACTTTCAGTTTGGTTGCAGCTGGTCCCCACTTCGAAAGGTACCTTTAAGATAGAGGGAGGACATGACATAGATGCTGGATGGATTAGAGATGTGAAGAATAACAGTACGGGGGTGAGAATAGTGCCCAGACTAATCCTTGAGAGGTGGTCCCTTTCCCTCCTCAAACAGGTAGTTCAGATTTGAGGAATATAGATTATAGACTTCCTTTGCGGACGTGCTATTATCAAAATCGTCGTTTTGAACAAAACTAGGTTGGCAGCTTCACTTCTTACATCCGTAATCCGTTCCGTCACCACAGCACCATGTATAAGACCCATGTTGGGCCACCCATAATAAGGGCTTTGAAATACAATATACACATGAAATCGTATACACTTCACAATATAATTTGTCACACTTACACACTTACTAGGGGATCGTTCACATATAACGTACCTTATTGTAGGAAAATAAGCACTCAAAAAATTAAGCCTTCATGTCATTAAGCACCATGAAATTAGGCCCTTTTGAGACATCTGGTGCTTAATTGCATGTAGGCTTGATTACATGTATGCCAAATTAAATGTAGGCTTAAGTTAAATTTTTCAAAATTTATTCAAATTACACGCAATTTTTAATGTGCATCTGTTATCTTAATAAACAGATTTAAGTTCTGACTGAAGAACAGTTCTGGTCACCAATCACACAAGGAGGACTGTAGATCAAAAGTCAGGTCAAACTTGGACGATCAGTTGAAGAAAAGGCTAAGTTTTTGATGTTCTGTGGACACGAATCAAGATGATGACGATGACTTGAAGGATGTAGAAACAAGACTTTGTGGAAGCTGAAGACGAGGAGATGGAGGCTTAAGACGAGGATGTTTGATTATTCCATTATTTTCAATTAATCATTAAATCATCATTTAGATTCTGGACTTCCATTGTTCTACATTATTTACTACTGTACATAATATAGCAAAATATCGAAAAAATTTTGACGTTGAAAAATCTTAAAATAACTTGAAAATTAGGTATACTAAAATTAAGCCAGCATGTCACTAAGCACCATGAAATTAAGCCCTTTTCGAGGCATTGGTGCTTAATTTTCTGAGTGCGTAATTTCCTACAATAAGGTAATCAATTTTCGACTGATTTTAACCACCCTCCCCCTCGTAATTAATTTTACAGTACCTTAGTACCAGAAATATAGGCGACAAGAAATTAAGGCGATTTTGGAAAAATCGCCTTAATTTCTTGTCGCCTTAATATCTGGTCGTCTAAATATCTGGTCGGCTTAATTTTTTAAAAGACTTTATTTTCAGTTATTTTTTCCTCCCGATCGACTTTTTCAATTTAGCAACATAGTAATTAATAAATAACTTAATAGCCAGTTATCAGTGCAACTCCTGGTGTCACTGCACTGTGGCACAATGTAAAGATGCCGTTATTGACTCTAGAATGTTGATTGACCCGTTTGAAAAGCTCAGGATATGATGTACTGTATTTTGAAGGCCCACTTAACAATATTTTTTTTGCATTTTCGTTCAATTTTATATTTATATCATAGCCATTTTAAATGGAAAAAATCGTTTATTTTCGAAAAAAAACTTCAATTGGAACTCCAGGAAAAATCGCCTTAATATCTTGTCGCCTTAATATCTTGCGCCTTGATTATTAGTCGCCTATATTTCTGGTACTAAGGTAGTTGTATTTGTTACAATAACATGTAACGTAATCATTCGGAACACCCCTCCCTCCCCCTAAGTGATTACGTAATATGTGAACGATCCCTAAACAGCACCATGCCCGTTCAACCTCGTCCCAGGTAGTTTCCTCCGAGAGCGAGTTGCTGCACGTGGTACAGACAGTCGTAGACTTCTGCTCAGACGAGGGCTTCCACGGAGTGGTCTTGGAGATGTGGCGCCAGTTCGGCGGCAGGGTCGGTATCTAGTAATTATTCGATTAGTTGCTGCGTTTGCAAGATGTCTGACAGATTTGCCGGATTAGGTGGGATGTTTCGAGCAGAAATTATTTTTTGAGTTGTGGGACGTGAGTAACACGTTTCCCAATTTCCTTGAATTCCCCAGGAAAAGCCGCTGCTCCACAAGCTGATTCAGAGTGTCAGCGAGGGCATGACGGAGCGAGGAATGTCGACGCTGCTCGTCATTCCGCCAGGCGTGAAGCCGATGCCTGAGATATTCGACAAATTCGACTTCCAGATCCTCCAACCTTACATAGAGAAATTCATCATGATGACGTACGACCACCACCAGGCCACCGGGAAAGCAGGTTACTTCCACACAGGGACTTGCGTGCGGGGGAGTAGCGGCCACTTCAAATAAACTTCATTTCAAATAAACTTCATTTCTCGATTAACTATGGCATTTGTGTTTTGATTCCATCTCAGTTAACCCCCACTCCCAGGCCCTGTGGGTCCGATGGACTGGGGGCTGCGGAACATCCTGCTGCTGATGGAACACGAGGACAACGACAAGCACCGCCACAAGCTCCTGTACGGCGTCAACTTCTACGGCGTGGACTTCAGGGGGGACGGCCATGTGGAGCGTGAGTTCAGGGGGGACAGCCATGTGGAGCGTGAGTTCAGGGGGGACGGCCATGTGGAGCGTGAGTTCAGGGGGGACGGCCATGTGGAGCGTGAGTTCAGGGGGGACGGCCATGTTTAGCGTGAGTTCAGGGGGACGGCCATGTGGAGCGTGAGTTCAGGGGGGACGGCCATGTTTAGCGTGAGTTCAGGGGGGACGGCCATGTGGAGCGTGAGTTCAGGGGGGACGGCCATGTGGAGGGGACGGCCATGAGCGTGAGTTCAGGGGGGACGGCCATGTGGAGCGTGTCGAGTTCAGGGGGACGGCCATGTGGAGGGTGAGTTCAGGGGGGACGGCCATGTGGAGGGTGAGTTCAGGGGGGACGGCCATGTGGAGGGTGAGTTCAGGGGGGACGGCCAAGTGGAGGGTGAGTTAACTTAGCTGTTCAGGTTTAGAGGAAGGGGTATATGGAACGTGATTTACCCTCTAGCTAATTAGGTTTAGAGTGAGGGACATAGGGACCATGGGTTACCCTCCCATTGCCCACCCTTTGAAACTCAGTCAATCCCCTGCAGCTATCGTGGGAAGCAGGTACGTGGATATCGTGAAGTCCTTCAAACCCGATCTCTTCACATGGCACCTCAAAGCCTCGGAGCACAGCATTGAGTACCGAGACACTAACGGAGTCCACAAGGTCTTCTACCCTTCCCTCAGAGTACGTGGGGCATGCGCCACGCATGTTATGTCTGCAGACCGCTCGATTACAGGAGGGCTGAAATAGACGCGCGGATTTACTGGTCGCGCGTCAGCTTTCTTCATCGAAAGCACACAATTTTGCGCGCTCCGTTTAATCGAGCGGTCTGCACACATATGCGCTACGCTTGTTATTTGTGTAGTTTTTATTTGTTCGGGGGCTATTCTTACTCAGAAGAGTTTTTCATTAAGGAATGAAATTGATTTATTGATTATTCGTCAATTTGAATTTCAGCAGTTGTCATTCACTGCATTTTCAGTTTGTCATATTCTCTTTCATTTCAGTGCCTCGAAAAGAGAATTGAGGCAGCGGAAAAGTTCAAGATTGGAATTGCTATTTGGGAAATTGGGCAAGGCCTTGACTACTTCTACGATTTGTTGTAACCTTAGTCAATTTCCTTTAGCTGATAGTGGATTATGTTTAAAGTGGTTATTAATATCATTGTTACTTTGGAACAGCAGATAAAGATATTCATTTAAACTGTTGTAAATGAGATTTAAAAAAGAAAATATAGATTTGTATTTTCACCACCATTTATAGGCTTGTCGATAGGTAAAAGCTGTTAAGGGGTGTTGAATTGTTTTGCATGCTGAGTTTGTTATGAGTTTTTATTGTTATTGTGCTATTTTGATGCATGCATATCTAAATTTAGTTTGCCCGGATATGCATGATTTTTTGATGTGAATGTTTTAAAGTTATAATTTATTTTTAGTGAGTATATTTTTAAATTTGACGGGATACATATGTGTCATTTCATTATTTTGAATTTTATATCAGACTATAATCTTATCACATAGTAGCAGTGTAACTTCCTCCAACTACTGTCATATTGTGTCTCTTTCCTTGCTGGATCAAGAATCTCTGAGTAAATCGGTTATAGAATCTAGAGATCTGTGATCATCTCGATGGAAAACACTTCTTCCGTTCCCATATCTCACCGTGGTTGGTGTCACTGTGGTGTCTCCACCTTTTCAAGCGTCGTGTACTACGCTTCGCTTGGCTACTTTTTGCAGCGCGCAAATGTGCTCTTATTCTATGTTTTTAAATTAGAAAATTATACATGTTAATTTGCGCACTGTCACGCGCCGCAAAAAGTAGCCGAGCTCAGCATAATACACCGCGCTTGAAAATTAAAAGACCAAAACATCACTTGTAACCCACTTCTCATGTTCCCACTTCCCATGTTCCCACTTCCCATGTTCCCTCCCCCCATGTTCCCATTTCCCATGTTCCCACTTCCCATGTTCCCACTTCCCATGTTCCCACACCTAACTCCAACTTCCCATGTTCCCACTTTTCCTGTTCCCACTTCCCTTATTCCCACTTTCCATGTTCCCACTTCCCTTACTCCCACTTCCCATGTTCCCTCTTTCCATGTTCCCACTTCACTAACTCCCACTTCCCACGTTATAGATGATGGACGGAATGTACTCTGATGATGAGGACGGGGATTTGGACTGTATCTCAAATACCAGGGGTTCCAGTTTCTTGCTCCATGATCTGGAGGACGAGGGTAAACCTGCCTCCAAAAAGTGAGTTACAACCGATATCTGGCGTTTCATTTAATTCGAATGTTTGATAGCTTTGGAAACTTTTGATTTCGATCAATAATGCTAAACACGTCATGTTCTATTACTAAAATTCCCAAACCACGATCTCTGGCCCTACCAACGACTTTCTGTTAAACAAAAAGTCGTTTGAGGAGGGAGAGCATAATAAAAAATCTGTCTCTATTTAACCGTTAAAACCAATCCCCCCGCAGGCTGAAGACCACTGAGGAGGAGTACGCTGAGAAGAGGTATGCGGCGGAGAAGCTGAGTCCGGCGCCGGAGGTGCACCACATGCTCCCCATCAAGACGGCGCACGGTCTCCAGCAGCGGGCCCGGGTCCTTGACAAGGTAACCGTGGACCGTTCATAGGAGACCCTGCAAAATGTTTTGCCATTTTAGCCCTCCACTCCTCCCTTACGCCTTGTCCGCAATCTGGATACCCCTCCCTGCGCATTTTGTCGAAAGATTTAGATTAAAAACAACGATAACTCCAACAAAATTTTCAAAAAAAACGTGGTCGTCCGCCGTCCGCATTTGGCCAAACACCCCCTGGCCCCTATGTCCGCATAACTCTTCTTACCCAGGTCAAACCAAGCACGGAACCGGAAGCAGGAGCAGACAAAAAGAGGAGGAGGAAGAAGAAAGTGCTCCGAAATCAATGGCAGAGCTGTACGCACTCCGACAGAAATACATTGTCACGGCAAAGCAGGTTACTTCGAAAGATTTCGGATAACATGTCGACTTTTTCAATGACATATGTCGTTGAAAAATATCGAAGGGGGTGAAAATTTATGAGAATTTCCAAAGTTTCGCGCTATTGATACCTGACTGACGACTGCTGTTTTAGGAACCCTGAAATTTCCATAACCCATGTTGTGCAAACGCATCGATCGATGAAGAGATTGCTTTAAAATACGCGCATTTTACAGTGCACGCAATTTACTTTTCATAGAATTTCTATCGTACAGTATTTACGCGTTTTGATCGATTGATCCATGCGCACATGAGAGTAATTCCGTCCCTGCAGGACATAGCGAGACTGTGCTGCGCTATCACAGAGGACCCCTACAACAACATAGCAGCCATGAAGAAGCTGAGACACTACTGCTCTACCGAGGAAAAGAAAGCAGGTACACCTTCCAGTTGCCATTGACCAATCAGCGCGCAAATTAACTGCTAACTCGCGTGCTCATTGGTCAAATTCACGAAGATTTTGGGGGTAACGTGAGTGAGCTAATTTATCGTTGTCTCGGCCCTTGAGTTACTGCGTGATTATAGGGGCCATGAAGCCAATACCCGCTCTTTCATGAATTATAATACTAGTCCGAGGGACCTAGTATCATATTGTTTGAGCGTGGAGACTGGTCTATAATACTATAACATTGATCTTAGAATTCTGTTGTTTTATTATTCAGTTTATGAATTATAATTATAAGAAACAGCTATTTCCTCAGTAACATTTAACAAAACATATCCTTCCAGGTCTAACTATTCGGAAGCTGGCTATAGTATCTCTAACTGCGGTATACAACGACATTATACCCTCGTACACTGTGAAACCAGCAAAGGACCTAGATACCCTGAGCAAGGAGGTGAGAACAACAACTCTCAACAATTCGAATAGTGATATGTCTCTGTGTACTTTCTGCCTCAACATCTGTGGTCACCTTTGGTATTATAATTTGGTCTGACCGTCTAGCATTAAAATTGTGATAAGACGGTATCTATCGTTATTTCTGTCTACAATCAGTAATAAGGACCTCACTATGCTTTGTTATTGTCACAAAGTCGCCAATGTAGCGTTACCATGGTTACAAAGTAGCGGTACCATGGTTACAATGTAGCGTTACCATGGTTACGATGGGTTAAACCATTCTCTCCCCAGGTGAAAGCGCAGCACAGCTACGAAACGGAGCTACTCCGGAACTACCGGGTGTTCCTGGACTGTCTGGCGGAGAACCTGTCTGCGGCGTTTGACAGCAAGAAGGGAGCGGGGGCTAAGGCGCAGACAGCTCAGCGCAGACAGCTGGGCGTGCTGGCGCTGAGAAGCATGTGCGAGCTGCTGTCTAGCAACTACAACTTCAATCTCAGGTGCCCGGGTGCATGGATGTGTCTAATTAATTGGGGGGTGCATGGATGTGTCTAATTAATGGGGGGGGTGCATGGATGTGTCTAATTAATGGGGGGGGTGTCTAGTAACCTCAGGTGCCCGGGTGATTGGCTGTGTCTAATTAATGGGGGGGGGGGTGTAGTGCAATGGATAGTTTCACTTGGGGTACCTAATGTGGCTGGGCGCTTGGATGTGTCTAATTGATGAGGGGGGGTGTTTAGTAACCTCAGGTGGCTGGGTGCTTGGCCGTGTGTAATTAATGGGGGTGTGTGATTGGATGTGTCTAATTAATGGGGGGGGATTGGATGTGTCTAATTAATGGGGTGTGTGTGATTGGATGTGTCTAATTAATGGGGGGGTGTGATTGGATGTGTCTAATTAATGGGGGGATTGGATGTGTCTAATTAATGGGGGGTGTGTGATTGGATGTGTCTAATTAATGAGGGGGGGGGTGTTTAGTAACCTCAGGTGGCTGGGTGCTTGGCCGTGTGTAATTAATGGGGGGGGGGGGGGTGTTTAGTGCAATGGATAGTTTCACTGGGGAGCATCTCATGTGTCAGGTGTGATAGGTAGTTTCAATGTCATGGTACCTTGTTCACCTAGAAATGTTCCCGGGTGTACCTAATCAATGTGCGTTCATGTTAAGCTATTTTATAGCGCGTCTCATAACCACTTACTCAATCAATGAGTCAAGCTATTTTATAACCACCTTCTCAAATCGCAGATCTCAGCTGGTGTCTACAGTGGTGCCCTACGCTGCCAGCAAGTCACTGGGAGGCCAACTGGCGGACATTGTGGTGCCTACAATCATTGAGGTTAGGGACCTCCGGCCTGCTGCGTCGTTTTCTATCGAACTGATCAAATTCGATTGAAAAACGCGCGTATATGTGCACGCGCGGATTTTACAGTGTAATGTTCCGTAAGTTTTACATTGACGCTCACGAATGACGCGAAGCCGCGAGTCCACGGGCAGTTATGCGCGCTTCTCAATTTATCGGTTCAATTGATCGATGGACACCGTTACCATCCAAGTGATACATCATTCAGCCACCTGAAAATGCAGTTTTATTACCCGTTCGATGCTTTTCTGAAGGAGATCGCTCGCTGCTTATTGTCTGATTTAGGCGCTCATGAAGATAACTGAAGATGTCAGGGTAGGAAGTAGGTTAATTTGTTGCTCTTCAGATCCTAGACAAGGACAAGCAAGGAGAGTGCTCCGTGGAGATAGTGAGGGGCATTGCTGGCCTGGTCAAGAAGAAAGGTGCTAATGTCAACGGTACGTTCTCAACCCTCCCCACCTTATAGATCGGAGCGTTACAGATCTGAGCGTTTTAGATCTGAGCGTTACAGACGGTTTTAGTTGGAATATCGAATTGTGTGAAAGTCCCGTGTCACGTTACCAGTTCGTTTCCTCTCAGTTCGGCTACTGGAGTGTCTGCAGCATGTGCGACTGGTGGAACTGAGAGAAGTTACCAGAGAGAAGGAAGAGGAGTTACCAGACACTGCAACACTCAGCAAAAAACAGAGGAAACACCGCAAAGAACAGGTCATTCGTCGTACCTGCCAACTTTCCGCGTGACATCTGATTTATATAGATTTAATTAATAATCATTACCATTCCTTAATAAGGTTTTCTTTCCTAGATCCACTGGTTGCTGGCATCCTAGAACAAGATTTTTTTTCCTGGATTGTGAAAGTTTGTCTTCCGAAATCCGAGGAGTACTTATATAGTACGAATTGTGTGCTGATTCGGGGGAGATTCGGGTACTAAGTTGCAGACACAGGGCCGGTGGGTGGGTCTATTTTTCCCTCGAATGTTGTTTAGTACTTGGGTACTAAAATACGTGGTCATCAGCTGGAATTTGAAAAATCAGTTGGTACCTGGGTACTAAAATACGTCGATATCTACTGATTTCGTAGTATCAGAGTATGAAATGTTTACTTTTACCCGTAAACTGCGGAGAAACTCTCTCCAAAATGTAATTACTAAAAATTAGTAATTACATTTTGGAGAAAAAATTTTCCGCAGTTTTCTGCCTGATCACACAGTACTACAGTAATCAAATAATGTGATACGTTTTGGAGCTAGCAGCAATCACTGAGTTTGCAGTGTTAGCTCACAGAATAATAAAATAGAAATGAGCGGGAATCGGATTGCTAAATCCGACGCTTAGGTAACTCACTGAGCTATTTGACCACCAAACATTCTGCAAATATTTAGCAATTTTGGAAAATCTATGTTTTAGGTTAACAAAGATCCAAAAGTTTCGATCGGGCTCAATATGAATATTATATAATTATTCATACTAGCGTTTTTGGGGCAATTTTTAGCTAGTAACTTTAAATTTTTAAAGTAACGTGACCATATTATGCATTTTAGTTTTCGTTCCCTGAGGGGAAATTTAACTTCATCAAGTGGCACCTTCTGGTTATTATGTTGCGATATATACCTTCGCCTCTTGTTGTTATATTTTGACTAAAAAGCTTACAGTTTCTAATTTTGTGTCTTATGAGTTAAGATGTAAATATTAGAAACGCATTTTTATTGATTTTCATGGTCATGTGATCTAACGGGTGATGACTAATTATCTGGAATTATTTCAATGTGTTTTTGTGGACAAATCGAGATCATTTTAGAGCTCAGATGTGATTATTCTGGACCTATTAAGTCTGCTGATTCAGAATAAGATCATGGGAAAATTTGAAAACCCTGTTTTCCCATGCTACTGGCCGGTTAGTTTAAGAAAATGCGAAAAAATCTTGCAAATTTAAAGATTGACTCCTGACATATGATTGGAATATGGCCTACAGGAGCGTTCCCATCAGTTACCATCTAGGTTGACTTATGGACTTCGTTAGCTAAGACGCTATTGAAGACCTCTACATGCATTTTTCGGTGAAGATTAAGAAAATTCTTAGATTTTAGAGCTAAAATAATGCCAAATTTATGGAAAATTTATGTTTTTGGTTACACCACCAGGCCTTACGAGAGTCTTAGAACAGGACCTTAGTTGTCTGAACACTCAGATTTAATGGCAGGGACCTCATTCAACATAATCCATGTCTTTTGGACCACTTCCATTTAATGGTATGCCGAATTTTGGATTTACAAATCAAAATTTTATGAAAGTGAAATTATCAGAATTGACGATTTTAAACACGTTTTAGGTTCCATAGGGTCACCACTGGATAAGTTAGTGATGCTACTCACTGCAGTCACTCTTGAGACCCTCCTGCTTAGAATCATCCCATAGTAAGGCTTTATTAACACTTTTGGGGATAATTATCGCCATTGAAATTTTGTGCAAGATTTTTTTCTGTACCTTCTCAAACTAATTGGTCAATAGCATGAGAAAACAGGGTTTTCAAATTTTCTCATGATGTGATTCTCAATCAGCAGGCTTTTTAGGTCCAGAATAACCCCATCTGAGCCCTAACATGATCTCGATTTGCCCACAAGAATACATTGAAATAATTCCAGATAATTAGTCATCACCTGTTAAGTCACGATGAAAATCAGAAATTGATTATCTCAAAAAACTAGAAAGATTTAAAACGAACAATCGAATAGGAATGAAATGGGTAAATTGGTTATGAGTAAGATTTCATCGGAAAAATTCATCCAAATACTGAAGAGCATAAAATTGCCTATAACTGTGGAAAAAGATGTTTTCCCACAAGGTTATTGGCCATTGTCCCAAATAATTCGAGAACCTTCATTATCTATGATAATGACGTCATCGGAAAAATATAGTTAAGCGCATCTAGCGCTTTAAGTTTTAGGGGTTAGAACCAGGATTAGGGTCAGGATTTGTTAGGTTCAGGGTAAAGATTAAGGTTATGGTTGTGGCTGGGGTTAGGTTTAGGGTTAGCCACAAAAATATTGAGGTTTTAGTCTGTGACGTCAATCAGCCAGAGTTATATGGGACACATACCAGGTTATTTTGCAGGGTACAAATGTCAACTTTACCTGGCGCAAAACAAATGAAGGGTTTAGTTGTATGATCTTATGATGATTGAAGTTATTCTAATAGTGCCTATTTCAATATCAAATAGCACTTTTCAGATTCCTTGTACTACGAGAGTCTGAAATTCAATGTTCTATTCTGGAACTGTTCAAAATCTTGAATTTAGGGTGGGTGTCTTAATTTTCATGCCAAAACCACTTAGTACCCAGGGTACCAAAATTCAGGTGGGTGGTATCAACTCAAAAAAATGCCAAAATGCAGGATCGTCGGCCCTGTGTCTGCAACTTAGTACCCGAACCTCCCCCGGCTGATTAACTATTATCACGGGCACGGTTGATCCGAGTGTAGCGCCTCTGTAAGGTGGTTGTTTTGTCAACTGTTTTGTCGACTGAGTTTAGATGTCCCCAGGCCAAAGTCCGGAAGGAGCTGTTGGAGGCTGAGGCAGTGGAAAGCAAGAAGAAACTATCTCGCCAACAGTCCGAGTCTTTGGACCACATGTTCGTCACCTACTTCAGGATTTTAAAGAAAATGTACGACACCCCGCTACTTCCGCTAGCGCTACAAGGTATCATTAAGACACAAGAAACAACAGAAGTGATGAAATGTAATGAATTGGGACCTTGAGTGGCTGTGAATCATCCAGATAACTATATGGAGTGTCCATCATTGTTATGATCATTTATTGAATTGAAATCATGATCATGATCATTATGGGATCATGATCCTGGTTTTCAAAGGATAATGATCATTGTTATATTACGATAAGACACTTCTGATTGTTCCCAGGGTTGTCTAAGTTTGCGCATCTCATTAACGTGGATTTCTTCACGGATCTCTTCGAGTGTCTGAAGAGGATTATCAAAGAAGAGGATTTGGAGTTAGCTGATTCTCTCAACTGTGTGTCAACTATATTCACCATTTTATCAGGTAAAATCGATGATATTCTTATGGGCAAAATTCAGGATAAGTACCGCAGGTCTTCTTTCCCTCATGTAATTTCAGTTTGAAACACTATCTGCCCTCACATGATTGCATTTGTCCCCGCCCTTAGGACAAGGCTCTGTCCTCGAAGATTGACATTTGAAACTATCTAGTACCCTGCGCTCCCATGACTGCATTTGGCACCATCTTCCGCCCTGTCCCATGATTAACGCCGCCAAACCTCCATCCCCCCTGCGATGGCAGTGTAGTTGCACCATTGCCACCTCCCTGTCCCCGGCGCAGTCCCACCTCCTCCTGTGCGAGGCTAGGAAGATGATCCGGAACTCTCCTAAGATAGCGAACATGTTGCTGTGTGACGAGGAGTTCGGCATTTAACCCCAGGTCAGAGCCTGCCCTCCCATGATTGGGGTGGTTTGTGGACCCCCCCCTCGCCCCCAGTCCTTGCCATTTAAGCACTGCACCACCTGCCCTACGAGCCCTCCACTAAACGATCCGAAGTGAACCACTTCGTCAATGACAAGTTCAAAGAGATGTCAGACTTCGTCATTCTAGAGGAAACTTTTCCCGGGAGTTGCAAGAAAATGCAGAATCGAAGGATTAAATTGTCAGATGCGATTGCTGAGAAAGGTGTCAGTTGTAACGGAGTTCAGAACTCATCCCGTGACATTCACCCACCGGCCATGTTTCAGCAATATGTTCCTGAATTTTTGTTTGTTTTTTTTATGAAGTTGAATCACACGAACTTGCTTTCAAATTCCCTCGAATACGATCGGATTGAATTCCACCGGTATCATGATGTCCTAAATTGATAAGCTGTGCACCATTATGGACTGAGCTCCCTGTTTACCCCGCACCAGTCCTCAATTCCTTCTGTGCGAGGCTAGGAAGATGATCCGGAACTCTCCTAAGATAGCGAACATGTTGCTGTGTGACGAGGAGTTCGGTACTCCCTTCACTCCTGAGGCCAGGGAACCAGCCCTGGCCCATGCCGAGGGGGTGGTGTTGTGGGAGCTGACCTCCCTCGCTAGTCAGTCCTATCACCATCCTCTCAAGAGCACTGCTCTCCACCTGGTATTTGTTTGTCAACTCCGGATGAAACGATCCGAAGTGAACCACTTCGTCAAACAAGTTCAAGAGATTTGAACTTCGTCATTTGGCCACATTTTGGAATATGAGGTTTGCCCATCATTTTCGTCAAAATTCTAATTTTAAGTGAAGAATCTTTTTGATGTCAGAGCCCAAAAAATCCCCGGGGATCGAATGCTGATTTTTTGGATGCCAAACTGAAAAATTGACTTTCTAATTAAGTAACGAAATTTTCAGAAATTCTGGAAAATTTTTTGGTGAAATTTGAAAACAAAAGTTATAACGAAAAAATGAAAGTCAATTTGGGCAATGTTCCTCAGAATTTTTTTTGTTTTTTTTATGAAGTTGAATCCACACGAAAATTGGTTTGCCCATTTCAAATTCCTTCGAATACGATCGGATTGTCATTGAATTCCACCGGTATCCTTTATGTGACTAAATTGATAAGCTATGTAGATATAATGATTATGGACTGAGAATTTTATAAGCTGTACTTTATTGATGTTGCTCAAAAGCTTTATCTCCATCAGGTAAAAATTCCTTTATTTTGCTCTGAAAATGTTGGACCTATGGACTAAAACTACATGATCGGGATTGAGTTAATTTGAAAAAAGCTGATAAGTTGATACCGTCTATTCAAAATCAAACTTGACGAGCGTTTGTTTCTTTGTTAATGTTATGATTGCATGAATGATAAACAGAGTAACATCAAAAACCTGACCCGACTTTCCACCGCAGGTCATGACTCTCAGTCTCATGTGAATCGTGTACAGAGTGTCTTTAGACGCCATGCCAGACTCAACTAAGCACCAAGAGTGTTCCTGTGACATGATCTGAGCATGGGCTCCCAAAAGAAGGCCACCACACTCTTCAACCTGAAGGATGAGTACCTGAAGGCGAGGCAAGACCTTCACAACTCCACTCAGGGAACGGCAAGCAGCAAGAAGCTGAAAGACATTATCCAGTTCAGGAGGGAAGAAAAGGCGAAGAAAGCCTCTGAGAAGAGTGCCAAGCAAAAGAAGAGGGATGCCAGGTTGGCTCTGACCGAGCAAGAGGCGCAGGACTTGGCTAAGTCTAGAAGTATCCTGGAGGCTAAGAGTGCTATCTATGACAAGCTTCTCAGTAAACCAGGCGCGGAGTGCTCAGAGAGCATCCTGGTGGACTTTCTCTCAGAAACGATCTGAAGGACCCGTCACATCTCAGAGCGATATCCTGGACCCCCCGAAGTCTTCTGCTACGATGTCTGGCGAAAGTCATGCTCCTGTCCAGGATGAAAGTGACGAAGTTCACTTTGCTAACGTGGACCACGGGGAGGTACGGAGTAAGGGCGTGGGGTTTTACAACTTCTCGGAGGACCCTGTCACCAGACAGCAGCAAATGGACTTCCTCAACTCCATGAGGGAATCTACTGAGAGGTCCAGAGAGCTGTTCCTGGCCAGCAAGAAGAAGAAAAAACAGGAGAAGTTGGACAGACTCAACCGCCTGAGAGTTAGATTGGGACTGGAAGAACTTGCTAGCCTACCGGGGGAGAAGGAAGCTGCAGAAGAACCAGAAGAAAAGGAAGATGTAAATATCAATGATGGGACGGATGAGACCGCTCAGTCAGAGCAAGGTGGTTCCTCTCTGAGAGGTGCTAGCCCTGCTCCTGGGATTGAGGAGCAGTTCCTGCACCGGGAGAAGAGTCTGTGGGAGAGGAGGGTGGAGGAGCTGCGGAATGAGCGAGACATGGAGTTCGCCCCCTACTACCAGGGTGGGAACCAGCCCACACACTACCAGGGTGGGAACCAGCCCACACACTACCAGGGTGGGAACCAGCCCACACACTACCAGGGTGGGAACCAGCCCACACACTACCAGGGTGGGAACCAGCCCACACACTACCAGGGTGGGAACCAGCCCACACACTACCAGGGTGGGAACCAGAGCGTACACTACCAGGGTGGGAACCAGCCCACACACTACCAGGGTGGGAACCAGCCCACACACTACCAGAGTGGGAACCAGCCCACACACTACCAGGGTGGGAACCAGCCCGCGCACTACCAGGGTGGAAACCAGCCCAGTACCAGGGTGGAAACCAGCCCGCGCAAGATGCGGGCTACGGCAGGGGTCCTGCTGCTCTGGGGGAGGATATCGATGAGGAGAGCGATGAGATTGTGAACTTTATTTCCTTTGTGAGGAGGACTACGTGAAATGATGTGGCGAATTTTATTGGTTGGTAACTTCGGTTTCACCTTCCTTTAATTTTAATCAGCCTTAATTTATTTTCATGCTCTGGCAAAAACCATTTATATATTTTCTCCTAGTCATGATTTGTATAATGGCGTTCAAGAAAAGTGATGGAAATTTCATTTGACCCAGACATTAATATTTCGCCGGCCTATTGCAAAAAAAGCTTAAATCCAACTATCCTATCTCCATGGGTGATTACTTTTCGAGATATTGAACAAAAACTGTTTCTTTGATTTTCCTTGGTTCCAAACGATCAGTGAATTGTTGATCTTGAAAAATTAGGGGCACACTGTTGAGAACAAATTGGTTTTGCTCTGCTAAGGCCAGCAACACGAGAGAAATCGAGAATTGTTTCTTTCAAAATGGAGATAGGATAGATATTATTTGTTTACCTGGAGTTAGGATACCAAAAATGCTAAATTATTATCCTATCTCCATTGACATGAATGAAATGATTGAGAAACGCTATTAAAATACTGTATTACAAATATCCTATCTCCAATACAGTAGTACTTCAATAACATTTCTTATCTAGGCTCTAACTCCTATTTATAAAGGCAATTTGATAAACTCTTATTAATATTATAGACAAGAAACTGCTCAGCTCGAGGGGCCAAGGGCTTGTTATTGCGAATTTTCCTCAATTATAAGGTTAAATTTTAAGGTTTGGGAAATATTTAGCCGGGGACTGGACCAACGATCTCTAACTCAATATCAAATCATCATTGCATAACGCTTACGTAAAATGGCCTTAAAGTCAGGAAACTATGAATGCCGAAAGTATGGACAAGAACAGATGGGACCCGGTAAGCTTAGTTAGCGTCCATGATAATACTATCATAAACCGTCTATGCCATCACTGACATAGCATCTGTTCAACTAACGATTTAACAAACAAAGAAACCATGACTGAAAGGTTTAATTCCAAAATTTTAAGGTTGTACTTCATTTTCCCAACCTCCATAATATCTATTTCATTCTAAGCCCTCATAACTCTTACCTCAGCCCTAATTAATTCTTTAAAATATTTCTCTATTTCCATCTGTCCACTACACTTTTCCTACAATTGCAGGGTCTGGTGACTTCCGGTGACTGCAAAGATAAGCACTGCAATCAGTGGTATCTCATTTACATATTATGGTTGCTAATTTAGCCCTCTCTCTTATCTCTCGCTGATCACAGCAACAGCTGTCTTATTGTCTTATGTACTATACACTAACTATAATACCACATGCCTTCTGAGAAACTCATCAGACAGAAAGGAGTAATAAATGACGAATTATCTCGAGGGTAGACCCTGCTTACTTTTGATAACGCTCTTGCTTGGTTAGAGAAATCTCGTGAAGCGACGAAAAAGATTGAGAGGCGTTAAACAATCCCAAAATAAAGACAGCAATGCTCGGCACACTTCAGATAGGTGCATTTTTTCTCAAATTTAAGAGCAAGGAGAAATGGTACATGATTTGCGGACAGCTGATAACTTGTTCAAAACCATGTTGTTTGAATCTCAGTCAAAAGTGATCCCTACTGATTCAAAGTGAGCAGTTGAAATGTAAAGCATTATGCAGAGCAGTTAAATCTTTACAGACAACACTTCAGATGAGAGATACAAGTGGGTTATATGAAATGAAATAAGCCAAATAAATACTAATTTTCATTGCCAACTCTTTTGTTGGACCGTGGGCTGTGGGCACCTCCAATGAAAGATACTGACCTTAGTCACCTGGTGATTTCATAGAACTGCTATTTGGTGTTTGAAATTGGTCAGCAAATAAATACTGGATGCCACCTTGCTAAACTGACATGTAAGGCCATCTTACTCTTCGTTGATAAACGTAATTCAGTCTTTCATTTTGTGGATTGAATACCTACACGGCTGACAGTAAGTAATTCATAGATTTTAAGGTTTGAGTGCCCAACAGCATCAGAAAAGGCATAGTTAAAAACAGAAGTTGGCAGTACTGATTACATATGAGTCCTGTGTCTAATTTATCAATCTGCTAATCTGGTTTCAGGTTTGTGATGCAAAGCATGCTCTTCTATGGGTCTGATGACAACACCGATCCAAGTAGCATCTCTAATTACTTTTGTGTTTTAGCCATAGAAGGGGTCAAAATCGAGAGAATGGGAAGCTTCTGGGTAGATAAAAATCAATCATCCTTTTGTTGAGGAGGATAGGCACCACGATCGAATCTGTCCTCTGACTTTGTTAGTTCTAAATCACTCGTTACAAGGAATCAGATTCCCACTAAACGTTAAGGATAAATAAGATCAGCATGAAGGATGATTGATCTTGTGGAAGAGTTGGGGAGCACTTGAGGGTACCACCCCATTCTTCCTGCAATCATTAATTTCATGTTGTAATCCACTCTTAGGACTCATGTGACAAGAATGATCATTGATTCCTCTCGTTGAAGAGAAACCTTCTTTTTGAGATTTTGAGGGTGAGGCAGATTTGTTAATAAGGTTCATGATAGATTTAAGCAAAGGGGAGGAGATTAGGGATTCTATGAAAATACGAATAGGCTGATTGGAAAACATCACATTATCTGAGTATCTGCTTCAATTTGCCATATGGTAAAAACGGGTAAAAACCTATCAGTGCATACCTAGCAATCAACGCGTGGTCGCATAACACAAAAGAGCCGTTCATGTTTGCATTGCCAAGGTGAATACTTCATCAGTTATCACCTGTACCAACGAGACTGCATGACATGTATGCTCACAATGTTATTATCCCGAACGAATCACTGTATTAAACTCAAGCTTTGCATATAAGTAGTTCACTCAACGGCCTTGTGACGTTACCAAGCACTGCTACAAAAGATGAAGTAACCAGTGCTGATGTTATTAATGCCTTATTTAAGATTGCCTACAATATGACAAGTGCTTATAACTTTATAACGATGATCTTCAGACCATCTTGCGATGATTTGCCGATCCTAAGCTTGAACTCTTGTAGTATTACTGTATTGGAGATAGGATACTTGTAATACTGTCTTTTAATAGCGTTTCTCAATTATTTCATTCATGTCAATGGAGATAAGATACTAATTCATCATTTCTGGTATCCTAACTCCAGAATATACTCAGTTATTTTTGCTAAATGTGGTGAACAGGGATCCTAAGGTACCATAGGATGGTCTTTCACTCACCAAAATTTGGGAATGGATTTACGATATTCTTTAACTTCGATTTTTGGGCCTACAATGACTTATGTGAGTATGGAATCAATTCTAAAGGGTGGAGGGGCCTCCAGAGAGGCCATAGACAAAAGTTGGAGATAGGATTGTTTTGCACTCAGCTTTTTTTGCACTCAGTCGACGATTTAATTAGATATAAATTTAAGCCGATTAGGTCACATGGATTCATTACCTTTCGGCGTTCATTTTTACCATCTCACCCGTATCTTCACTATGCATCATGTCCAAGATCATGGGCGATTTGATAAAACTACCAGTGATTTCTAATATAAGATCATATCGGGATCAATGCACTAGAGTTTGCTCAATGTTTCCTTGCAGTTAGTTCCATGGAGCAGTTCGTAGACCTGAACATTGCGACCCCTCCCCCTGGCGGAGAGACTTCCTACTTCTCTATCTGCTCTGAGCTCGGCTACCGCACCATCGCCTTCAACACGCTCCTCGACATGAAGACTTCCTTCAAGCACAACCTCTCCCTCCCCCCTCTCCAGCCCCTGGCGGAGGCCCCAGGAGGTCTCCGGGTCCTGCGCCGAGTGACTCTGATCTGCAGCGACCCCACCCACCTGCGGGCCCTGAAGAGTCCCGCCCTGAACCAGTACGATATCGTGGCTGTGAGACCGACTACGGAGGAGCTCCTGAACCAAGCCATCAAGGGCTTCCCCAACTTCTTCCAGATCATCTCCCTGGACTTCTCCGCGCCCCTGCCCTTCCGCCTCCGCCACTCGCAGCTCCACCCTTGCCGGCTCAGCGACCTCGTGTTCGAAGTGAACTACTCCGTGGCCATCAAGAACTCCTCCTGCTGCCGCCACCTCGTCTCCAACACCTTGGACTTGGGCTGGGTGTCCAGAGGCCGGAACTTCGTCATATCATCCGGGGCAGAGCACCCCATGTTCATCAGGGGACCGTACGACGCCATCAACTTAGTGTCCCTCTGCGGGGTGGACTTCAAGTGCGCCAAACAAGCCATATCCACCAATGCCGAGCGGGTATTCCTGAAGGGCTTCAGTAGAACGCAGACCTTCAATGGCATCCTCCAGAGGGCAGATGTTTCTGAGTGTGACGACTCTCTCCCCAAACAGTTGCTGATTTCAAGTGAAGTGGATGCTTCCTCCTCCACGAGGAAGAAGGTGAAGCAGTGAAGTGCATCTGACTCTGAGCTTGTAGAGCACTTGTGGTTTGGTATTTGGGCACTTGTGTTTGGTATTCGGGCACTGTGGTTTGGTATTCGGGCACTTGTGGTTTGGTATTCGGGCACTTGTGGTTTGGTATTCGGGCACTGTGGTTTGGCACTTGTGGTTTGGTATTCGGGCACTTGTGGTTTGGTATTCGGGCACTTGTTGTTTGGTATTCGGGCACTTGTGGTTTTGTATTCGGGCATCAAGGTTCATATAAGTTGAAAATCACTACCCTTATCCTCCCTAAATTAAAAGT
Organism: Beroe forskalii; assembly: GCA_011033025.1. Lineage (NCBI taxonomy): Eukaryota > Metazoa > Ctenophora > Nuda > Beroida > Beroidae > Beroe > Beroe forskalii. Next base: position 111,021 of record WFMF01000419.1, read on the forward strand.
TTATCTTCGGTTTTTCATCTTTGGTATTTTGATTTTTTGAGGTAAAACTTGCTCAACAAGGTATCTGATTATTTGACTTAAAAGATGTGATCAATAAAATCCAGCAAAAAGATCAAAGTTCAAAGGCAGGGGTCTGGGGGTGGTAGCCCCCAGAAGCCAGACGTCAAATTGCTGTCTCAATAAGATTTTTACCCTCATTTCAGTCTAATTTCAAGTCTAGTTTAAGATATTTGATCACATAACCACACAAAAAGTATCTATAAAAAATTAAAAAGGGCAATGTTTGGGGTCTGGGAGCGGCAGCCCCCAGAAGGCAAACATTTGGAACAAACTGCTTTTACCAGTCTAATTTTGATATATTATGATAGCATATTAGTTCTTTGGTATGAGAAATGTTTACAGAACGATAATAGAACTTATTTAAAAGGCGGGGCCTGGGATGTGGGAGTGTTAGCTCCCACAAACCAGACGTTTGGAGCAAATCGAAATTAGGAAAGTAGGATATTTGCCCTCATTTCAGTCCAATTTTATCAGTATTACAATTAAAATTGCACTTAATCTTCGCTTGTCCAAGACATTAAACAATCAATTTATCAAATTTAGATGAAAAGTGATATGTATTGTCTTTACCCGTTAGACTTTTGTTGGTAGATAAAAATCATACGCATGATGCTTATTAAACCTCGTTCTCATTGAAATCAAAATAATAGTCATCATCAAAGCATTAATAATCTTCGGCTTTATCAAAAACATTCCCTTTTAGCTAACCTTTTCTGCTCTTGGACAACCGAAGATGATCCTGGAAAAGCAATAAGGATCCTTTGTTTTACTAATTTGGTTTTTGGTTTCAAGTCACATAGCACATCTCAAAAAGAGATGACAATTTCACAATTGTTCCATTACTTATCACCACATTTTGTTATTTTTTTTTCAAATCTTTGAAAAATTTTGCTGGTATAAGATTTTTTATCCTCGCTCTGGGCCTTATCCTCCCTATGGGAAATGGATTTTAACTTTTGTGAAGGGTATTTTGGGCACTTGTGGTTTGGTATTTGGGCACTTGTGGTTTGGTATTTGGGCACTGTGGTTTGGTATTCGGGCACTTGTGGTTTGGTACTTGGGCACTTGTTCTATGATATTCGGGCACTTTTGTATTCGGGCATCAAGGCAGGAGTCTAGATATGGTAGCTTTTGATAAGCATCAGCTTGTTTATTTTTCACTTGGCAAAAATGTAATTTTCACTTTTATCAAATATTGATGACGTTTAATGAAAATTTATTTGTGTTTATATAGTTGACAGTTTTCAATATTTAATGCAAAATTTAATATTGATTTTGTAAAATATGAAATGTTTACTTGTTTCCTTCCTAATCCTTCTCAAGCCTGAAAATGGCCGTCTCAAGTTTCCACTAAGCTCCCTCCAAGTTTATGTGTTTATATGGCAACAAAAACTCTTTATTTTGTCTGCGAAACCGGCTTTAAAAACTTGGTGAGAAATTTTTAGATGCTTGTCACGCTCAATGCTCATGAGTAATGAACGAGTCGATAAGAATTTTCTATCGTAAGATAATCTTGGATTGTGTTGAGAAACACACTTTGTATGTACCAACATTTGACACAATAGCTGCTGATTTAACTTGGATATTCGACATTATTCTTCAGTTTCTATACCCTGCACACGAAAAATAGGCGGCTATTTTCAATTGACAGTAAAACTAAATGATGTCATTACGACCGCCTATTAATCATGAACGTATATTAATCCTCAGGTTTGACCCACAAGCACCTTGATAACACTGCGTTCTATCTCTGCCAGTAAACACCAGCGAGCTCCACTATCTGACGTTTTACTGCAGAGAGATGCGGGCTCTTTCCTTCATCCGTCTTGTGATTGGGTGGCCCACAGACTACTCAGACAAACCTCATCGTTCAAGATCGAATGGAAGATCAAATGAAAAACGCACACAATACACAAACTGCAATCGCGCGCAATTGTGTGCGTTATTCATTTGATCAGTTCATTCGATCGACGCGGAACGATGCAGGTGCCTAATATTTTGTTTTTTAGCCAGTGGCCACACCAGCTTATTTGCAGCCCCGCTTATTTTGATACACGTAGTGAATAGGGATGAAGGAAAGGGGTCACCTTCGGTAAAGGGACACTTGACCCCCTTACGGTAAAGGGACACTTGACCCCCGACCTTACACCCCCGACACTACATCCCCCGACATTACATCCCCTACAACAAATGTCGCACTTTCTCGCCTTCTCGCACTTTCTCGCCTTCTGCCGTTGTCCCTAGGATGGGTAGGGATAACATACTTCGTAACCAGAAACAGATACGATTTGGAGTGGTGATAGGTATAGAAATAATTGCCTAGACTTCGGCGTTATCTGATAATTTGACAGGCTACTTTTGGTTTTGGTTCCAATTCCATGTTGATTGGTATAATTATGAAGTACCGCTTGTCAGGCGAAATTCCAAAAGTCGATGCTTTTGAATATTTCCAAATGTTTTATAAAGTTATAAAACTTTAGTCTTTAACGCATCTCTTAGGCTTCCCCACAACAAGTAACTCAAGTTATTGCTATCAACAGATAATCCCACAGAGCGTGGAGAATCAACCAATCACCGCGTAGGATTTGTATCCCACTCCTCATGATTGGTTGAGTCGTGAAGGGCTCTGGGTAACAGAAAAAACAGCGCAAAGTCTTCTCTGAAGACGCAAAAGATTAGCCACCCCCCTTTCAGTGGATAACGCGTTGTTGGTACCTGTATTGGCCCTATAAAACGGGAGTGCGGCATTCCCCGCTGTCCTTGTGCCTTGTTTCATGCAGCAGTCTCAACTCTCGACCTGCTGCATTATATTTATCGCTAGATAGTGTAGCAGATAAACCCGGAGTATCCTTGGTTTATCATGGTGGACCCATCATAGTGTCATCCATCTCTTCTTGCTAACAATACTGATTACTGAGTGATGGGTTTCTTACCATTAATTCACCATGGTTTTTTAAGAAATACTGCAAAAAATACGATACTTATTTTTGGCGTTTGAACTGCCGTATTCTTTTTCATCTTCAATTTTGAAATTTTGTTTCCATGTTAACTTAGCCGTATTATATCGCGTATTCTGTAACGTATTTTCACTAGATGAAATTGGAAATTATTGACAAAAAATGCGAAAGAAAAATGTAGATGATCGAAACAGATCAAATTCGAACTGCGAAATTTCGCGATTTTTTCGAAACTTTGAAGATTCTTAGCGTGAATATTTAAAGAGTTTCCTCTTTAAACTCTGAATGAATACTGGTAATATGACAAATATGGGTGCCCATTGCTCAATGCTCACAGCTCGAAAGCAACACGTCGAAAAATAAGTTAAAAGGACAGAAAATGCTCACCTAAGATTATCCACGGCTTCCTTATATCGAACTACATTGCCCAAAACTTCGAATTTCAAGACAGAGACGCGAAAAGGAGCAATGGGACAATACTCGGTTCTTTCCACATTTCCATTCGGCAAAATCAAAAGCTGATATTAAGCGCCAAATCGGTATTTTCTGTGTTTTTGCCTTCCATTCAACCTACTTTTCGACGCGTTGCTTCCGACCTATGGCTTATTAACAAGTGAACTTACATCTCTTACTGTTCAGTCTGTATTTTTTGATTTTACACACTTTTCTGTATTGGTTGGGGCTAAGGAACTTTATTCTCACCATTTTATTAGAGTCTTCATGGTTCAGTTCCTTAACCTCATTTAATTTGGGTTTCCTATCTTTTAAATTACAAGTATTCTAAACACTTCATCAAACTGTGTCTCCAATGATTGGAATCTGTTAACTTTTACAGTACCACTACCAAACCAGTAAATTTTCAATCTTGTCTCATCGGCCATTGCCTTGAAAGCCTTTTCTTTGTCATGTTTTTCATGTCCTTCTCCGGAGCAATAATGAAAATACCTGAGACAGTACCACCTCGCATTGCTACAGCCAGCATGCTTTTTAGCAGGGGGATCTCTGAAATCTTGATTTTAATCCTTTAATCTGCCAGATTTCACTCCCTCACTTCAGGGGTTTTGCAGTTGCTTACAGTTCCTCACTTCAGGGGTTCTGCAGTTGCCTCCAGCCCCTCAATTCAGGGATTCTGCAGTTGCTTCCAGTCCCTCACTTCAGGGGTCTTACAGTTGCTTCAGTCCTCACTTCAGGGGTTCTGCAGTTGCTGGAGTTTCACTTCCAAACCAGTAATTTTCAATCTTGCCTCATCGGCCATCGCCTTGAAAGTTGCTTCCAGCCCCTCAATTCAGGGTTTTCTCGAAGCTTCCAGTTCCTCACCTGAGACAGGTTCACCTCATTGCTACAGTCCTTCACTTCAGGGGTTCTCAGTTGCCTTCCAGTTCCTCCCTCACTTCAGGGGTTCTGCAGTTGCTTCCAGTCCCTCACTTCAGGGGTTCTGCAGTTGCTTCCAGTTCCTCACTTCAGGGGTTCTGCAGTTGCTTCCAGCCCCTCACTTCAGGGGTTCTGCAGTTGCTTCCAGTCCCTCACTTCAGGGGTTCTGCAGTTGCTTCCAGTCCCTCACTTCAGGGGTTCTGCAGTTGCTTCCAGTCCCTCACTTCAGGGGTTCTGCAGTTGCTTCCAGCCCCTCACTTCAGGGGTTCTGCAGTTGCTTCCAGCCCCTCACTTCAGGGGTTCTGCAGTTGCTTCCAGTCCCTCACTTCAGGGCTTCTGCAGTTGCTTCCAGTTCCTCACTTCAGGGGTTCTGCAGTTGCTTGTTCTTCGTTACCTCCAGTCCTTTGGGCTCTGCAGTTGCTTCCAGTTCCTCAATGTAACGCTCTCACAGGGTGGTGCTGTTGTGCAGCCCAAATCTACCCCATTTGTTCAAATTATGGAGGTGGAAGCAGTGGTAATTTCGCCTCTTGTCCCCCTGAATCAACCCCTAAGATGGTAATGGTATTCTTAACGGGACCGAGGCCACCATAGAGTTTTGAGCCATGCAAATTATAATATAGTTAATAAATCAGTTTGAATTTGAATTTGAATTCAATGTAACGCTCTCACAGGGTGGTGCTGGAACTCTGTGATACAGATGAGCAAAATCTACGTGGATTTCAACAACAACAACCTGGAGGTGGAAGCAGTGGAACAGGCTGGCATCCACTTTGATTTCAACGACGACGACAGTGCCTCCAAACGATACAGGGTCACCCCTAAGTGTGAGTACCTTCTCACTGATGATTTAACATGAGTTGGTGAGAAGATTTCCTCTGTGTAATTGCTGCTGGGTGTGATCATCCCAGGGTATTTTTAGATAATTTTATAAAAGGATTCAAAGGGGGGTCTGGAAGTTCGCCAATTGTCACCCTATCTCTACATCTACATGTCATAAACTCTTTTGCATTTGATAGAGCAGAACTGTATTATATATCCCTACTGGCTGCTGCATCTCAGTGTCTACGGTTCATCAGGCTGGGCAGGTACTTCCAGTGTGTATTTTAACGACACGACAGTTGACAATTAAACGATACATTACTGGCCCTATGTGAGTACCGTTTCACTGATGATTTAACATGAGTTGGTGTGGTCCAAATTTGATCATAATTTGGTCATAATTTGATCATTACATTGAAAAATACCATAAAGGAAAGGATTAAGAAATCACCAGGTTAATAATTGTCACTTCGCTGACCCTTGCACGAGGCGTAGCAAAGTTTACATGTCATTGTCACGTCAGAGGCCGAGGTGAAACACGTCACGAGGCGAAGTCCAGTTTTCTTGCAATTGGTTTTATTAATGGCCATGACCATTTGCCATGCTCTTAGTGTGTATTTGATCCAATGAAAATATTACCATAAAACAGCGGGTTTTATCAACTAAAATTAATAATCATATATTAAACAAAATATCTGAACTAATATAATTGAGAATCAATTTGAATTGCTTGACAATCATACCATATTCTCGTGACACATGTTGCATAATATAATGTCCGCAAAAGTACAGAAATACAGAAGCTTCAACTTTCGACTTGATACTTAAATATCTGTCATACGATAGCCTCGTGATTAGTTTTACAGTGTTGTGTTGCTCTTCCTTCGTACGTCTATGGTATTCACTGACTTTGCTTTTGCTTACTAATAATGATATTTTTTGCTTTTGCTTACTAATACCATATCTGATAACGATAGATCACACTTAAATCAGGAAATTTTTAATTCTAGAAGCCACTTGTAATACCTCGAAGTTGGACTTTGTTTCAGCTTTCTTTGTTGTTTATTTAAGTTGAAATTAGATAACTCAAATTAAGCCCATTAATTCCCCTTCTAGTAATTAAGCATATCCTTTGAAAAATCCTGATGAACTTTGAGTGATTCCAGACTTTTTTGAAAAGATTCATGATGTTCATGGTATTGCTGGTTCTCCTTGCATCGTCTTGTCTGCAACTTGGCCATGGTAAAACATCCCAAAACAATGCATATATTAATGTCTTCTACATGTAAATTATGAAGTTTTTTGTTGTTGTTGGCTCTTTGAATTGACATGTTCATGTCTCGCATATTTTTGAGATGTAATGGACAACTAAGTATTGTAAATTCGCTCTTCAGAAAACAATCCATGTTGATCATCCCTCCACAACCGTTCTTGCTTTTATTAAAACAATCCATCCTTCAACTGAGATACATCTTACTGCAGGATCGAGTTTCAAGTTGGTAGACAGTAATGGATACACCATCTCATCAGCCAACACATTTGGCTTACTCCTATTTGAGGGAAGAACAGTCTGTGATGATTATTTTTCGGACAATTCTGCAGCAGCCATTTGCCGGGACATGGGCTACTCTGGCACTTCTTCTTGGTGGACTTTTAATAGATATGAACATGTACAGCGTTGGGATAGGCAACGATACTACGCCATTGGGCTGGATGATGTGGTCTGTACAAGTCCTGTCTGGAGTTCCTGCACGTGGAGTAGAACACACAACTGTAAACATGGGGAAGACATCTTCCTAACATGCCGTAAAATATTAGCTTTGCCGACTTTCATATTTCAATGTGTTTTATTATGTATTTCTTTGATTTTTATGATTTCTTTGTCATTATGGAGAGCTCATCCCTCCCATTGATGCTTTGTCGCAGATCGCTTGTTTAGAGGATAATGAATTTTTGAGGCTGCCAATTTACCACATCATCTCATCTCCCAGAGCATAATGCAGTACATGGGGGCTGGAGCTCATGGAGTTCATGGTCACCCTGTGTCATAGAATCTGCCTGCCAAGGCTCCCAGTCCCGCAGTAGGTCTTGCACGAACCCTGCCCCTGGCCGGGGAGGAAGGACCTGTACTGGCTCAGCTTCTGAAGTTAGATCCTGCTCCACTGGTAATAGGGGGAAGAAATGAATATAGATATAATATGAAGAATGAACTCTGAAAAGGTTGTTTGTCTCAGTGAATAACTGTTGCCTTTTTATGTACGGCTATGGTGTGGGATACATTATCCAAATGGTGGTTGCTAACATTAACAAGTTAGATCCTAACCATCTCAGGTTCACTACAGAATGGGGGTTGGAGTGACTGGGGGTCCTGCAACTGTGACCACAGCACTGGCGTGGGCACCTGGACCCGCTTCAGGAGCTGTGACAACCCTTCCCCTGCCTGCGGAGGACAAAGCTGCTCCGGCTCCAGCACCGACACAGGATCCTGTAACCATGCATGCTGTGAGTACACTAACCATGCATGCTGTGAGCACACAGCACCTGTAACCATGCATGCTGTGAGTACACAGCACCTGTAACCATGCATGCTGTGAATACACTGTGTTACTATGCATGCTGTGAGTACACTAACCATGCAACCATGCATGCTGTGAGTACACAGCACCTGTAACCATGCATGTTGTGAGTACACTAACCATGCATGCTGTGAGTACACATCACCTGTAACCATGCATGCTGTGAGTACACTGTGTTACCATGCATGCTGTGAGTACACAGGATCCTGTAACCATGCATGTGCTTCTCCAGATTAAACTATCCAAATATCGATTAGGAATGGGAGTGCCATGAAATATCTATCTGTTTATAACATTGGAGAGGTTATTGGTAGAACCTGCAAACTGCTTCATCTATACATAATTTTTAGAACGCTGTTGATTTCGTCGCAAAAAGTTTGGATTAAAATTTATAGGAACTACGGTCGTCGGTCCAAACATTAATTATGTTAATCAATGCAACTCATATCAAACATCCTCTACCAAAAACTACTCATGCTTCATCTATGAGGTCAAACAACGCACGGTGGATGGTCTGAGTGGGGAGATTGGAGCACATGTTCCTGTGACTACACTTCAGAAACCAGCTTGTGGACTAGATCTAGGGAATGTGACAGTCCAGTCCCATCTTGTGGAGGCAACGAGTGTGTGGGGCAGGGCCAGGAAACCACCTCATGTAATCACCAGTGTGAGTGGTGCTCTTAAGTAATAAGAGATTTATTTTTGTTCCGTTTAAACCTGATTTTAAACATTGTTTATGTTGATTAATTAAAATTTATCCATTATTTGATGCTTACGTCCTCAATTTTGTTTGCAAGGCACACCGCGAGACGGTGGTTGGAGTGATTACGGAGAGTGGAGTGTGTGCTCAGTAAACTGTGGTGGAGGAACCCAGACCAGGACCAGGTCCTGCAGTGAACCTGCTCCAAGATACGGGGGAGCAGAGTGTCAGGGGGGCCAAGTGGAAGCTCGAGACTGCAAAAATTATCCCTGCAATGGTAAACTTGACAACGCTACAGTTCAATCACAACTATTGATGGTCACACGCTCTGTAAGATTTCTTCTTAAAAACCAACTTGGCTTTAAGTTTAAGCCACTTCAAACTTATGCCTTACCTTTGCCAGGGTTTGCACTGATCGACAAATCAGATACAATGATAACGGGAGAAACAGAGGGACTCCTGCTCTTTTCTGGTGGCACTGTTTGCGATGACTCCTTCAACGATTACTCTGCAACAGCCATCTGCAGAGAATTGGGGTAGCTAATATCTTAAATGTCTTGAATTAATCCATATATAATTGTCATGTGATTCAAATACTTTGTTTATCTTTCAATCGTTCAAGAAGATTGCTTTCTCATAGATTCGCTGCTGCAAAACACTGGAGGAGTGGAATGGACTGGGGAAGGGTGCAAGCCAACAAACCCATCAAATTAGATGAAATTGTCTGCACAAGCAACGGAGAGTGGGACTCTTGCCAGTTTTCTACCAACCACGACTGTGCCCACAATGAGGATGTTTTCTTGACCTGTCAAGGTGGGACTATCCTGGTGTTTTGCCCTTTATATAAGCAGAGGCATGTACAATATATGTCAACGAAAGAAGACAATAAGAGGTGCTTGTGCTTAGGGGCATCTATCAAGGAAAAGGGCCAGAAACGAACCACCATATTTCAATTGATACTTAGCCATTTCAATTGATAGATAGCCATTGAATACTTAAGGGTCCAAAAATGGCATCTTTAATGTTCATAAAATATGATAACCTCTGCAGATTTCACCTTGGTGGATGAGTCTGGAGCAGTAGTAAATGGAGAAAAGGAGGGGTTGCTTCTCTATAAATCTGGAACTGTTTGCGATGCTCAGTTCTCAGACCACTCAGCTGAGGCGGTGTGTCAGAAAATGGGTTTTCATGGAGCTAGGGCCTGGAGATCTGGCCAGGTTTGTTGAATTATTATCTATTTCATGAATTTCATCCATGGAATACCTGCCGATAGGATTGCTTAATCCAGCTGATTTAATGTGTCCTGTGCTTCAAGAATCCGATATTACGCGTACCCATCAGTTTCAGAACAAACCATGTAAGCCATTGATCGCTTGAACAAATAATTCTGTGCAGTTATTTGAAGACCAGCAAATCTCGAGAGAAGTGTTGCTCGGTTCTTTGGAATGTGGCAATAACAACTGGTCTGAATGCATTCTCAACACTACTTCCTCTTCTTGTTCACATGCAAGCGATGTTCTCCTCAAATGTTACAGTGAGTTCTTCTGTCTAATCATTTATCATAGCAGTTAACACTTCTTACTACCTTAGAGCTTTTTGAGGTATTCTTCTCTACCCTTGACAATACCATACTTCATAGACCATATCAACTCCTATGTTGCTTACTACAATCTCTAAATCCTTTGACACTTAATATTTACACAAATTCCTCAGATTTCTGGCTCATCAGCAGCGATGGATCCTCTATAAGGGACGAGAGTGAGGGCTTGTTGCTCTACAAAGATGGGACAGTGTGTGACGATAAGTTCACAGACCTGTCAGCCCATGCTGTGTGCAGGGAGATGGGGTATCATGGAGCACTGGGATGGAGAAGTGGGGTGGAGCACCAACAGGATTACAGGTAATAGCCGCCTGCCCAGAAGTGGAGCTAAGGGCTCAAATGGTTCAGCATTATTGGACTATTAGTGCATCTTAAAAACTGGATTCTCTATCCTCGAAGTATTGCAATATTTTTGCTGATTATATTTGTCTCGAATTTTAAGTTACAAGGGGCACTTAAGTTGGTGCGGCGTATAGACATATAAACAACATCTCTGTACGCCACTACGCCATTTAAACTAAAGGCGTGCACACTAAAGCCATGCACACTGCATTTCGAACTGTCACGGCTATTGGTTTGTTATTTTGATGCCATTAATCGTATGAATTATAAATCAACTAAATATTTCATCATCAGATCAATTACAATGAATGAAGTGGAGTGTTCTGGGGATGATTGGAACAGCTGCAACTTCAATAGGGAGAACAACAAATGCTGGAAAACTGAAAATATTCTTCTCACTTGCGAATTACGTGAGGCTTACTATTTGTTTTAGGCCTACAGATTTGTTTCAGCATCTTGATGTCGCCACTTTTGGCTTTATGTTTGTATTTCGTTGAATCTCTGGAGTCTGGCTTATTGTATTATGTATCCACTACCAAATTAGCTAATGCCGCCCGGTGCTTGCACCTGAAGAAAGTGAGGAACCCCCCCCCCCTCAGCCACACCGCGAGACGGTGGTTGGAGTGATTACGGAGAGTGGAGTGTCTGCTCAGCAAACTGTGGTGGTGGAACCCAGACCAGGACCAGGTCCTGCAGTGAACCTGCTCCAAGATACGGGGGAGCAGAGTGTCAGGGGGGCCAAGTGGAAGCTCGAGACTGCAGCCCATATCCTTGTGGGGGTAAGCTGGATGATAATTTGGAAATATCTTTAGGAAACATAGTAAAGTGTAAACCCGATAACTCATGGATGAAGTGTCATAACAGCTTGATTCCTACCTGGCAAATGCGTGGTTGCATGGCGATTTTTTTGTAAGTCTTCAAACTCTCAAAGTATAATGCCTTACCTTTGCCAGGGTTTGCACTGATCGACAAATCAGATACAATGATAACGGGAGAAACAGAGGGACTCCTGCTCTTTTCTGGTGGCACTGTTTGCGATGACTCCTTTAACGATTACTCTGCAACAGCCATCTGCAGGGAATTGGGGTAGCTAATATCTTAAATGTCTTGAATTAATCCATATATAATTGTCTGTGATTCAAATACTTTGTGTATCTCTCAATGGTTCAAGAAGATTGCTTTCTCATAGATACGCTGCTGCAAAATCACTGGAGGAGTGGAATGGACTGGGGAAGGTGCAAGCCAACAAACCCATCAAATTGGATGAAATTGTCTGCACAAGCAACGGAGAGTGGGACTCTTGCCAGTTTTCTACCAACCACGACTGTGCCCACAATGAAGATGTTTTCTTGACATGTCAAGGTAGGACTATCCTGGTGTTTTGCACTTTAGATGAGCAGAGGCTTGTACAATATACAGGAATTAAACAGGAATTAAACAGGAATTAAACAGGAATTAAACAAATATAGTCCTAAGAGGCACTAACACCTCTGTTTGGACAAAATACATTAATTGCATCCAATTTTCAAAGTCATAAGTTAATAAAGGAACCCGAGTTACAAATACAATAAATAACACTAACTAACATATAAAGAGTTTTTAATAAGTTACCAAATACAAATAATATCCTCAGTAGAATAAATTAACAAAATTTCAAAGGTAAATAAGAGGCGAAATGAATGGTCTCGAAACAAAAGTTCAAAGGGGCAAAAAAGGTAAAAAGGGCAAAATTACTGAAAAGATATAAAGCATTAAATTTAATAATTACAAAATCATAACAACAAGACAAATTCAAAGTTGATCAGATATTAAAACATGATACAGAATATCTCATGAACAGAAAAGAGAAAAGCCACACACTAACAAACGCAAGCACAAACACACTCACACACACACGCACACTGCACAGAGTCAAAACGCAACGCTCAAAAATATGTCAACGAAAGAAGACAATAAGAGGTGCTTGTGCTTAGGGGCATCTATCAAGGAAAAGGGCCAGAAACGAACCACCATATTTCAATTGATACTTAGCTATTTAAATTGATAGATAGCCATTGAATACTTAAGGGTCCTAAAATGGCATCTTAAATGTTCATAAAATATGATCACCTCTGCAGATTTCACTTTGGTGGATGAGTCTGGAGCAGTAGTAACTGGAGAAAAGGAGGGGTTGCTTCTCTATAAATCTGGAACTGTTTGCGATGCTCATTTTTCAGACCACTCTGCTAAGGCGGTGTGTCAGAAAATGGGTTTTCATGGAGCTAGGGCCTGGAGATCTGGCCAGGTTTGTTGAATTATTGTCTATTTCATGAATTTCATCCATGGAATACCTGCCGATAGGATTGCTTAATACAGCTGATTTAATGTGTCCTGTGCTTCAAGAATCCGATATTACGCGTACCCATCAGATTCAGAACAAAACCATGTAAACCATTGATCGCTTGAACAAATAATTCTGTGCAGTTATTTGAAGACCAGCAAATCTCGAGAGAAGTGTTGCTCGGTTCTTTGGAATGTGGCAATAACAACTGGTCTGAATGCATTCTCAACACTACTTCCTCTTCTTGTTCACATGCAAGCGATGTTCTCCTCAAATGTTACAGTGAGTTCTTCTGTCTAGCCATTTATCATAGCAGTTAACACTTCTTACTACCTTAGAGCTTTTTGAGGTATTCTTCTCTACCCTTGACAATACCATACTTCATAGACCATATCAACTCCTATGTTGCTTTCTACAATCTCTAAATCCTTCGACACTCAATATTTACACAAATTCCTCAGATTTCTGGCTCGTCAGCAGCGATGGATCCTCTATAAGGGACGAGAGTGAGGGCTTGTTGCTCTACAAAGATGGGACAGTGTGTGACGATAAGTTCACAGACCTGTCAGCCCATGCTGTGTGCAGGGAGATGGGGTATCATGGGTCACTGGGATGGAGAAGTGGGGTGGAGCACCAACAGGATTACAGGTAATAGCCACTTGCCCAGAAGTGGAGCTAAGGGCTCAAATGGTTCAGCATTATTGGACTATTAGTGGCATCTTAAAAACTGGATTCTCTATCCTTGACCGTCCTCGAAGTATTGCAATATTTTTGCTGATTATATTTGTCTCAAATTTTAATAAGTTACAAGTAAAGGGGCACTTAAGTTGGTGCGGCGTAAAGACATATAAACAACATCTCTGTACGCCACTACGCCATTCAAACTAAAGGCGTGCACACTAAAGAGTAAAGCCATGCAAACTGCATTTCGAACTGTCACCGCTATTGGTTTGTTATTTTGATGCCATTAATCGTATGAATTATAGTTTAACTAACTGTTCCATCATCAGATCAATTACAATGAATGAAGTGGAGTGTTCTGGAAATGATTGGAACAGCTGCAACTACAATAGGGAGAACAACAAATGCTGGAAAACTGAAAATATTCTTCTCACTTGCGAATTACGTGAGACTTATCATTTTTTAGGCCTACAGATTTGTTTCAGCATCTTGATGTCGCCACTTTTGACTTTATGTTTGTATTTCGTTGAATCTCTGGCTTATTGCATTATGTATTCACTACCAAATTAGCTAATGCCACCGGGTGCTTGCACCTGAAGAAAGTGAGGAACCCTCCCTCTCAGCCACACCGCGAGACGGTGGTTGGAGTGATTACGGAGAGTGGAGTGTGTGCTCAGTAAACTGTGGTGGTGGAACCCAGACCAGGACCAGGTCCTGCAGTGAACCTGCTCCAAGATACGGGGGAGCAGAGTGTCAGGGGGGCCAAGTGGAAGCTCGAGACTGCAATCCTCACACATGTAATGGTAAGCTGGATGATAATTTGGAAATATCTTTAGAAACATAGTAAAGTGTAAACCCGATAACTCATGGATGAAGTGTCATAACAGCTTGATTCCTACCTGGCAAATGCGTGGTTGCATGGCGATTTTTTTGTAAGTCTTCAAACTCTCAAAGTATAATGCCTTACCTTTGCCAGGGTTTGCACTGATCGACAAATCAGATACAATGATAACGGGAGAAACAGAGGGACTCCTGCTCTTTTCTGGTGGCACTGTTTGCGATGACTCCTTCAACGATTACTCTGCAACAGCCATCTGCAGGGAATTGGGGTAGCTAATATCTTAAATGTCTTGAATTAATCCATATATAATTGTCATATTGTGATTCAAATACTTTGTGTATCTCCCAATGGTTCAAGAAGATTGCTTTCTCATAGATTCGCTGCTGCAAAACACTGGAGGAGTGGAATGGACTGGGGAAGGGTGCAAGCCAACAAACCCATCAAATTAGACGAAATTGTCTGCACAAGCAACGGAGAGTGGGACTCTTGCCAGTTTTCTACCAACCACGACTGTGCCCACAATGAAGATGTTTTCTTGACATGTCAAGGTAGGACTATCCTGGTGTTTTGCACTTTAGATGAGCAGAGGCTTGTACAATATACAGGAATTAAACAGGAATTAAACAGGAATTAAACAGGAATTAAACAAATATAGTCCTAAGAGGCACTAACACCTCTGTTTGGACAAAATACATTAATTGCATCCAATTTTCAAAGTCATAAGTTAATAAAGGAACCCGAGTTACAAATACAATAAATAACACTAACTAACATATAAAGAGTTTTTAATAAGTTACCAAATACAAATAATATCCTCAGCAGAATAAATTAACAAAATTTCAAAGGTAAATAAGAGGCGAAATGAATGGTCTCGAAACAAAAGTTCAAAGGGGCAAAAATGGTAAAAAGGGCAAAATTACTGAAAAAAATATAAAGCATTAAATTTAATAATTACAAAATCATAACAACAAGACAAATTCAAAGTTGATCAGATATTAAAACATGATACAGAATATCTCATGAACAGAAAAGAGAAAAGCCACACACTAACAAACGCAAGCACAAACACACTCACACACACACGCACACTGCACAGAGTCAAAACGCAACGCTCAAAAATATGTCAACGAAAGAAGACAATAAGAGGTGCTTGTGCTTAGGGGCATCTATCAAGGAAAAGGGCCAGAAACGAACCACTATATTTCAATTGATACTTAGCCATTTCAATTGATAGATAGCCATTGAATACTTAAGGGTCCAAAAATGGCATCTTAAATGTTCATAAAATATGATCACCTCTGCAGATTTCACCTTGGTGGATGAGTCTGGAGCAGTAGTAAATGGAGAAAAGGAGGGGTTGCTTCTCTATAAATCTGGAACTGTTTGCGATGCTCAGTTCTCAGACCACTCAGCTGAGGCGGTGTGTCAGAAAATGGGTTTTCATGGAGCTAGGGCCTGGAGATCTGGCCAGGTTTGTTGAGTTATTGTCTATTTCATGAATTTCATCCATGGAATACCTGCCGATAGGATTGCTTAATCCAGCTGATTTAATGTGTCCTGTGCTTCAAGAATCCGATATTACGCGTACCCATCAGTTTCAGAACAAACCATGTAAACCATTGATCACTTGAACAAATAATTCTGTGCAGTTATTTGAAGACCAGCAAATCTCGAGAGAAGTGTTGCTCGGTTCTTTGGAATGTGGCAATACCAACTGGTCTGAATGCATTCTCAACACTACTTCCTCTTCTTGTTCACATGCAAGCGATGTTCTCCTCAAATGTTACAGTGAGTTCTTCTGTCTAGTCATTTATCATAGCAGTTAACACTTCTTACTACCTTAGAGCTTTTTGAGGTATTCTTCTCTACCCTCGACAGGACCATACTCCATAGACCATATTATTAACTCCTATAGTCCCTGTCACATTCTCTAAATCCTTCTACACTTAATATTTACACAAATTCCTCAGATTTCTGGCTCGTCAGCAGCGATGGATCCTCTATAAGGGACGAGAGTGAGGGCTTGTTGCTCTACAAAGATGGGACAGTGTGTGACGATAAGTTCACAGACCTGTCAGCCCATGCTGTGTGCAGGGAGATGGGGTATCATGGGGCACTGGGTTGGAGAAGTGGGGTGGAGCACCAACAGGATTACAGGTAATAGCCACCTGCCCAGAAGTGGAGCTAAGGGCTCAAATGGTTCAGCATTATTGGACTATTAGTGAATCTTAAAAACTGGATTCTCCATCCTCGAAGTATTGCAATATTTTTGCTGATTATATTTGTCTCGAATTTTAAGTTACAAGGGGCACTTAAGTTGGTGCGGCGTATAGGCATAGAAACAACATCTCTGTACCACACTACGCCATTCAAACTAAAGGCGTGTACACTATAAAGCCATGCAAACTGCATTTCGAACTGTCACCGCTATTGGTTTGTTATTTTGATGCCATTAATCGTATGAATTATAAATTAACTAACTTTTTCATCATCAGATCAATTACAATGAATGAAGTGGAGTGTTCTGGAAATGATTGGAACAGCTGCAACTACAATAGGGAGAACAACAAATGCTGGAAAACTGAAAATATTCTTCTCACTTGCGAATTACGTGAGGCTTACAGATTTGTTTTAAGTCGCCACTTTTGATTTATTTTTGCATCTTGATGTCGCCACTTTTGGCTTTATGTTTGTATTTCGTTGAATCTCTGAAGACAGCATTATGTATCCACTACCACTCAGCCACACCGCGAGACGGTGGTTGGGTGATTACGGAGAGTAGGTCTGCTCAGGGTGACCAGGACCAGCTTTCACCTGAAGAGGAGCAGAACCCTCCTCTCAAGTGGGAGCCACACCGCAGCCCAGACGGTGGTTGGAGTGATTGTCGGAGAGTGGAGTGTTTGCTCAGTAAACTGTGGTGGTGGAACCCCGTTTAACTTAAACCTTATACCTAATGGGGAGGAGGAACAGTGATTTAGCTCAAGATACGGAGGACAGAGTGTCAGGGGGCCAAGTTTAGCTAAGCTCGAGATTGCAAATCAAATCCTTTTGGGGTTTAGCTATAAAGTCCGATGCTTCCAGAGATTTATTGGGGTGTTTGGGAAAGTGATATCTACAGCAGTTATTAATTTCTTTTCAGAGATGTGTACATCAATTTTATCTTCAGTTTCATCACAATTTGCCGCCACATCACAATCAAAGTTTCCAATATTAGCTAGAGACGAAATTCTTCGAACTTTGAATCATTGCGTCTTCAAGTTGATAAGCTGCAGATTTTCAAATAATGCCTTGGCTCAAAGTCGGCCTTCTTAATGAAGCAATGACAAAGAGTTTCCCCAGATTTTGTTGTTATTGACGCCGCTGGTAATACCAAGGACGACTTAAGGACTCAAGGATTGCTGCTATACTCTGGCGGGACTGTCTGCGATGATTCATTTTCTGACAAGTCTGCCAATGCTATCTGCAGAAAATTGGGGTAAATTTTCCTTTCCAATTTTATAAGTTTAAAATCAAATCATAAACACAATAGGAATATATGTGGATTGTGGAAACACGATTTTGTTAATCAGTACAGTTCATAGTTTCTATTAAATGTAACCATGAAACCCGAAATTCTCAACAGATTGCACGCTTTTTCGAACCATCCTTCATACAGGGTAAGCTGCTAACCGGTGAGAAACCTCATAAAACTCTCCACTTTAATAAGGCTGCCAGTTCTAATACCTGTCCTTATTACAGATACGCTGCTGCAAAACACTGGAGGAGTGGAATGGACTGGGGAGGGGTACAAGCCAACAAACCCATCAAATTAAATGACATTGTCTGCACAAGCAACGGAGAGTGGGACTCTTGCCAGTTTTCTACCAACCACGACTGTGCCCACAATGAGGATGTTTTCTTGACATGTCAAGGTGGGATTATCTGTTGGGTATTGAAATCACCCAGTCATGGTGCAAAGTGGTTTTAGCGATATCATCTCAACGAAGGGATGAGTAGATATATGATCATTTCCCTGTAACTGTTGGTATTGATCTCAAAATTCAAAAGTCTACTGCTTCAACCAAGCAGCACATTTCAATCAGGCAATTTGATATATGTCATCTCAGATTTCGTTCTGGTCAGTGAGTCAGGGCTGCTTGTCACGTCACACCAAGCCGAAGGTCTGCTCCTTTACAACGATGGCACTGTCAGTGGTTTCGGGTTCAATGATGTCATAGCTACTGCGATTTGCAGGTTTGTCAATGCTTTAAATTCATCGTGTTGCTGAATTGATTTCACTTGCACTATACTGCGACTATTAAATTGACCATTAAATATCCAATCAAATGCTTCCTTTGCGAACATACACTTTGTTTGCCAGGGAGATGGGATATCACGCCGTGCACACGTGGAGGACTGGTCACGTGTTCGAATCCGAGCAATCTGATCGCTCGGTGTCGCTAGGCAACGTCACGTGCAACTCAGAGGTGTGGAGTGAATGTCAGGCAAGCCATGACGTCACGGATTTGAGTCATGATGGCGATGTGCTGCTTGCCTGCGAGTTTGGTTAGTTTCATTCTCTATTCAGATCGGATTTCTTCTCGGACCTGAGCGGTATAACTTAATCGGAGCCATTTTGCGACTTTGTGCCGACTTTTGGTGATTTTTGCTTTTTCACCGCCTTGGGCGTTGTCCCGTTTCCCAGTAGAAAACTGGGGGACTATTTCTGATATTTGTTTGTATCTAAGAAGACTGACAACAACAGTGTGAAATGATGAAAATAAGGTAATATTCTGTAGTTGTAAACATAAAATCCGAAGCCCTGTCCTCTACTAAGAACAACTGTAACCCGAACATACCTCAATGCAGCGCCGGATTGTGTTGATGAGACGGGCAAAGGCTATCTGGAGGGAGACGTCCACCCTGACCCTGTGAACTCTGCGCGCATTTGCACGTGCACTTCTGACACCTCGTTCAACTGTGCGTGTCCCGAGAGTAACTTGGCGTGTCCTAGCGGATCGTCAAGGTGGACTGATGAGACTTCATGCCGCTCTACTTGTGTCAAAGGTATTTCTATTTTCTAAATGTATTACTAAATGTATTACTATTCACTGATCTACTGTCTGTAATCTACTGTCTACTCTACTGTCTGTAAGTTTAACTGGAACTGCTCTTATTTCTCCCGCTTTTGTCAGATCCGGGGCACTGCTACAGCTCAGGAGACCCACACTACCGGACCTTTGACGGGAAGTACTACGACTTCCACGGGACCTGCACCTACCAGGCAGCAAGTTGCGACGACTTCACAGTGCACCTGAAAAACATCGACTTGTACGGACGAGCTCCTCGCTACACGTACAGTGTCCAGTTGAGGTTCAAGGGACACAAGTTTACGATTGCTCCCCGGTCTGCTGCCACAATGGATGGAAAACGGGTAATGTCAGGGCCAGGGGTAGGTTTAGGGTTGCTGGTAGAATCCGTAGGAAAGGTTCAGTGTAAACTGTAAGAGTTAAGTCACTCTTCCCTTTGCAATTTGATAACTCAAGGAATATGATAATGCCACCTACAGGAGAAGGAAGGACGGAAAAGTTGGAAAACGAGCACCTGAATTCCTGATAATTTGCTACTTAATAATAGGTTTCAGAGCTTGCTCGAGCACTATAAGTTTCATGGATAAACTCCAGGTGGAACTGCCTTACGTGCGGAAGTTTAGCGACGGAGACAGGGTTGAGATGATCCACAACGGGAACTTGGAGATCCTACTGTACAGCAAGGGGAGAGAACCCTCTGTGCGCCTAGTCGCTAGGGATGCAGGACGGTACGTCATTCCATAACCCACCTCATGCTCTCGTGAACAATTTCTGAGAAGTTTTCTATAAATTGTTCCATTTTTTTCATGAATATTTCGCCCGAAAGATTTGCCTCTTTTTTCAAATTTGACTGCTGAATTAAGGTACTGAAGGCGAGATTTCAGCACACTTCTTGCAGGTACATCAACGCGGACATATGGCTGCACGGCTCCTGTGCCAGTGTAACCGAAGGCCTCTGCGGCTCATGGAACGGCAACAAGCACGATGACATATCAGGAGGGAGCCCCAACGCGCTGGGTCTTCTTTACCAGGAGTACGACGCTGAGTGCCCGGCGCCGCCCCCGCCCTACGACCCCTGCCACGCCCTGGGGGAGGCAGCCACCGCCCAGGCTGAGCAGATTTGCAGCACACTCACAAGTAATCGGAAATACCCTACTTTACTATTTAAAGTAACTTAGTAATTAGACCAATCAAGGGGCGGAGTGTTTTGATGAGCGATATGTTTGTATGATTTGTTCCTTCTACCGACTGAACTTGACCATTTTGAATATTGCACCCTGATTCTAGCAATATACTCCTAAACTCCAACATGTTACACTCCCAACTCCAATCGACAGTCGCCCCCTTCACTCACTGCAACTGGGAAGATTTCCTACCACTGGGAAGATTTCCTACCACTAGGAAGATTTCCTACCACTGGGAAGATCTTAAAATAAAAACTACTGGTAACAGACTTAATCCTGGGAAGATTCCAATGAAAATTTTCGAAAAATCTCGATTTTTGAAAAATTTCCTGGTAAATCAAAAAAATTTCCCGGTAGTCACGACTACCCGGACTACCAACTTTTGAAAGGTAAGGATACACTCCCAACTCCAATCGACAGTCGCCCCCTTCACTCACTGCAACATGATACAATCCCCACTCCAGGCAATCCGTTCTCTTCCTGCAATAGCCTGGTCCCTGTTGGGGACACCAAGGAAGGCATCTTCAACACCTGCATGGTGGATGTGTGTCAGTGTAAGCTCGATCAGGTATGAACTGCTTCAGTACGACATTCTGGGGGTCCCATATAGTACGACATTCAGGGGGCCCCATTTAGTACGACATACTGGGGTCCCATTTAGTGCGACATACTGGGGTCCCATTTAGTGCGACATACTGGGGTCCCATTAAGTGCGACATACTGGGGTCCCATTAAGTGCGACATACTGGGGTCCCATTAAGTGCGACATACTGAGGCCCCATTAAGTGCGCTATAATGGGAGTGGGTGCCGGGTGCGCTATAATGGGCCAATGGGGGTCCCTTTTAAGTTTGAAGCATTTAATGCAACATATTAAGATATTAGAAGTCTAATCTTCTCACTGGACATCCTTCACTCCTTGTCCGTTACAACAAAGTCCCCTGCAGAGTTGTGCGTGTTCGCAATTCGACGCGTACGCTGAAGAGTGCGGGGACCGCGGAATAGACCTCAACGACTGGAGGAAAGACGTTGAGTTCTGTCCCTTCGAGTGCTCTGGGGGTCAGGTGTACCTGCCCAATGGGGCGCTGCCCAGCCCCTCCTGCCTCAACAGGAACCCCACTGTCACCTCCCGAGCCAGGTAAGCTGTGTAAGTCACAAGAAATATGGAGTGGGACCGTTAAACCGTAGGGTTCATTCTTAGCAGCAGAGCAGCTACTAAGTAAACCTGATTAGCTACTGAGTAAGCCTACTTCCTGCCTAGCTGCTTGGTAAACCTGATTCCTTCTTTGGTCCTGATTAAGCCTGGTTCCTCTGCAGGGGATGTTTCTGCCCGGAGGGGGAGTACCTGCAGGAGGGGGTGTGTGTGGGGGCGGCACAGTGCCGGTGTCTCCACGAGGGGGTCTTCTACGAGCCGGGGGAGCGCCTCACAGACGAGGGGGAGTGTCAGGAGTGTGGGTGTGAGGAGACCGGCCTCCTCTCCTGCCGACCCATCCAGTGCCCTGTCCTGGACTGCGCGGAGGAAGAGCTGGTGTCTTACAAGGAGGACAAGTGCTGTCCCTACTGCCAGGCACACTGGGTTGAGGTAGTCAGGGATCAGATATTCTTCATTTCTCATATTCCTAACATCGAATATTCCTAATCATATTGCTTATGTCTGATATCTAAGATCTATCTCTGACTTCTGTTATCTATGTCTTTTCAGAATATATTATTTAATCCTTGTTTCTGAACTTTTATTATTGGTTGTTGTGGTGATAAATTCTCCGTGATTTATTGTGAACCTGTAAAGCAATGAAATACTTTGATAACTGTGCAGGCGATCAACCCTCAAGTAACTGTGACGGAAGGGCAGAGTGGGCGTCTGACGTGTGTGGTACACGTTAAAGATGTTGGGTTGAAGAACATAAGGTGGTACAAAGACGGAGCGAGGGTGTCCCAGGAGTTTAACATCTCAGCAGACAGGTACTGCTGGCAGCAATGAGTTGTGGAGTATTTTCCTACTTCTCATTCCCCCACTGCAGTTATAACGCTTAATCCCCCCTCAGGTTGACTTTGTCATTCCGCGATGCGGGGGCACTCCACCGGGGCACTTTTACCTGCGAGGCGACCAAGGGCGCGGTCACTGCACGTGCAGACTTCGCAGTGCACGTGCACATCCCCGCTACCTGTGAGCATGAGGATGGGACTCGCTTCCGAGAAGGGGAGATGTATAACCCTAACCAGGTAATCCGCTAACTGGGGCCTTAAGAGGCCCCATTTTCTAGGGCCCTTTCAGGTCACCATCATCTGTCTAAGATCTATGGCCACATAAGTTTCCTTTTATTTTATACCAGATTTTTAAAATACTGTTCTCTCAATGCCTCATTGAGGAAATCCCGAAATCACTTAATTGGATTATAAAAGTATAAAAATGGATATGAAAGTCTAAAAAGAGGATATAGAAATTCTGAAAAGTGAAATCAGTTCTAGAAAGGGGTGCCTCAATGGACGCTGCCCCCCCCCCCCATATGAAAATTAAAGCTCCTGTCCGACGGCAGGATTCAATTTCCAAATTCATATTGAGTATGACCACTGCTTTACTGCACTCATTGCTTACTCATAGGACTTATACAACATTCACGATACACAGTGTACACAATCTTAAGAATACGTAATGCAGAGCATACACAGCACACTACATCGTATACACTCACTCTCCCTATCTCTCTCTCCCAGAACACGGACTGCACGTGTGACGCGCGCGGCAGACACACGTGCAAGTGCGCGGACGATCCCAAGGTCACGTGCTCTGGAGTTAACAGCGGCGTCCGATACGACGAGAACTGCAATAAGTCCTGCGTTCCGCAGCCAGCCTCCTGCTCCAGTGCCAACGACCCGCATTACCGGACATTCGACGGGACTTCTTACGATTTCCATGGGCTTTGCACCTACCAGGCTGCCAGTTGCGATGATTTCAAGGTTTTCTTCCGGGGAATTTTTCCCGGTTCTTTAGTTATCGGTGATGGATATCCATACAAGAAAGTTGAAACTTTTCAATTATGAAGTGACAACTGACAAGTATTGAATTTGATATCATTCCATAATATGTGATTAGAAAATTACCTGAAAATTCAAAATAGACTTTTCATTCCCTGTCTTTTATTTCGAAAACTATCCTATTTCAGGTGTTCATGAAAAACAAGAACCTAGGCAGTACACCCACCTACACTGACCGGGTCATGTTGGAATTCAAGGGTCACACCTTCGCCATCCACTCCTACGGTTTCTCTGTTCATGTGGACCATGTGAGGGTGAGTTTTAGGGCTATGTTTGAAAAATCGAAAAGTTTTGAGACCGCCTTAGAACACAGTTTAACTTTGTCGCAAAAAGTGTGAAATAAAATTTCTAAAACGTGTGAAATGGAAAAGTTTTAGGTGGGCCCGCCATCTAAAACCCGTGCTCTTGTTCTGCTTCAAAAGCTCGTCCTTTTTCAGGTCAATGTTCCTTACAAGAAAAGGTTTTCTAACGGGGATACTGTCACCATAGAAAACAGGTTTTTATGTTACATAACATCAATAAGGATGGCCTATTATTATTCACTTGAAATCACTTGAATTCACTTGAATTCAGCAGAATTTCACATTGAAGACGATCTGACGACGCATCTTAAATGGTTTATTAGGTGCATGTTGTGAGTTATCCATGCGATTTTTGCAGCGGTCAGTTGGTCATGACTCTAAAAAGTAAAGACAGAAGTCCAGACTCCGTCAAAATTACTGCACGACACATGGGCAACGGGAAGTGAGTTCTTGGGTTCTTATTTAATATACAATCAAATTTGAGAATTCTGATGATATATAGTATGAAACATTTCAATTCTTTCTAAGTGGTCTCTTTCTGTGTGGAAACTCCCCAGTCTCCTCTGGATTTTAAAAAGTTTTCTTGTTAATTTAATATTATCAATCATTCTGAGATTCTTAAACTGTTAACATGCCCAAATATCATGGATTGTACAATCACCTGCACAGGTGGATTAATGTGGTAATCACACTGCACGGATCTTGTGCCGCCTTCACGGAGGGGCTCTGCGGCCGCTGGAATGGAGACCGCTCCGACGACTTGGTAGGAAACGCCCCCAACGTACACGGGGAGAAGTACAAGGTGTACGACAGTTCGTGCCCCGCCCCGCCCCCGCCGTACGACCCCTGCCACGACATCGGACCCCTGAGGAAGCAGCAAGCGCTCGAGACCTGCATGAAGCTTACAGGTGATTAATTCATTACACCTCTGTACTGGATCTAGTTGACTAGTTCTTACTTTCTGAATGCTTGTAAAATCTCGCAATTATGTTGCTGTATAGCTCCCATTGATCATTACACAGTATTGTTCATAAACTTACTAATGATAGCCTTCCATCACATCGATAGCAGCCAGAATGCAAGTTGGCCATTTTTGACACTTAAAGGCTTCTGTGCAGTGAAATAGGCATCCCAGATGGTTGGAAACAGTCTTATATGAAAGAACTCATTGATATCTATCATTTGCAACAAAAATTATCAAAATCCGACCTTGCGTTGAGATTTTATGAGGTTAAAACCACCTAAAAAGTTGCTTTCGATTTGTGACATGCGACTCGATTTTCCCTCACAAAAGAGCTCATAACTCAAAAACTAAAAGAGATACAGCCTTGGGACCTATCTCAAAAATTCGAGAAGACCCTCTTACATAAGAAGAGTCTTCACTGGAAAGGTCAAGTCCTTCGTGGCCCGGTTGAGGTTATCGAGAGACCGGCCTTCTTAACCTCAATATCCAACACAGAAGAGAAACCAATCCTACACCAAACTGTAGTACCCATGGCTGCTACAAGTTGACATGGATAGATCCTGGCTACCTGCTTTACTTTTTCCGTGGTCTGGTCAAAGAGGCAGTGTCACATGACGCGTAGAGGACCTATTATTCCCAGAGGAGAGGGCCTGACCTGAAGTTGTCTTACCAACTTGTAGTACCCATGGTGGCTACAAGTTGGTGGCATTAAACTGGTCCTACCTCTTTATGTTGTCCCTCAGGGGTTAATCTTAGGCCCGTTTTCCGAAAACCAGGTTTTTGGATGTATGACTCAAATTTAGCCTCAAGACCACAACAGAAGCCAATGAAAACATATTTTGTTACCAAGATGAAGCTGAAACTGTCAAGGATCACCTCAAACCAAAATTTTGCACAATGGGATGAATTT
Organism: Beroe forskalii; assembly: GCA_011033025.1. Taxonomy (NCBI): domain Eukaryota; kingdom Metazoa; phylum Ctenophora; class Nuda; order Beroida; family Beroidae; genus Beroe; species Beroe forskalii. The sequence continues at coordinate 136,751 of WFMF01000419.1, forward strand.
GTGGCTCTCAGGTGAGGTTAAGCGATGTCCTCCCGGGAATTTCATCTTAAAATTTGGCCTTGTTTTTGCCTCAAATGAACAACGCAAGGTCAAAAACTCCAGACTTTGAACCAAGGAAGTATATTCTGACCTCTTGATTAATACTACATTTCTTTAAGAGGACTGAAGCACCTCCATGAGGTTAAAAATGGCTAAAAACTGTAAAATCCAGGTTTTCAGATGTCGCGACACAGTTTTAGCCTCAAGACAGCAACAAAAGCCAATGAAAAAAGATTCTTGATGGCAAAATGAAGCTGAAACTGTCTAGGATCACCTCAAACCCAAATTTTTCACAATGGGATGGATTGGTGGCTCTCAGGAGAGGTTAAGTGACTTCCTCCCGGGGATTTTATCAAAAATTCAGGCCATTTTTAGCCTCAAATGGACAACGCAAGGTCAAAAACTCCCAAATTTGACCAAGGAAGTATATTTTGACCTTTTGATTGAGACTGATAACTTTGGGAGGACTCAAACACTTCTTTGATGTTTGAAGTGGCTAAAAACAGTAAAATCCAGGTTTTTGAGATGTCGTGACAAAATTTAGCCTCAAAACAGCAACAAAAGCAAGTAAAGACATATTCTTGATACCAAAATGAAGCTGAAACTGTCTAAGATCACCTCAAATCAAAATTTTACTCATTAGGATTTGTTGGCAGATCTCAGGTGAGGATAAGTGTCTTCCTTCCCATGTTTTTATCAAAAAGTTGGATTTTGTGTTAGCCTCAAATCGACAACGCAAGGTCACAAATTCCTAAATTTTGACCTAAAGGTGGATTTTGACCTCCATATCAAGAAAAAATACTTTTGGAGGACTAAAACACTCCTTTGATGCATTAAATGGCCAAAAGCTGTGAAATAAGGCATTTTTTGCTCAAATCAGCCTCATATTTAACCTCACAGTTGCCACAAATAAGGTAATATCATGTTCAAAAAGTTTTTGGTCACCACAGATGTCCAAACTAACTTTTTATGTGAAAAGATTGGCATTATAACCTTTTTGAAAAAATGATGTATAAATAAGCCAATGTCACAAATTCCTTACATTCTGGCTGCTATCAATGATCACTGATCCGCTGATCTTTTGCAGAAGCCCCGTTTGCAGCCTGTAACTCTGTGGTTCCTGTGGGAGACGCTAGTAGTGGCTTCATCAACACCTGCATGACTGAGATCTGCCAGTGTAGGACTGACAAGGTTAGTCACTTCATCACTGTTATTCACTTCATCACTGTTATTGACTTCATCACCGTTATTAACTTCATCAGAGTTTGTGACTTAGTCAGCATTATGAGCTTCATCAGCGTTTGTGACTTAATCTACGTTATTAAGTTATTAGCGTAATCAGCGTTATTTAATTATTTAATTTGTCAGCGTTATCGTTGTAATCAGCGTTACTGTCTCCCTCTTATCGCGATTACGTTTACCCTCCCACCTTCTGTTTCCCGCATAATTAGTCCTTTGATTTGTTTAAAATCTTATTTGCTCGTTTGTAACTTAATTTGATTTGCTTCCCAGAATCTGATTTGATCTGCTTGTAAGTACCCTAATCTGATGTGCTTGTAAGTAGGTCCTAATCTGATTTGCTTGTCTGTAGCCTAATCTGATCTGCTTGTCAGTACCCTAATCTGATGTGCTTGTAAGTAGGTCCTAATTTGATCTGCTTGTCAGTAGCTTAATCTGATCTGCTTGTCAGTAGCTTAATCTGATCTGCTTGTCAGTAGCTTAATCTGATCTGCTTGTCAGTAGCCTAATCTGATCTGCTTTTCAGTAGCCTAATCTGATCTGCTTGTCAGTAGCCTAATCTGATCTGCTTGTCGGTAGCTTAATCTGATCTGCTTTTCAGTAGCCTAATCTGATCTGCTTGTCAGTAGCCTAATCTGATCTGCTTGTCAGTAGCTTAATCTGATCTGCTTGTCAGTAGCCTAATCTGATTTGCTTGTCTGTAGTCTAATCTGATCTGCTTTTCAGTAGCCTAATCTGTGACACCCTGCAGACCTGCGCCTGTCCTGAGTTTGATAGTTACGCGGAGGAGTGCATCGACAACGGTGTCGATCTCACTCACTGGAGGGACCACGTTGACTTCTGCCGTGAGTAGTCTTCATTTCCCTGGAATAATTTTAGGAATTTATTTGGAAACCTACCTGCTGAGGTGACATGTTTAAATGCTAATGAGGTCATGTCAACACTTTGATTCCTTCATTGGCTGTTCATTTGTTAGAGTAGAAGTAAAACCTTCAAAGACAAAAAGCTACTCAAAGGGCACTTCTCAGTAACTTAATCAATGTAGTAACTTCTCAATCAGTATTCTAAGCATCACTCTCCACCCCTAATCAAACCTGCCTCGCCCAGCCTACACGTGTCCGGGACAGCAGGTTTACCGAGTGGACGGCCCCGTCCCGGCCCCCACCTGCCTGGACAGGACCCCCACTCTGACGGGAACTGCGCGGGGATGTTTCTGCACGGAGGGGGAGTACCTGCAGGAGGGGGTGTGTGTGGGGGCGGCACAGTGCCGGTGTCTCCACGAGGGGGTCTTCTACGAGCCGGGGGAGCGCCTCACAGACGAGGGGGAGTGTCAGGAGTGTGGGTGTGAGGAGACCGGCCTCCTCTCCTGCCGACCCATCCAGTGCCCAGGTAATTCTTTTGCTAAACACGTATACCCCTGTTTGCGTTGCGAGGCGCGCTTCCTCAGAAGTGTGTCCCTTAGGGAAGCGCGCGGCGCGTACACACACCTATGCAGAAGTAATTCTTAGGAAGTGAAATAGACGTGCTTCAAGCGTCTACAATCGCCCATATTGGTAACCCATCATAACGTTGGTGTACCGACCAAGATTACACCGAGTAACGCTCAGAAGGCCTATCCCTGTGTGCAGTGCGATGTGGCACTTACACTTGATGTATTATCTGAATGTGGCACCGCGCCGCATTGTCAGCACGGAAAAGCATAATTCGCGGCTTAACACCTGGTCGCTACGCGGCGTAAACTACGTCGGGACACCACGGTTTATTTTTATTATAAGGTGCCCAGTAAGTATTATGTTCACGAACAAAATTTTGACTTTGTTGCAGATTTGAAGTGTGCTGCGGATGAACTAGTGTCATACCGAGACGATCAGTGCTGTCCTTACTGTCAGAGGGACTGGGTTCAGGTCAGTTACAATCGTTACAGTCACGTATTTAGTGGTTAGTTGATTACTTATCTACAATTGATTAATTAATTGGCGATCTAGTGATTAGTTAATTAGTGATCTCTAATTGGTAATTCACCGACCCCAGGCGCTCAACCCTCGTGTAGAAGTGACTAGTGGACAAAGTGTAACGCTCTCCTGTGCAATCCATACTGCCAGCGTAAAGAGGAAGGAAGTCTTCTGGCTCAAGGACGGCGAAAGAGTTATCCAGGGATTGTCTCAAGACAGGTAATCTGCGGGTTAGACCCCAGCTGATCGTGACATGACGCGTCACGTCACGCGCCCCTGTTCTGACTAATCGTTACGTCACGCGTGACGTCACGCGCCATGTCACGATTATCAGAGGTCTAGACCCTTTCACACATTGGACATATTTCAGCTGAAATCATGTTACGTTTCAAATAACATCCTTTTTATCAGCTAGAGACAGGGTTACTCCATCTTCTCACCCCTCAGACTGCGCCTCGTGATAGACGAGGCTGATGCGAGGGACGCAGGACGCTACGAGTGCGGGGCGACTAAAGGGGCGGTGTCCGCGACCGCTGCGTTCGAAGTGGTGGTGCACGAGGGGGTGGAGGCTCTGGTCCACAGTGAGTGAAGTGCTGCTCGGGCAGACACAGGGACCTATGTAGGGTTACAGGGACCCATGTGGCTGCGCAGGCATCGATCCAGAAATGGATTGATAAAAACGCACTTTTTTAGTGCTCGCAATTTACTTTTCATAGAATTTCTGTTGAAACTTGAAAGTAAGAAATTCTATTTTCATGCGTTTTTGTCGATCGATCCATGTGCACACAGATGGGTTTTCGTTTTAATCGAGGGTACATGAGATAAATATATCTTGTGGCATTTTTACAGAAATCACGATGTTTAGAGCATATTTTTCTGAACCTGACGGTGTTTGTACGTTCACTAACTGAAATATTTCAGAAAGTTGGCTGTGGGACCTGTTCCCAGAATCTCTTGAGCAGTTCATGTTCGCATCTCTGATCAGCATTCCTTCCATTGATTATTTGCTCACCGCATGGGGCATCGAAAAAACTTTAGCAACTGCTGCATCTGTGATTTTAATGTTGGGTTTCTTGTACAGAAGAATTTGAGGCTAACAATCGAGATTTACGATTTCAACACTGACATTAATTAGCCCCTGCTTATGGGTGGAAAATTCAGAATTTAACTGTAAACTACTTGTCATCCTGATTCGTGAGCACCTTTTCATTTTGCGATATCGTTATCAGTTATGACACAACTTATGCAAGAATCTATGCGTGTTTTAAATTTTTGATACTTTTATATTTGTCTAATTTGTTTAACTCAATGTTTTTTAGTAATTTTCCCAATTTTGCTTTATTCACTATCATTTCAACATTGCATAGGTTTTTATATAGAATTAATATGTTTGTATCTGTTTCCTTGTAATTGTAAACGAATTAAGTTCTTTTTTCTAAATTTCTATTCATAGCTCGGCGTAATATCTGAATTCTAACTCCATTGACTTTGAGTATTTCAATGTTTCTCTTATCATTATTTCTCTTATCATTATTACAGAAGCCGATATCTATTAGTTTTTAAATCATAGGATCCGCAGATTAATAGTGGATGTTATCCTCAGATTGTAAAGACAAGAACAAGTGGTGCAGAGCTTGGGCTAACACCGGTCACTGCTTTAGGAAATATCTCATCCGGTAAGCCACTTTCTCATCCGGTAAGCCAATTTCTCATCCTGTAAGCCAATTTCTCATCCTGTAAGCCACTTTCTCATCCGGTAAGCCACTTTCTCTTCCTGTAAGCCACTTTCTCATCCGGTAAGCCACTTACACCACATGACTTTGAGAGAGATATGCCGTAATACAACTCATCATTGATACTTCGTTAGCAACCTCCTTGGCATCATTCCTCAACACGTCGGGGTCTTGAGGAGTGATGCCAAGGAGATTCCTTGGAGGCGCGGCGTATTACGCCGTGCTTGGGCTGTGGGCGCTTAATATTGCGGTGCGTTACAGCAATCAGCATGTAAATGCTATGTCACATAGTACTACTACGTTCAGTTTATTACTTTCTAATCCTTAATCTTAGCTCATCAATTAGAGGCGAAATTTTGACATCAGCCACTCGTTGTAAAATTGGACCAATGTTGTTAGAATTAAGATGATCTAACTTATAAATTGCAGTTGTGACGTAACTTCAGCCTTTCATACTGAATAAGTGACGTAACATAAATCTTGAAATGATTAGATGAGGTGGGGTTTGTATGCCTATGCATCTTTCCCAAATGATTAGGTTGTATGTATGTAAGTTCAGAACATGCCGAATTTTGATGACTCATTTCAGGATGGCCCCTAACTGTTGTGTTTCAGGTATTGCAAAGTTTCCTGCAATCTCTGCGGCGAAGAGGACGCTCCATGAACAAACAAGAAGGAACGAAAAGAGCAAGAATGAACGAGAAGAAGAGAAAGTGTACCGCTGGATAATCACTGTTAAAATGTTTTAGTTTTACAATAAATACTGATTCCTTGTACAGACATTTGATTTGTATGTCTTTACGCGTATGTGTGCACATGGATCGATCGAAGGACCCGTCGAAAGAACGCGCAAATTACAGTGCGCGCGCAAGGTTTCAATTTGCTTTTAATTGAATTTTTGCTGAAATTTGCGCATTCTTTCGACGGGTCTTTCGATCGATCCATGTGCACACATACACGTTGCGCGGCGTACATAAAAAACGCGCACAGTGCAGTTCGAACTGCCCCATAAGCTCTGTAGGGAACTTAAAATTTAAGAATTTATGTTATAAATTGTGAGTTATATTGAAAAATAACTTTTATTAAATTCGAAATTGTGATTGTTATTTTACACAATTTTCTCATTCTGTGATTGTGAATAATTGAATATTTTATTTTTAAATTGTAATTGTTAAGTCTGTGAGCAAACAATTTGAACATTGCATCATCCTAAAAACTTGGTGTGTTTTAATTTGGCTGTTCGTGAATCTACAATAAGGGATAGTTCACATATTACGTAATCACCTAGAGGGGGGAGGGGGTTTCACTTTCCGATTGATTATGTTACATGTTATTGTAACAAATACAACTACTGTAAGCTTGAGGGGGAAGGGGGGTTGAAATCGGCCAAAAATTGATTACGTAGTATGTGAACGATCCCTATTCCCCAATGCATATGATCATGTATGTACGTGATCGATCATCATCGATGAAGAAGAGATTAAATCAAACTTGAAGACGCGCATAATTTTGCTGTGCGCACATGCACAGTTCTTACTCTATGTTACGGAGCCTTATTTTGTGCGCGCGCGTCTTTTCTACAAAAAGCACGCGCGTCTTTTCTACAAAAAGCACGCGCGTCTTTTCTACAAAAAGCACGCGCGTCTTTTCTACAAAAAGCACGCGCGTCTTTTCTACAAAAAGCGCGCGCGTCTTTTCTACAAAAAGCACGCGCGTCTTTTCTACAAAAAGCGCGCGCGTCTTTTGTACAAAAAGCGCGCGCGTCTTTTGTACAAAAAGTGCGCGCGTCTTTTGTACAAAAAGCGCGCGCGTCTTTTCTACAAAAAAATAACGTCTTTTCTACAAAAGCACGCGCGTCTTTTCTAAAAAAGCACGCGTCTTTCTACAAAAAAGCGCGCGCGTCTTTTAATACAAAAAGCGCGCGCGTCTTTTGTACAAAAAGTGCGCGCGTCTTTTGTACAAAAAGCGCGCGCGTCTTTTCTACAAAAAGCGCGCGTCTTTTCTACAAAAAGCGCGCGCGTCTTCGGCGGACGCGCGCGCCCGGCGAAGGGGTCGGACAACGTCTGACAAGTCTTTTCTACAAAAAGTGCGCGCGTCTTTTCTACAAAAAAGCGCGCGGCGTTCCAACTTCTACACTTGGATGTCACCTTTGCACGCTCGACAACCCCGGCCCATGTTCAATTGTTCATGTTGGAGGAAATAGACGGGCAACCTCCGAAGATATTGCAATTCGAACTGTGAGGTCCCTGTTTTCTAATATTGCCAGATGTTGCCTGGCCCCTTCGCGCCCCGACTTGAAAAAATATGGGGCAGGCAACGTCTGGCAAGTTTTCTATTAAAATTTAATTTAAATACTTTCGATCTGGGTCGGTCTCCAATGTAAACGGCCGGGAGCCTTCATTATCTATGAGTATGAGTATGACAATGACGTCACTCAGAAAAATTATATAATTTAGCGCATATACTATCTAGCGCTTTAAGGTTAGGGTTCTGGTTAGGGTCAGGATTTAATTTGTTAGGTTTAGGGTAAGGATTAACTTTAAGGTTAGGGTTTTGGTTAGGGCAATGGTTATTGGTTAGGTTTAAGAACCAGAAAAATATAGACGTTTAGATCTGTGACGTCACTCAGAGCCGTTTACATTGGAGGCATACCCTTTTCCGTTTCGTCAAGTCTTGAGGGGTCTCTGTGAGGCCCTTTTTCACTTCCTCTTACGACCCCTTTGACCTGTTGCTTTTATCTATGAGCACACGCCGCAATGATGCAGACTGAGACCGTTTTTAGCTCAGTTAAATTCAGATGAAAGGAGACTTTATATAATGATCTAAATCCGTGCTGAATCGGGCTGAATAGTGTCAAATTTCCATGGAACCACTGGGGGTTGAGCATCTCATTCTCAGTTATTCAGTTAAACCTAAAATAAACAGTGTGTATTCCATGTGATAGAATCTCTTAAATCTCCTTATAATGCTGATAAGCCCTTTTAAAACTACCAAATAACTGAATCCTACGAAGTGGCGAGTTGTTGACAGCCCCACAGTTTTCATCTGTCCCCCCGCACACTCGTTACACACGGCCACTCAGCACCCAACTTAAACTAAATAGTGCATACATGGTACAAGATAATCACTGATAATGCACATTGCACGTACACTCAAACCTGACAAAATCAAATGGTGGCCCCTGCAGAGCGATATCTTAAAAAGGAGAACCACAGCCATCCTATCTGAGTATACGAGACTTCCAATGGAAATCTGCAACATCAAATTTATTTAAACCAAGACCTACCTTAGACTAATAAGCATTTTGAAATCGGCCTAAAATTGACTTGGTAGTAACTAAGTCAAAGTGGCCCATTTGGAGCTTTGGGCCATGAAATTGAACTGGACATGTATCATGATTTCATCAAACTTGAAACTTTGCACGAGTGGTCCCGGGAGTATTATATATACACGGCCGCTAAAATAACAGACTGCTATTGGTTGAATCCTATCATGTGGTATAATCCCAGGCAAATGATTTGTGGATCGCTGCTGCACCACAAGCACCAATGTGCTGTGCTTGTAAGGAAAACTTGCGATGTTTGGTGCGTGGCGAATGGAATGCTCTGTGTGATCAGCAAGCAGTGCTTGGAAGGCATTGTAAGAATATTAGTACAATGATTGAATGGTACATTTGACTATTTAACTGCCCTGTGGGACACTCAGCACCTCTGGTGTACATGATCTCACTAGCTGTATTGATGAAGGAGCAAATTGCGGGGACATGGTACACTGTGACATGGTATATAGTGTGTTGACTGTCTCTCTCAGAGGCTCCTGCTACCTCAGCAGTAATGAGGCCCCCTCAGGGCTGTTTGATGAGGCGACCCTCTGCTACTACACTAATTAATAGTAATACACTCACGGCACATTATTAAATGAGAAAAAGGGTCTGCTCAGGCTTGTAATAACACCGAGGGCAGTTCTTCATTACTCGAGACCTCTTTTTACGACATGAAATTACAGTAACATTCACCGTAATATTCCTATATTTTAATTTCAAACGATGAACTAATTGCAACAAGGGATTTTCAAAATGAATATTATTTGAAATAGTTAAGAATGCAACAAACAACAATGAAAAGATAGCAACTTAACAAAAATATCAAAATAAATTAGGTAAAAGATCTAAAATGAGCTGCTTAAATAAAAGCAAAATAACCTCATCTTAATTTTGAAGTTGCGATAGGTCCAAAAAAACCTAACACCAAAGTCCAAAGTGCTTGTCCATCCAAATTCCAAATTGAAAATGTTGGGTCCAATTGAATAATTCAAATCAAATGAACTTGGTCTAGCTCTAAGGAACTGATGAGGTATATTTTGCTTAAATTTCCACAACACCTTAAAATATTTTTAAACACTTATTCTCATTTTTAAACATTTTATACTCATTTTCAAACATTTTATTCAAACATGCATTTACAGATATATCACAGGAGTTGCGACCTCGAAGATTTTCTGATTTCCAAGGGCGTGTTAACATGTACGTACGTGATAGTGATTTAACAGTATCGTATTATCTACCAAAAATACAAATAAAAATGGTGCACATATAAAAACATGTCTTTCTCACATAAAAGGTAAGTTTAAATCAACTCGAGTGGACTATTTAGTATTTATCTTCCAAGTTTCTTTCTAATTAAACATTAAATAAATCCCAAACAAATAGCTCAATTTAAGTAAAACCAGTATATCAAATAGGTCAAATAGTCGAATGTAATCATCCCAAACCAAATCAATAGTATAGTATAATAAGTATCAAGTATCGAATCTAAACATCCCCCAAATAATTCTCCTCTTTCTCCTTGAGCTGTGAAAGCAACGTTTTTAGCTGATTCTTTTATAGATGAAGGTCCCTCATTAAAATTAAACCTTGCCCTTGACCCCACAGATGATATAAGTGAAGGTCCCTTATAAAATTGCCAGAGACCCTAAGAATATGATGGAGCACTGACAAGTTCCTCCTGCCACCGCAACACATTCCCATGACCACATTAACACCTACTGCAGTGACTAATGGGACACTAATTGGAGGGTTCTAATCACACGGAGTAATAACACACTGATTGGGACACACTCACACGGTTAGAGTAAATGTGTGGAGAGAAGTGATGGTGTAAAATGAGGAAATTGTGGGTTGAGTAGCCCTCCTCTTTATTTTATGCTGGACAAATTAATGAGGTTTATCCAATATAACGGGGGTGTTTGAATATGAGCGGATTTTAGTAGGAGTTCCATAAAACGCTTTCAAGAAACACCCTTCCTGGAAATTCTTTATTGCGCTGGGAAATGGGAAAAGACTGGAATCTGGGGCCACACAAATGCAGGGGCGCAGGGCCGTAAATCGAAAAGAAAAGTTGATGGGGACATGGAAATTTTGTAAAGCCAGCGCCTGGCAGACATGCCCGCCGCAGGCAAAATTTTTGAGCACTTTAGCAGCAATCTACCAAAACACTGAGGGGGACTAGTTCCCCCTGTCCCCCCAGGAATTACTGGCCTGCAGGGGCGTTAAGTGTTAACACATCAATATTCAATAGCCTATTCAAACAACCCAATCATTATGCTAGCTAATGCGGAGCAGCTGACATATTGAATTGTAAGCAAAACCCGACAGGGTGTTCCCAATTATAACCATGAATAATGAATACGAATCAGATCTGGTTTTTAAGTTTGGTTATCATATGAAATATGTTTGCTTCGCCTTTCTATTCCGACCAGAGTAAAACGAGTGACAGAAATGGGGCATGTAAATATCCAATCACGCATGTCTATTTTCGGCACTGGATGCTGGCGGGCAATACACTGAGCAGCATACTGCTGAATGTAATTACAGAGGCCCTCAGGGGTCCCTAAGGGCCCCTCCTAATGCTCTAATGGTTACAGCTCCTCCTACTGCCAACACACACCACTTCCTCTGTGATAATGACGTCACTCAGTCCTAAGAGATAGGTACTGAAGTACACTAGCAGGAAATGTATTGGATGCTTCCAGAGGACGCAGCCAATTGACGTGTGGTTGGCGGGAAGATTCCGGTTAGGCGGAAAGTAACTGGCTTATTATTTCAGAAACTGCTTGCTGTTTGAAGCATGACAGTTTGAAACGGAGAATGTTTGAGGGAAGGCGGGAACCTCAATCTGTGTGTATACAGCACCCTTGTTATACTCAGGTAGATGAAAATACTGGTAAGTCTTTCTCGGGTCATTGAATTACTGCATTAATTAGGACTAAGGATTAAATGAGACGGTGGTAATCAGGATGTGATGGTTGATGTAAATACACTGCTAGAATCACATTAAAAAGGCCCCTACAGACAGACACTCCAGTGATGTGTAACAGGGAGGAAATAGTGACGTTATTATCAGGGTTTCGGCTATTGAACTGATGACGTCATTATGATCAGGGGTTAGAATGTTGATTGATGACATGATACTGTAGTGACACACCTCACACCTTGAGATGTCATGCATGTAAGGTGGCAATGTTTGTGTAATAAGTTGCTGCTTTCACAACTCTTAATCAAAACAATTACAAAACAGCCAAAATATCTCAAAACATCCGCCCTTGAATAAAAATATAAAAGTGGTATCATTTATGTAGACACCGTTAACCATGCACACAAATATTTGATATTGCAAAATAAACAGGGGGAATAAAAGGGCTGAATGTTACACACAATCTCACACCCAGAAAGGGAGAATTGAAAACATCCCACACATTCCATATCAAATTAAGAGCTGTGTACACATTCAGCTCCTTTCTCACCCCTCTCACATTATATTCGCATATGTGTGTACTAAAAATGTATAAAACATGAAATAAAAACACCGTCATAAATTCCTCCTTTTACATTCTTCTGAACAGGGGCCATCCTCTTTCAAATATCTATGCAAATATGCAAATATCTATGATTATGAAATGAATCATTAACTTTCAAGTGGATATGAAAAATTAACTTTACGTTTATAAGAAAAGGGCTGTCTTTCACTACAAATTTACAAATTTGTTCCCACAAAAACTTGACACCAACTTTAAGAGTCCTCAAATTGGTCCCACCAGGTGACATTGACAGTTTACAACACCAGGTGCCAAACCAGGAGACAGGGGCCACACCAGAGTCCTCAACACTTGACACCAGGTGACACTGACACCAGGTGCCACTGACACCAGGTGACACTGACACCAGGTGACACTGACACCAGGTGACACTGACAACAAGTGACAGTGACACCAGAGTCCTCAGCAGCAGGAAGCAGCAGTATTCCCACTGCTCCCCCCGCTCCACTGACTTCCCCCGTAGTACACCGTGCAGGAGGTGTCCTCGAAGGGCGATTCCAACTTGATCAAGTTCCACACTTCGTCCGTCGTGTAGTTGGAGAGAGAAGTGTCCGTCTCGTTGAGGCACCCCTTGAAGAAGTCCACGTAGTTGTCGAAGTAGATGTCGAGGGAGGAGTTGCCCGGGCAACCAGGCGAGGGGTCAGGGGCAGGGGTTGTCTGCGGAGATGAGAGCTCGGAGATTATCAGGGATTCGTGAGGGAGGATGGGCGAGCACGCCTGGAACCTCTTCTGACAGGTGAGTGCCGAGGGGGCGGGCGAGGGGGCGGGGTTTCCAGGTAGTGAGGGGGGTGGAAACTGGCGACGGAAGGCTGCTGGGGCAGCGCTGGTCGCTGTGGTCTGGAACTTGAGACGCTTGCCGCGGACCCTGTCTCCAGAGGCAGCTGGAATCCTGAGGAGCTGAGGGTTAATGTGTGTCAAAGGAGGAAGAATGCATGGATTTCATGAATAGATAGAGAAGTCAATTTCAATGATTGCAGTAACCAGCTAAAAAGAAAATATTTAATGATGATGTGATACGATGACTTAATAATCAGATTCAAGAGTTGTTGTAATTTCAATCATATCAGTTAGAGGGCGCCCTCTGAGACAGTGACTTCACACTTCAATAATATATCATGAACTTCCATCAAGGAAGATAACGTGGGCTATAATATTACCTCTTCACAACTTTCCTCGGGATGGGGGCCTCGGAAAACTCGAATCTGTCGGAAACCTCGGAACTCTTCTCCGTCTTGATGAGGGATCTCTTGCGCTTGATTTGGGGCAGTGAGTAGACGGGCCGAGTGGGAGGCTGGGTGGAGAGAACGGGGGATATGAGGTGTCGAGTCATCTTCTTGTGTTTCTTGCTGGGGGTTCTGAAGCTGGTAGCAGTGGGAACTTGCAGCGAGACCGAGAGGGGCAAAGCAGTGGTAGACGCGCTGGAGGTGGTCTGACACTTGGCGGGAATCACTGTTACACTGCCAGAGTTCATTGGCACACTGCCAGAGTTCACTGCCACACTGCCAGCGTTCACTGTAACACTGCCAGGGTGGGAGGTGTCCGGGCTCCTAGAGAGGGGTGAGGCCGGGGGACTGGGGGACCTGACAGCAGCAGTGGGAGGGGTGGAGGAGGAGGGGATGGCTCGGGATACAGGGCCCCTGGCCGGGGATCTCACCACGTGCTGCATGGACCTGCGCAGCTCTGCTTTCTTCTGGAGTAGCAGAGTGTCTGCCTCTTTCTCCGACTTGGTCCGTTTCTTGGGCCGGTACTTGTAGTCCGGGTACTTGAGTTTGTGAACCCGCTTCAGTCGCTCCGACTCGATCATGTAAGGCAGGCGTTGCTCTGTGCTGAGTTGCTTCCAAGCCACGCCCAACTGTTTGCTGATGGCTGCGTTGTGCATGCTCGGTTTCTCCTTCACTATCTTAGCTCTCTGGATCTGAGACCAGACCATGAATGCGTTCATTGGCCGCTTGATGTGCCCATCAGGCCTCTTCTGGGCATAGTCCGGCCCTACTCTGACAGTCTGATCGGTGTTCGAAGAGGAAGGTGAAGACATGTCAAACACAACTGAGATACGCAACTTGTTGAAATGGCTGATATGATTCGATGAGATGGCGCGAAAGGGGGTAGGTTGGAAGAGGCGCTAATGTCTGTCACGGAGAGAGAGAAGGTCCCGTAATGAGGCATGGTGAGGGGGCACGTGGTCACCTGGTCACACACGTGACCTCACTCTCAACCAATCAAGTGGCAGAACGAGGTCACGTGCGCAGCACGCGGACAGGATTCCTTACCAAAGCTTATCAACCGCATAGTTCACCATATGATGCAAAGGGGCGAGAGGGTGAATTAATTATGTAATCAGACCGCGGCCCGATTGCGTATGATGCATTTTGCGAGCAATTAGGAGTCCATTGGTTGACTTTGGTTCTTGGGATGGTGAGGTAAACAGGTGTCTCTGAAAGGTAATTAGATCATCAGTGCTGTAGCATTAATCATGAAGTGGGGGTCATATCTTGGTGTATCATGCCACTAATGAGCACTTGATTGATACCATTTATCATACTTACTATATGTGGCGGGTCTATTGAAGAATTGAAGTTACTTGAAAATGTAGAGCTTAGTGCTTTGGTGGTGACTGGTGGCCAATGGATAGTGAGGTAGTGAGAGTCATTTGGGTACGCTAAATAACAAATTAGGGCAGATAATACAATGTGATTAGACCCATGTAGCTCTTCTACTTGAGTTTCCCATGAGAAACGCAGTTAATGGGAAATTCAAATTATTAGCTGATTAACACATCGAAACCAGCAAGAAGCAGCTCCAATACAAAGTTTGATAATTGAGATTTAGTAATTAGTGTGGGTAATTGCTCGTTGCTCAATATTTAATGTTATTGATTATTCCAAATAGAATGCCACCGACAGATCATGAAAATGAATGCATTTTCTGCCAGTAAACTACAGATTGTGCATTTACAAGAACTGAGATTTTATTACTTATCATGCCATGCAATGCATACATGATCGATAATTTCCGGAAACTACAAAAAAGACATCGCGTGACGCATGTATTTCATTAAAATGTCGTCGCGCGTTCCAGATTCTCTCCAAAATTGTACCATTTTGTGACAATGATGAAGCGAAGTGGTGGAAAGGCAACAGAGCTGATAACAGACTGAAGTGGCCTTGATAGGGCTGGTGGCATCACATGCTTTCACACGGTGGGTGACAATTCTTGCAGTGCCCTGACTCCTAACCATTGATGGTTCTAAATATGCGCCGCCAGAAATGGCGAGGAAGTATTGGGAGTAGGGTGCGGTGTGTAGGTCATGACAACACTTAACACACTTTTGATATTTATTATATTTATTTATTGCAGGAGCTTTCTGAGAATATAGACTTCTAAGAATATCTGTTAATATCTGAGAATATCCGTGAAAGGCCACCATAGTTTCTTCCAATAAAGTAGGCGTTTCGACGTAATCAATAAGCCATTTTGTTCTGTGAAGATTACGTTAGCAAGACGAATTTGAACTCAGAATGTAATATCAACTATATTGTGTAAGCCACCTGGCGACGAAAGGCTCTTCAATGCCATAATGTAAGAACTGTGGCACTCATCACTGTGGTACTCAATACTGTGGTATGTAGTGTAAAGATAAAACAGAAAAGAATATGTTAATTCACGGAGTACCGGGAAATCCATGAAAAAAACCATGGTATGAAGTTTCTCATATCATGAAATCTAGCAAAAACAATACTTAGCAAACATCTACTTCTCATTTACCTTTCAGACGAGGAGAGAAGAATAGAGAAGATTGGTAACATCAGCTCCTCAGATAAGAAGGAGGAGAAAGTGGAATGAAGCTGGTGTAGTTCATGGGATGTTGCGGACATGGGGTACCTAAATGAAATATTATCAGAGTTTAAAACTACATTCCTCCGAAAAAGCTAAGGTAGGTATATCTACTATCCTAATCACCTAATGTGCATTTATCAGTTGATTTAATGATTATGCAATTTGTTGGAGATAGCAGAATTTGGGATTCCCACTGAGTTGGGGATAGAAGCTACCTATAAAATTGGTATTATGGACGGTTTGGAAGAGGGGAAGCCGAGTTTAATATGAATATGCATATGAAAATTGGGGACCTTAGAGACACATGATTTGGCTTGGAAAGCTTAATAATTCATACCGTCCCACATGATCACGACTGCTGTCTTTCCTACAGGTCAGAAGAGGTCGGTTTGTGAACAGGCTGAAAACTTTCGAGCTCTGAACGAAGTGAGATGAAGTAAAGGTAATATTATAAACATATCTTGTTCAAATTTATATATTGCTTAGTTGAGCTTCATTTCTGCAGGCAAGAAATTCCTTTTTATTTTTCATTTTATTGTTAATTCTAATCTTTTATTGTCCTGTCACAAGGAGTGCGAACAACACGTCTACAATATCTTTTACAATTGCGATGCTCTCCATAGTAACTAAACTTACAAAGGCTTTGAGGGGAAATGTCTATTGATCTGTCACTCTTCATTTAGTCACTTGTTAGCTTCAGTCATTTCTACTGACATGTCAGTGATTATCAATGCTTGAAAAATGAATACTATATTATTGGTTTATTAGTTTGGATTATGGTTCCTCGATTGTTAATGTTTCTAATATAATCTTACTATGATAACATTAAAAAAGTTAAAATTCTGGAAAATGCTGGTCCTTGAATTGCATGAAACGTAACAACAGCTATAGTTTCCAAGCACACATGTTCACAGTTCATACCATTTCCAACAGAAAGGTGTGAAATGATGGGAGGGACTTTTAGAGCGACTGTATATGACTCACTATAAGAAAAGTTATGCACCAAAAATTTTTAGTACACCAAAAGTTGTGAAATTTGGCAGGGAGGTAACAAATTAAACACACTTTCTTTTGAGGAGTTACCGCTAACTAAAGCAGTGGCAGTCACTATATAAGGTGATGCGCAGATGCAATGGTTACAGACAATCTTGGTCATCATATTGGTCTGCTGGTCTATTCAGACATCTGAGTTTAATTAGATGAGCTCTAGTGTCCTTGAAAACTTTCGGCATGTCACTATAGTACTACGTTAGACGTTAACTTATCAGTATGTACTTTCCTAAATACTCTCAATGTGCCCACTGCCCCCAGTGTACCCTATATGTGCTCAGAATTTTGCCCTCGGTGTACCTGCCTTCAGAGTGCCCCAGTGTGCCTTACGCCCTCCGGGTGCCCCCAGTGTGTTCTATGTGTTGCAATCAGTGTGCATCGGTGTTTTACCGAATTACCAGCCTTTGTAATTGAGATAAGAACGAATTTGCACACCATGTAAATTGCCTCGATATCATCCCGTTACCTTGACTACAATTTGAGCAGGAGGTATGTCAGGCAGCTGCAATAGGACACTGGTTCTACTGCTCTTAGTACTCGTCTCATCAGCTCGTGTATACGATGCAGTAGATGATAACGTAAGTTACACCAATGATTCACTGCCTCAGTCATTGCAAGTGAATGTTTAAACTCATTCATTAACTGTACTCTGTCATCATTGATTTATTTATAATTTACTGTATTTACTTTATTCTGTCCTAACACGTAACAACGGTGCGATTCTGTGCCACTTGAGGTTGTCCTCCACATACTGCCAGCTAAAAACACCCTTGTTCACAAGACTTTCATAAAATACACACAGTTGTACGCGAACCGTTCATAAAACACCCACTGTACTACGTATCATCTATATACTAAGCGCATGTCATAATGATTTGCACTTGGAGCTTAGATCAAGACCTGTAACAGTAAACTAAAAAATAATGCTTGAGCGATAATTTTCAGACAATTTTACGTCAGAAACAGTCATTCATCTTAATTTTATCATAGAATCAATAGCTGATTGAAGTATTTTTTGAATTCTGATTGCATCAACGCTTTGTGTCACTGTTAATAAAATAATTTTCCCGTATTTTGGAACGAACATTACTCAAATTGTGGGGGTCTGATCTTAACGATTTTCATACCAATTCAAGGTATAAATAACACGAGTGACCTCGCAAAATCATATTCAAATTGGATATAAAAAGGCAAGGTTATTAAGTTTTATTCGACGCCTTTTAGAAAATTCATAAATCTATAAGAAGATGGACTTCAAAAATTCTTATCTGGCGCATTTTAAGGGTTAGGTTGCTTAATTTCACAGCATTTGTGGTGCTTGGCATGATAAACATATGTTTCAAACGGGACGTATATGCAACCATAGTTGGACAAGTTATGGACATTTTTCTTCCTCTTGGGATATAAAGCCACGCAAATTTCCCGACCCCAATTTTTAACTGCGAGTTTTGGATTTTTGTGGATCCTCTTGGTATTGGTGGATTCCTTTGATAATACTTCTCTTATATCAGAATTTTAAGCTCTACAACATGGTGAAGTCCTCATGAGTCTAAATAGTTCGCACAAAAGGATATAGAGTGATTTCTATCACTCTAAGGGAACACTAATATGACGCAAAGCGGCATAAAATGCTTCAGTACTTTATTCATCTGTTAAAAACCTCTGAAGCTCCTAGAACCCTGCCGAGCGGCAAAAAATACCGGAGTGGTTCATATTTCAAGTTGCGATAGTCGTTTTTCAGTTTCGGTATTTTTGAAGACATTCTTTGGCTACATGCAAATCATTATGACATGCACTAGTATTAGCAGTGTCCTACATATTATGTAGGACACTGCTAAATGATAAGTAATATCATTCGAGAAGGGCAGTGAAGAAATAATATTAATATTACGTCTTCACTGCCCCTCTCGAATTCTATTGAGACCTGATTAGCAACCCATCTCAGGAGGGAGATTACCCTAACTGGAACGAGGCAGAGTTTGTTGTGGATTTGGAGATAGAAGCTCTGGAAAATGAAGGAGTACTGATATCCGAAGAGAGAATCATAAAAAAGAAGAAGACTCCAGCAGATCGTGAGTGTTTTTACTTATAGCCCATTTCACGGCGTGCAATTGTTTGTTATAGTGCTAGTCTCACGACAAATTTTGAGCGATTTAAAGGTTAGCACTATTTGTGTGGTATTGCGTTAATTTAGTACTGGGTCAATGTTTTGCACCAACAATTTGAAGTTTCTAGCTCAAAAACCAGTTTATGCACAAAAACTGGTTATTCGACCATATCGCCGCTATGAAAATTACAAAAATGTTAGGATAATTAGTGCAAAGAACTTACAACCATTTCTTGGAAAGGTCCAAAATTTCCAGACAGAAATGATATCATTTTTGTCAAAAATTGTATCAAAAGATCAAAATAGTACCTACCTAACTGATTAACTCAGTTTCTGATCTCATAAATGCCCAGTTCCGGCTGTGTATAAATTGCATTTCAAAAATTTCATAAAAATTAGAGTCTGACGGATACCGGGATACCAAGCTATAGTAGGTAAATAAGTAGGCAAAGCCGTTTACCTTATTGTAGGAAATTAAGCACTCAGAAAATTAAGCACCAATGCCTCGAAAAGGGCTTAATTTCATGGTGCTTAATGACATGCTGGCTTAATTTTTGAATGCCTTAATTTTCAAATAATTTTGGGATTTTTACACGTCAAAAAATTTTCAATATTTCGCAGTAGTAATGCAGTAATGTAGAGCAATGGAAGTACAGAATCTAAATAATAATTTAATGATGAATTGAAAATAATGGAATAATCAATTGATGTTTTCGTCGTTAGCCTCCATCTCCTCGTCTTCAGCTTCCAGAGAGTCTTAATTCTACATCATCAAAGTCATCGTTATTGTCTTGATTCCTGTCCACAGAACATCAAAAACTTAGCCTTTCCTTCAACTGACCGTTCAAGTTTGACCTCACTCTTGATCTATAGCCCTCCTTGTGTGATGGGTGACCAGAACTGTTCTTCAGTCAGAACTTAAATCTGTTTTAGATAACAGATGCACATTAGAAATTACGTGTCATTTGAATAAATTTTGAAAAATTTAAATTAAGCCTACAAGTAATTTGGCCTACATGTAATCAAGCCTACATCTAATTAAGCACCAGATGTCTCAAAAGGGCCTAATTTCATGTGGCTTAATGACATGTTGGCTTAATTTTTTGAGTGCTTAATTTCCTACAATAAGGTAGTTCATAAATTTTCAGGAACAAAGAAGTTGCTGGAAGAAAAAAGAAAGGAAATTGAAGCAAAAGTTGGCAATTTCGAACAACTGAGTCAATTTAAAAATTATGCACAGAGTGAAGAATCCTTTGATCTTTTCCAATGGGAACTGTTGAATCGCCTGGTGGAAAAGGGGGAATCATTGGACCTTAGCGATGATGCTGTAGCCTGGATCTACAATGACAAGGACACATTGGAAGCTTTGGTTACAAGTGGAGATATCATTGAAAACAACTGGGAAAGGGCACTCAGCGTCTTATCCGCGATAGTGAAAGAGGATCCCGATGCAAAGCAAGGACTGAAGTCAAAGATTGCGGTGGCAGTGGCCTTAACTTTTTCAGTGGATGTGATATCTACTGCCAACAAAACCGCGATCGATGGCATTGCAAGGTATCATAACTTTGCAAAGTGGGCCGACCAAGGAATCCTATTGGAACCATTTTATAACCTCAATACATTCGAAATGAGGGAGGTGGTTCATGGAAATGCACAAGATGACGAACTGGTTTGGGCAAGGAAGAATGTGACAGATGACCCAAAATTAAAGAAATTCGCAGACCCTGAAAAGATTGGAAAGGCAGTATTTTCCATGGTAAAATACACGCCAGGTAAACCAATGGGGATAAACCACCAACCTTGGAAAATATGCACATTTACGGCGGGGTATGTGGTACGTTCTGTAAATTTGGAGCTGGGGTTACAGAGGCATTTGGTATTCCTGCATCTCCTATTGGTCAACCAGGTCACTGTGCCTTTACATGGCTCAAAGTCGATGATGATGGTTCAAAACAATGGCAGCTTGCCAACAAAGTAAGAGGATGGGACAAGAGTACGATATCAAAGAAAGTTCCGCACTACACCTGGAAAAAGGCAGCTCCCTTCCTCGTTCTTATGTGGAATGTTCAACAGGATCCTGTTTCCTATCGACTGTCTGAAAAAATGCGAATCTTAACTTCCATTGCTGACCAACGCTTCAAATTTGCACTAATTGAAGACGCAACGACCATTTGTACTCAAAATTATGATCTCTACCGTACACTGGATGGACACATCACTACCCCGCAGACAATTGATAAGGATGCCATGCACTTGAAGATGGTGCCTACAGTAGAAGCACACTTAAACCAAACGACAGAAGACATTGCCTATTTGAAACCAGCAACTAGTTCCAGTCCATATGGCCGAAATGATGTCATCACCCGGCCAGGAAGATTCTGGTTCACTGACGATACTGACACTGCCTGGATAGAAATCGACCTGGAAGGCACATTCTCCATAGAGAAAGTTGAAATACGATGGGACAAGCCGTCAATGGGAAACCTAGCTGATTATAATATCAGTGCAGAAATAAACGGGGTCTTCACCAAAGTGCGAAGTAAAGCTGAAGAAAGCAAGTTAGATAAAAGAATATCATCACTAGAGGGATGGGACGGTACAACCTCAAAGGTTAGGCTCGAAATGAGATTGACAGAAGACATCAAAGTCTGTAAACACAAGGGTCTTAACTATACAATCGGCATTAACGAAATATCCGTGTATGGTAAAGAGTATAGGATCCGTAAGATAGTGTCTCTATCAAGACCAGTAAAGAGCAACGTTGGCAACAAAGCTGAGAACTTGGTGGACGGAGACAGCAAAACTAGCTGGAAAAGCAAGGTCGACCCATCATGGATAGAAATAAGTTTTAGTGGCATCTGCGTCCTGGAAAAAGTAACCATTGACTGGGTGAAAGGGATACAGGGGAGTCAAACAGTGAAATATGTTGTGGGAGGAGAGACCTATAAGGAGACTTCTGGAAATTTTGAAGAAGTTGATATGACGGGCTTGGCAACGACCCTGAGGATTGAACTGAGTGGCTCAAAGAAGTTCACCATAAGAGAGATATCAGCATCTGGATTCTGCTTGTCAACCCAGGATATCTTGAAGATGAGAGTTGAGCAAGGAGTCAAAGATCCAAGATCAACTGAGGGGATCTTTGTTATCCAAGATATCTGGCAGGTGATTGATGGAATTAACTGTGACACTTGTTTCTAGTAATAAGATTTCACTAGCTAACAAAAGCTGGGGATTGAGGAATATTCATAATTATTTTTCCATTTTTGAAAATGAAATGGGTTTTTGTTCTTGTTATTTAACTTATGAAATCGTGAATTCTGAATAATCAATCAAATTGATTGATATAATGTTGATATCGGAACATGATAAAACATGATCACTGTTCAATTCTGAATTAATCTCTCAAATGACTGAATAAACAGTTCACCACTTAGTGGGTTATTAAAGAATAGAAACCACTGTACAACCAAATTTATGACATCATCTCAAAAATTGAAAATGTGCTGGTGAGTCTACAAGGTCAAATTGCTGCTGAAGAGTCATGTACACCACAGAATATAATCTGGAGTTGAAAAGTTTTTTACAATTTTTCCCTCTCCCAAAAAGGCATTGAAGAGGGTTAGCAGAGATCGTGGTTCGGATTTGAAATGTGTACAGATGAGGTCTGGTTTTACAATAGAATCAGTGTTAATTCTGAAAAGTGCCTGGGTGGGGGAGAAATTTCCACAAATG
>WFMF01000042.1:0-217500 GCA_011033025.1 Beroe forskalii
TCAGTCATTGCTGAAATATTGGATAATTGATATCTCAGCTCATTGATAATCTGTTATTCACAGCACTCTAATTTATTGACAAAAATCATGATATAAATCAAGCAATTAACTAATAAGGTATATAATCACACAATTAGCTAATCAAGCCCCGCTCACGGCTGATACAGTGGTAACGGAAAGTCTGGGTGGGTGAAGTTACTGTAGTTTGCTAGCTGGAAATCAGTTCTGAAAATGCTGTACAAAGCGTCTATGGTGTCCTGTGGGAAGCGAGCTAGCCACTCCCTCGCCAGAACGGCTGAAGTTTGCAGTCTCGGATCTGCCTTCCGATCGTAGGATCCGAGCAGGGTGAGGGACTTGTTCATTCTCCGGAACACCTCGTCACTAAGAGATGCGGAGTGTTCTACAGGAGGATGAAGTCGTACCTGACACGGGGCATGCACAAGACTCGGTACTGGGGGTGAAGTGCGTTTACATTCCCTTGGTGACGTGTGAGCCACCTCACATCTCCTCAAAGGTTTAGAGTTCCTCGGACAGGACCTTCTCTACACTCACCCCCGACTCTCCCTCAGAATGCTGGCGGATAGAGCGTTTAGATGGTCCTGAAGGGTCGCTTTCAGATGACAGTTTGTCTCGGTAGCCAGACACTAGCCGCGTCCAGGGGTTCCTGATGGCAGTGAAGCTGAACGCCTCCCGGAGAGTACTCTCATTGTACGCATTCCTCATGTGTCGCATCCTGTACTGCTCCGACATGCCATGCACTCTGTCTACCCCCTCAGGCTTCACTTCTTTGAGTAGAGCCCCCTCTGCTCTCAGCAACGCTTCCACCCAGTTAGAACACCCTGCCTTAGGAGGACCTGTGAAGAAAATGGTTAGCTCCCACTTCCGCTGCGTTACAGCTGCCTCATACTGAGCTTGCAGCCAGTGTTGCGGCGGCAAAAGGGTCTTTAAGCTCAGAACCATTGACATGCAGAAGGTCTACTTGTCCAGCGAAGTAATCTGTAACTTCCCATGCTGCCAATTAGCAACACCCCGAAATAATGAAGATTACAGCAAGACAAAAGGATATGAAATAGATGGAATTTGACCTTGCTCTGATCATGGTACTGCTAAACGAGCTATACTTGCTTCAAACACAAAAGATCATCTGGATATAAGATGTAAAACAATACAAATATAGCAGAACTTTTATACTATCTAACATAGAATGAAATTAAAATATAAATGTAAAAAACGGTTTTAGAAGTACTTTTTTAATGTGGAATTCGTCAGGGCCGTAGCCTCTCTCCGAAGGCATTGTTATTTGCATTTATAATAATGCTAAAAAATAAAAAAGCGTGGAATTAAAATAAAATCAAATATGACAATAATCATCTAAAATAATCATCTAAAGGAAAAGTAAAATGGCAGGTAAGAATGATACATTGACGAGAAATCGTGGTTTAAAGTTAGTTCAAATCGTTCATCAATTTTCAAAATCAAAAGCAAATCCAGCAATAACACCGGACAGAACATTCGTTGAGCACTACATGCACAGAACAAGACACAAGTTAAAAGAAGTGTTGTGCTGTGCTCCTTCATAAAACTAGCTTAAAAGTTTGTGATGGTGATTATTTTACGCTTGATGCCTGGTTAGCAGACTGCTGTACAGTAGCTTTTATAGTTTGCAGTTAGAGTTACTGAACTAGGTACAGTGTCTTGTGAGGGGCCTTGTCGTATGGCACAGCGCATCCTAGGATGTGCACTTATACCTACCTACCGAGACCAAAATACAAATTTTTGGATTATCATTATACATTACTTATTGTCCAAAAAATGCGCATATATGTCCATCTAGAAAGATACATAATATCACATACATTTCACACATACTAATCTAACATTTCCAAAACACACATGATGCCCAATGTTGCGTGATTTCTGGACGGTCCCTTTCTTTCAATGAAATTCTTCTCTTTTTTGTAAGTCTTCTCTCAGTGGCAAGCATTCAATTTGTTGCTGCTTATAACCTTTATTTCCCTGTAATTTGTGACACAAATACAATATCATTACGTCATTTTGAATAATTTTCTTACCTTGCATTTGATTAATTTAAGTTGTTGACATCATCTGATTTCATATTATAATATTGTTCCTTTACTAGAGGCTAATTCATAATTTGTGTTTATATGATCATGGTAATTGGATGGGTTTGATAATGTAGAATGCTTCCTATCAATCAGCACTTTTAAATGGAAATTGATCGGGAGTTGCTTGTAATGCCTTTATAAGGCCCCTTTTCAACAAGGTGGCCGCAACGGTACGTAAATAAAACGTCTAGTACACAATATAATACAATTCTTAAGAAAATGAACGCATTCTTAGAGAATAAACGCAAATTCAATTAGGCGCAGCGTTTTTATTTTCTATCCTTGCGTCATTACTAGTATAAATGGACGCCTCACTCAAACAATAAACGCATTTCTATGCGACTCTTATTGAAATGACCGCACAGACACGAATTTGAACGCAGTAGGTATGAGGAGAGGCTTGAACAGCAACAGAGCACAATTTAACTCTCTGTAAAACGCATTGGTGAGTGATTCTTATTGAAACAAACGCACAGACAAGAATTTGAACGCGCAATAGGTATGAGGAGGGGCTTGAACAAAAATAAACGCAATTTAAATCTCTGTAAACGCATTGGTCAGTGACTCTTATTGAAACGAACGCACAGACAAGAATTTAAACACTTAGTAAGTA
Source organism: Beroe forskalii (assembly GCA_011033025.1). Lineage (NCBI taxonomy): Eukaryota > Metazoa > Ctenophora > Nuda > Beroida > Beroidae > Beroe > Beroe forskalii. Next base: position 2,740 of record WFMF01000042.1, read on the forward strand.
TGGGGCGAGCTTTTACTGAAACAAACGCGACCTAACACCTCGTAAACGCATCTGTGTGCGGGACTCTTATCAAAACAAACGCACAGACAGAATTTGAATTTTATGATATTAGGCATTGGCTCTTTGATTATAAACGCAATTTAACACTAGATGAACGCATTTCTTTGCCTGTTTATTAAAATGAACGCATTGGTACAAATTTGGACGCAGTATTCATAAAAAGATACACACAATGTAACTGCTTAATTGCATTACTTATTATGGAATAAAATGGAACTAGAATGTAAGAGTAATTAGATTACACACTGCGTGCCATAGTAGATGCTACTGTTTAGAAGGGTGGGTTAAATGAGTGGAAAGGGGTGGCTTATGAGTGAAGAGGGGTGGGTTATGAGTGGAAAGGGGTGGCTTATGAGTGATGAGGGGTGGGTTATGAATGGAAAGGGGTGGGATATGAGTGGAAAGGGGTGGGATATGAGTGGAAAGGGGTGACTTATGAGTGGAAAGGGGTGGGTTATGAGTGAAGAGCGGTTGGTTATGAGTGGAAAAGGATGGGTTAGAGGAGGTGGGTTAGCCAGAATGGAAAGGGTGCGGGATATGAGTGGAAAGGGGTGGGTTATAAATTTGATTGGTGGGTTATGAGTGAAGAGGGTGGGTTGTGATTGGAAAGGGTGGCTTATGAGTGAAGAGGGTGGGTTATGAGGAAAAGGTGGGTTATAAGTTGATTGGGGTAGGTTGTGATTGGAAAGGGGTGGGTTATGAGTGATGAGGAGGGTTATGAAATGGAAAGGTGGGATAGAGTGGAAAAAGGGTGGAGTTATGAGTTGATTGGGTGGGCTCTGAGTGGAAAGGTGGGTTATGGGAAATGGGTGGCTTTGCGTGGAAAGGGAATTGGGTTATGAGTGAAAGGGATGGGTTATGAGTGATGAGGTGGAGTTATGAATGGAAAAGAGTGGGATATAGGTGGAAAGGAGTGGGTTATGGTGCCGATTGGGGTGGGGTTATGAGTTGGTTTGGGGGGGTTATGGTGAGGGGGGGCTTATGGGGGAAGGGATGAGTTATGAGTGAAGGGGGGGTTTATGGGAAAAGGGTTTGGGTTTGAGTGAAGGGGTGGGTTTTGAGTGGAAAGGGGGGGCTTTTGGTGAGGGTGGGTTTGGGGTGGAAAAGGGTGGTTATGGTATTTAAAAAGGGGGAAGGGTTTAAAATGAAAGGGGGAAAAATTTTAAAAGAAGGGTGGGAATTATTGAATTTTGGAGGGTTTAGGGGGGAAAAGGGGGGTTAAATAGGGGGAAATGGGTGGGTTTTTTTGGTGGGAAAAGGGTTTACCAAATCCCCCATTTTCTGCAACTTGGTCCGGAAATAAGATATATTCTGAAACCCCTAATTTTACCTTAGTGGAATCTGTGGACGTCGACTTAATCACCAACGGCAGAACCAAAAAACTTGTTGGGAGGAGAGTAAAAAACAGAAAAGGGGGATATGGCCGGGTTTAAAAATAATTTTGGGGGGAAATTTTTGGGTTTAAATTTTTAAAATTCCTCCCGAAAAGGTACGAATCTAAAAAACTCTAAACGACTATCCCAAAAAAAATCAGGCGAGGAAAAAAGAAAAAGTTTGTGAATCTAAGAAAGGGGGCCCCTCAGGGAAAAATGATTGGTCAAATCTTTAAAAACATTTGAAACTAAATCTGCTCAAAGGGAAAATTAAAAGTGGGGTCTTGGTCAGAGGATGCAACCTGGGTTTTCTCCCCGGTGCACCCGAAAACTGGTTCCTTTTGGTGCCCGCAATCTGGGTTCCAACAAAATTTGGGGCCCGAAAACTGAATTTTTTTCAATGGCACCCCGGGGAATCTGAAAAACCAAAAAGGGACTGCAATCTGGGCACTTGAAATTTTCAATCTGGGCCTCAGAAAATTACCCGGGCCATTGCTCAAAAACTTTTTAATTTTTAGTCCCCCTCAAAACCATAATCATTGAAAAACCCAAAGTTTTCTCTCAGATGCCTTTTTAATCTAAATTTTTGCCCCAGAAAAATTTTTTCTAAAAATTTTGCTCAAATTCCTTTTTTTAAACTAATTGCTAGGTTCTGCCAAAATTGATCCAAAAATTTTCGTCAACTCTCTAAAATTTTTTAAAAAACTAAATTTGTAAGACTAATTAACAAACTAAAAACTAAAAACCCCAGGTTCCCCCGAATCAACCCCCTTTTCACCACCCCTCGTTTTTAAGGCCCCAAAAATAAAAAATTGAGGACTCTTAGGAAACTAAACGCATTTTTTTCCCAAAAGGGAAAAACTAAATTCTTCGATTTCTTAACTCCGGGGGGTTCCCAACTTTTAATAAGGCCCCTTTTATTAAAGCCCCCTTTATTTTCTTTTTGAGGTTTGGGGAATTTTTCTTAAATAACCCCAATTTTTTAATTTCCTTTTATTCCCTTTATATAGTTTGAATTAACAGAATTTACATTTGTTATTTTTTAAAAGATTTTTTTTAAAAATTTTCCCAAAGCTTCTTTTTAATAAACAAAGGGAAAAATCGTTCATCTGGGGTTTAATTTCGTTTATAATTAAACCGCCCCAAACCTACTGCGTTCAAATTCCCTTTTTTGCGCTTGTTTTGGTAAAATTCCCCAATGGTTTACGAGGGGTTAGGGGGTTTTTTTTTGTTAAAATGCCCCCTTTCTGCTTTAAATTCTTTTGTGGGTTTGTTTCCCAAAAAGGGTCACTGACCAAAGTTTAAAAGGAAATTTAAAATTTCGTTTTTTTTTGGTTTTAAACCCCCCTCTTCCCATTGCGTTAAAATTCCAAACTGTGCTTTTTTAATCGAAACCTCAAATGCGTTTTTCAGAGGGGTTTAAAAATTTCGTTTGTTCTGTTTTAAGCCTCTCCTCTCTACCGTTCAAAAATTTAATTTGCCCTTCATTTTCAAAAGTCCCTTTTTAAAAACCTTTTATTGTTTAGGGGGAAGGGGTCATTTTTACTAATTAAGAAAGGATGAAAAAAAACCTTTTCCTAAATTTGCTTTATTCTCTAAAATCGTTCATTTTTAAGAATCGTATTTTATTGCGTTTTTTTAAATCCGTTCGTACACTTTTTAAAGGGCCCTTTTTTAATATTCCCTTAAAGGGGTAGTTTTCTTCACATTCCCGGCGATGAATGGGTTTTAAAAGGGGTTTTACCATTTTTCGGGGAAAAAAGAAAAAAAAAAAACCCTTTTTTATGGTGGCATGGTTTTGAAAATTTAAATGGTTTTAACGGTTTTTTAACAGTTTTAAGGGGAAAAAAAGTGAAAACCAAACGTTTTATTGGAAGCATACAATGGGAAAACATGCCAAAATTTTTTATTTTATTTTTTAAATTTTTCTTTTTTTGGATTCAAAAATATTTTGATCTGGGGTTAAAACAACAATATCAAAAATTTTGGGCTTTTTTATGTTTTGGCCCCAATTTTGGCCCTTTAAAAGGGCAAAAAAATTTTACGATTTTTTCAAAAAACTAAATCATGATATTAGAACACGATTGGTTTTTTGGTCCAATTTACTTAGCATAAGTTGGTTTTCGTGGCTAATTTCTTAATTTTGAGCTAAAATTTCTTGGTTTAGCTACTTCTTGAAAAAATTTTGTCCAAGGGGCCTTTTAAATGGTTCAAAAATTATTCGAATTTTGTCCATAGGGCCGGAAAAAAGGCCGGCTAAATAAAGGCCAATAAGGTATCTTGGTTTCAATCTTCAAGAGAGACGAGAAAAAGATTCTGTAGAGAAACCGTCCGAACTGGGGCTACGAGAAAATTATACCTGTCCTCTCGACCTACTTTTCAACCATCCCTCCTGTGGCTCAGTACATACACAGAGAACTTTTTGCGTCTCTTAGAGGCAACCTGATGGTTATAAACGAATTAACATTACAGAATGAAAGTGTGTAATTAAACGAATACCTCAAATAACGAAGACCTCTAAACAGGGTTAATCATATTATTTCTTGGACCAATCTGTGAATCAGTGCTTGCTTTTATAGCGTTATCTTTTTGTATAATTTATCATTCCGGTACCAAGTACAAGTAGTAATGTGTTAGTTTTGTTTAGAAACTTTGAAGTGAGAACTTTAGAAACTATGGATATTTTGTACTTTAAAGGAGGTTGAAGTTTAAACGATGTAACTGAAACGATAGTTTTATTTAATCAGAAGTTTTCGAAAATCATGCGATTTTCGTCGTCAGCTGATGAAAAAAAAATATTTCGTAGTTTTGTAATATTATGAGTATGACTTGCAACACCAATTTTGATTATTACTTGATTAATCATTCTTCAATGGATGTGTTGTCACTAAAGCTATTTTGAACCGAGAATTTACCTCGCCCTTAAACTGCATTGTTTCGTGTTTCACTTTATAGCTTTATAGTCCAGTCGGATCCTGCATAGGTCAGGGAAATACAATGTTGCAATGAGTTTGGGTCTTTTTTCCATTCATTGTTAGGTCCCAGGAGTCACCAACCACCATGATCCTGTATGGCACTTTGCAAGATGTGGCTTGTGGCTTCCACGTCATGATTAAACTATGTTTCTTGACACGAGAAACCGTTTGAAAGGCTTTCCAAAGCTCTTTAACTATTTTGGCTGATGCTGACCACAATGTAGAAATTTGTGCCATACACTAAAATTTTTGGTGAACCCTGCACCCATTTATAATGAATCGAAAAAAGGGCAAAAGTCATTGCTACATTTTCTTCCCAGACTCTCAAAATTTTGTCAATTTTCGACTGGACTATTCCAAGTTTGCGAATAGTCCATCGCTGAATACACCGTGTATTTTGATTAGTCTTGTCAATATACCTTCTGGTAATTAAATGTTGCGATGTATACGCCTCTTGTTGTAATAACATCATAACATGTTACTTCTGATGACGTCAAAAAAATAATACATTCTCATTCGTTATTGCTAGTTTTTCCCTATAATCAGCATATAAACTCTATTCATAGCACGCGCATCCGCGTACGTCGGTTCGCGCGCGCCCATGGTTAAGACGTTGCCTGCCCCGACTCTGCGGGTCGGGGCGCGCGCGCAGGTTGATGGATTTCTCCCATCCCTACGCGCAACACTCGGAGGTTTGGAGGGTCGTGTTTACCCGCGGAAAACGTTGTGCGCGCGGCGGAGGGTAGGGTAACATCCTACAAGCACACCTTTGCAGTTTACGGGCTTAGGAAACGCTCTCACCATCCAGGGCATCCAGTCAGAAGAAATGGGCGGGCAACGTCCGTCGACTAATTAATGTAGTAGGATTTTACCCTACCCTCCGCCGCGCGCCATTTTTTTCCTAGTCTGCAACACGACCCTCGCCTCCAAATTTCCGAGTGTTGCGCGCTAGGGATGGGTGAAATCCATCTACTAATTAATGATAATCGGAACATACCGCGGTATGTTAGATGGATTTCACCCATCCCTAGCGCGCAACACTCGGAAATTTGGAGGGTCGTGTTGCAGACTAGGAAAAAAATGGCGCGCGGCGGAGGGTAGGCCGGTAAAATCCTACTACGGTATGTTCAATGTTCCGACAAGTTTTAGTTAGAACATGTTCCGTGGTACGTACCGCGGTATGTGCCGCGCCGACTTCCGGTATCTCTCCCATGTAAACGGGTCTGAGTGACGTCACAGATCTAAAGGTCAATTTTTCTGTATCCTAAACCTAACCGTGACCCTAACCAAAACCTAACCTTAATCCTTACACCTAAACCTAAATCCTGACCCTAGCCAAAACCCTAACCCTATCCTTTAAAGCGCTAGATGCGCTTAATTATATTTTTCTGAGTGACGTCACTGTCATAGATAATGAAGGCTCCCGTTTACATGGGAGACGTACCCACATTCCCCTAACCAGGGGTGTCGCGAGCAAGGCGCGTAAAACTAGGGATCTGGTTAGAGCAACGCGCCGACTGGTTGGAGTCTTAGTCAATAAGATTGCTCTAACCAAATCCCTGAAGGTCTAGGAGAATCAATAAGTCTAAGGTGCATGTAACGTTCGTCGGTCGATCGAATGGAATTGGTCGATCGATCAACTTCATTTGATCGACTGATGTGTTTTTAATAGAAAATCTTTAAGCTAGTAGGGAAACAACTAAATATTGCTCATTTAAACACGATTCAAGTCAACAGGGAGCATTAAAACACATCATTCGTTCAAATGGAGTTGATCGATCGACCAACTCCATTCGATCGACCGACGAACGTTACGGGCGCCTAAGAGAAGGAAGTGAAGTGATCGTTCACAATCACATAGTGCGTAATCAATTTTTGGCCGATTCTAACCCCCCCCTCTCGTAATCAAGTTTACGGTATTTGTTACAATAACATGTAACGTAATCATTTGGAATTGAACCCCCTCCCCCAAGGCGATTACGTAATTTGTGAAGTGTGAACGATCCCTAACTTTCGTACAACACGATTAAAAATAATTTTGATGCTAACTTGAAGTTGAAAACGAATCGCCACACAAATATATCCATACATTAATAAGACGCATTAATATACTACAGTAAGATTCGAGGAGTCCAATAGGCACCTTTTAACGGCTGCAATATGAACATGAAATGAATTGCATTTAATATTATCATTAATCAAAAGTAAAAACATTCAAAAATTTCAATTACAAAATGTACTTTAATTTAACTCCAAAAATGAGAAATTCACATGAATCAATACATGGAAACTCTCCTTGCAAGAGCTTCGTTTCCTAAAGCTCTTGAATTTTCCCGGGTCAAAGGGTTGTGCTTCTTCACGGTAGTCACTTGATACAGCTCCTTTTCTATCTTCTCGAATTGAGGAACAGGAATTGTTATAATGTCCTCGTTTTTGGGGGGGGGGGGGTGATATTTTCAAAAACACAATTTTGATATTGGAGTTGGCCAGGATGAAGCGACATTTTTAAGGTGGTTTTATGTCCACAGGTCCAATATTAGGGCTTAGGAGCAAAACGCCAAGATGGGTCCTATAGTTGAAATTTATACCAAAAAATAGAGCTTAGGTTTCGATAAAATTCGATTGGTCTCGACGAGCTGATAATTTGAGTGTATTTGTTTATCAGGATCGGTTGAAAAAAGGCCAAGTTATGGCCTTGCAATTAAGTGTGCTCGGAAAAATTGCAGTTGGCTCATTTGGGCCTAAATCAGGCCATATTGGCCACATTTTTCAACATATGAGCTTCAAATTTGCTTTGATATTAATTGCAATAATAGATTGATACATTATGTAATTAAGTTTTTAGAGCCCTTAGTGGTGCCCCTCCGGGGTTTTCAATCAATCAATCAATCAATCAAGTTTGCCCATCATTTCTAGGTAAATATCGATGACAAACCTATTCGTTAATGAATCGAATGTAATTTGGCCATTTAAGACCATAAAACCATCCCAAAAAGTCATGTGGCATTATCTCAAAACCCATTTTTTCAAAGTGTCCTCCACTCAACGTCTAATTATTTCCGTCAGGATCAATATCTGCTTGGGATTTTCTCCGAAGGCTTTGCAGACCTGCTGGTAGCTGTCCAGCATTTGGCGTGTCTGCTCACCGAGGCGTTTTACTTTCCTGTTAGCTCGGTTGTAGAAACTGAAGGAAATGGAATATTTTAAAGGTTCAGTGAAAATAGGAAACACGTGCTGTGACTTGAAAATTGCTTTTCAGGCCATCTTAGCCATTGATTTAACTACAGACGATTGAAAAATTTCCATTTTCCTTAACATAACCATCATTTTCCTGTAATTACTGTCCCCAGATTGTTTTATAAAAATGTCTTAAAATGGTGGGGGCTCCAAATAACGTTTGATGCAATTATCAACTTTACCAGACGTTACATGAATATCCGCATTTTATCCAATCAGCTCATTCCTTACCAATCCAATGAACTAACCTGAAAATGACGAAGTTATCTCTCTGCTTGTCCCTCTCATCGAGGACTGTGTCGAGGTTCTTCTTCATTTCCTGCACATCGGCTACCAGCTCCTTCAGCGCAACCTTAAGGGCGTACCACATAGAGGCTATGATATGAAGTTATACTATAAAACTCAACCGAATTTCATTTAAATCAAATTTTATGAAGTGTACTCCAGAATCCATGAAGGCGTTGAATCCGAAAGTGCGCGCTAATGGAATGTTACATGGCGATTCAGCTCTAACTGATGTTACCTTGTGTGGACATCTCCCTCATAAACTTGTGGAAATATCTCCCTTATCACACTATAATATTTGTCGACCCAATCAGCTCAAAATAGTGACGTCTGTCAACACTGCACAACATGAATCAGTTTCGGACCACTGTCTTATGCCATAAAATATATTCCCTCAAATTTTGGACATTCACAAATGGACATTCACAAATGGTTTAATGAGTGAAATGGTCAAAATTTGCCTGCAGCATTTTCGGTCCGAGACTGATTCATGTTGTGGACAGTTACCCTTAAAATTCATTTTTGTAATAGGGAAGGGCCATTGGAATGAAAAATCGATTAGTATGCGAATGCCTCTTTATTGAATGCGACTGCCGACTAATCAGAGAAGTCAATGGTCAAGAAAACGGCCTTGTCCGACGTTGTCTGACCCTGAATCTAAGAGTCAGGGTCAGAACCCCTGGTCTCCCAAAGTGTTGTTATGAGGCCAAGTATAAAATGACGTTCTTTAGCTCCAATCTGAGAAAATGGTACAACAATCTATATGATGATCCAGGAGATTCATTCCACTTACCTTTAGAGCGTGGTCAAGCTGCTCGAATTCCATGGTGAATCCGATGAGCTCCGGCTTAGAGGAATGGATCGTCTGAACAATGAAGTGGAGCAGGGTGAACTTGTAGTCACTGCTGTGTGTTTCTGCAACCCGTGACAGACTCTGTATTTTGAAGCCTGCCGCCACGCCCTTCCTGTTGCTATTCATGTAGTTGCCCAGGGCAAGGATCAGCTCTAGAACCTTCTTTAACCGAGCACTACTCCGAATGGAGTTACTTGCCTCGTTCACAGATTTCACCTGAGGTGCGTGGGTTAGAATTACCGGAATTGCGTGATAGTGGATTCCAGTGCAGTTAGATTAGCGTATATTATTCCACTCCAGTGCAGTTAGATTAGCGTATATGGTCCAGCAATGCAGCATTAAAGTAACATTTGTTTGAATCATGACAACACCAAACACCTGCATAATAAAACACACTGCTTCAGGAAAACTCCCTCTAACCTGACTGCTGAGTCTAGCGAACTGCTCGTCGAATGTCCCAATGAACTGCATTATTGCCAGCTTCCGATCGTACCTACTGACTTTGCTGAGGTGGAAACAGAAGAGTTCCGCCTCGCCGAACTCAGCGAGTTTGTTGCTGTTTGCTATCAGTTTATCTGATTCCTCTCTCGATGGTACGCAGCCGTGCAATAGCTCCACAGCCCAAACTGACAAACAGATGTCATTATAATGTTATGAAGATGCTGTGGGGGTGTACGGTAGAACTCATGCAGTGCACTAGAATACACGCTATCAGGCTGACAGATATAGATACTCTCAGTCTTGCAATTCGGAAAAGTGAGCTACCCAAGGTTATGTTGGCAAGGTTAGGTTGGCACGTTTATAATGTTATGAGTGAAGGTGTTACAAAACACAGCGCATTCTTCCACATATTCTACGTGAACAGATATTCCATGGCAAGTTTCTACAATCCTGAGGCGTGCTCGCGCGTCCCTATGGGATGCAAAGCGCGTGCAGAATGCGTGAGGTTTGTATAGTGTACTATGAGTAATATATTTCAGCACATTGCCAGCCCCACCGTGGGTTTCACAACAACAACAACGCAATCTTAAGAGATTGAGGCACTAAATTGGCAGGTCGCCCAGATCAGTCTGCTCTACGCACTTAGCAACTTGGGGCGGGGGCAGGGCTACTCTTCTCTGTATTATCATGGCATTCCGGGCTCGGTTGGTGTCCAGGAGAGACAGACACTCAACCTGAATGAGAGGGGTACATTCCTTCATGCTTACATAGCTATGATATCCCAAAATGACGAAATTATGCGATATGAGCTCTACTTGTGTAAACATTGTTTAAGATACCCGGTATACCAGGGAACGAAATAATGGACTGCACCATTTACCAAGGACTATGTGATACGGCTAACTAAGATATTGGGAAAAAGATATAACCTTGCGTTTGATAATCTTCGCCATGCCCGCAATAGTTGGCTGTGTCTTGATTTTGAACTGATCTTCGAAACTGGACAAATCTAATTCATCAAGTACGGACCCCATATTGACATCATTCCAGTATGACCTGCAAAAAAATAAAATTAATAACGTTTGAGTGATGATAATAACTCGTGTTAAAAGTCAGAGGGGGTACTTAGTTTTTTAGAAATAAGGGATCGACGGATCGTTAAAATATTATTACGTTAGCAATTCCATTTAAACTTACAACACAACACATATTAAATTAACTAACTGAGGCAATGGGGGCCTCAAATATGATTGTAGCACTGATGATGTTCTGAAAGTACTTTGCTATTTTACAATCAGCTCGTGTGTTTCATTAAAGTGTTGTGAAAGCTGGCAATTGACAGTGACAAAGTAGCAATTTGATTCATCACTTTTTAATTCCCCTCCTCCTATAATCAAGTTTTCAGTAGTTGTATTTGCGGGGGAGATTCAGGTACTAAGTTGCAGACACAGGGCCGACGATCCTGCATTTTGGCCTTTTTTTGAGTTGAGACCACCCACCTGTATTTTGGTACCTGGGTACTAAGTGGTTTGGCATAAAAATTAAGACACCACCTAAATTTAAGTTTTGGAGCAGTTCAGAATAGAAAATTTAATTCCAGACTCTGGTAGTACAAAGGAATCTGAAAAAGTGCTATTTGAGTATTTGATATTGAAATAGGCACAATTACAATAGTTTCAACCATCATACAACTGAATTCCTCATTTATTTTGTGCCAGGCAAAGTTGAAATTCGTGCCCACTGCCCTGCAAAATAACCTTGTGGGAAAACATCTTCCCACAGTTATAAGCAATTTTTTATGCTCTTCGGTATTTTGGATTTATTTTTGTCCAGTGAAGGCTTATTCATAATCAATCGACCCAAGCTCTCCTCTCCATTTCATTCCCTTCATTCCTTTTTTATAAAGCCCTAGCCCCTACATTTGGGTGCGTCGATTATTGTTTTTTTTGAGATAATCATGATGGTGGAATGTTTTGTTGCTTCATCTGTAATCTGGTTCTAAAATGACTCTGGTAGCAGTTTTGAGAACAAAACTGAAGTTTCATGGTTTTAACCAGTCATATGATATTTTAGCACGTCATGCTTTTCCAAGTGAAGTTGGAGGTGATTCTTTATCTTTACCTACAATCTTTCGAAATAGAGGATATTCAGCTTGTTTTATAGCTCTGAAAACCCTAACAGTATCCGAAAACTTTGATTGGGCCCAAGCCAAAAGCATAGAATCAAAATTTCGGATTTTGATCGCGTGACTTAGATCACATGATCATGAAAATTAATAAGATGCGTTTTTTAATGTTTACATATAATGAACTTTAGATACTGCAATCGTTTTGTCAAAATATATAAAAATTAATTTGCGACCTGATAGTGATGAAGTTAAATTTTCCATTTCGGCTAAGGGGACGAGAACTAAAATTCTTAATATGGTCACGTGACTAGCTAAGAATTGCCTAAAATCGCCACTTTAATGATTCCACTCGAAACTTTTGGATCTTTATCAAATTATCAAGGTTTCATAACCATTTACCTAACACTTAGGTGTGTTGGTAAAGTACCCACGTCCTAACCCTTTACAGGATTTATGGGTGACTACACCATGTTCGAAGTTTTGTGACCATCTTTCTAGCTTGCACAGCTCATTGCACATTGAAAATTTAAGTTTCAATTCATGTGAGCACTCGCCATACAAGCACTAGGTATTCTTAGAGCGCACCTTAAAGTGAGATATTACTTAAAGAGTGAGATATACCAGAATATGTTCATTGTACAAGTGATTAAAACCAAACAAAATTGCTAAATGTTTACAGAATGTTTGGTGGCCAGGTAGCTCAGTCAGTCGGATTTAGCAATCGAGAAGTTGCTGTTCCTGCTCATTCTAATTTTGTGCTAACGTGCGTGTTATTTGGCTCCAAAATGTATCGCATTATCTAATTAATGTGTGATCAGGCAGAAAATTAAATTTTGGAGATGAATTTCCCGCAGTTTACGGGGAAAGTAAATATTTCACACTCTGATACTACGAAATCAGTAGATATCGACGTATTTTAGTACCCAGGTACCAACTGATTTTTCAAATTCCAGCTGATGACCACGTATTTTAGTACCCAGGTACTAAACGACATTCGAGGGAAAAATAGACCCACCCACCGGCCCTGTGTCTGCAACTTAGTACCCGAATCTCCCCCGGTATTTGTTGGAATAACGTGTATTCATTTGAAAGGCCTCCCTCCCCAGCTGATTAAGTTTCACCAGTGTGTTGATCTGAAGTGTGAAATCCAGGCTCACCCTCCTGTGTTCCGAACAGGATTCCAATGTAGGAGTGGCAGTTTCACTTGAGGCTTCTTCGACAGAGTGCCGTGTCCAGCTCTCGTCAGGGGTGGCGCCCCGGGAGCACCAGGCGGTTTAGGGGCGCCGGGCGCACCAGGCGGTTTAGGGGCGCCGGGCGGCGCAGGAACCCCCGGCGCTTTGGGCGGCGCTGGAGGGGCGGGAGGATGGGGCGCGGCAGGGGGCGCAGGAATAGCAGGGGGCTGCTTAATGGTGGGTGATGTGGCTGTTGGTTTCATTGGCGATGTGGCTGCTGGCTTCATTGGCGATGTGGCTGTTTGTTTCATTGGCGATGTGGCTGCTGGCTTCATTGGCGATGTGGCTGCTGGCTTCATTGGCGATGTGGCTGCTGGCTTCATTGGCGATGTGGCTGCTGGCTTCATTGGCGATGTGGCTGCTGGTTTCATTGGCGATGTGGCTGGAGATTTAGAAGATTTGAACGTTGTTCTCACAGAAATTGGCATGTCTGTTCTTTGAGTTGGCGTGGAGTTGTCACTGGAAGGGGTCTGGAAGTGCCGTTGCGGAGCTGATGTTGTCTCCAATGGGGTGCTAGCGTAGACTGGTGAGGTGATGGACTCAGGGCTAAGAGGTAGGAATGAGGGAGGAGGAGGAGGAGGTGGAGGAGGAGGAGGGGGAGGAGGGTTGCTTAGAGTGGTGTGTTGCTGGACAAGAGCGTTCACAGCGCCAGGAGGGACGGGGGGAGGGACGGCAGGAGGGACGGGAGGGGCTAGCCCAGGCAGCCCCCTGCGCCTGGTCAGAGTTGATGCTTTCTGCGGAAGTGGCGGCAAGTCCTCCGCGTCTCCTCCCCTGAACTCAGTGCCGGCAATGACTGCTCTCTGGGAGGTTGCTGTAACAAGGGCTGCTTCTATCAGCTGTCCTCCTCCCTTGCTCTTCTCCGAGTAACAATAATCGCTGCCAGAACTCGACCCCCGGTTACTCTGGCGCCGGTCACTGCTGCGACGCGAGGTCTCGGAGTGGAGGTGTTTGCGAGACCTAGACGTGGTCCTGCGTCTCACTTCGTGCGACTCGGAGTTGCTCTTCCTCCCCCCGCCCTCAGTCTTATTCCGGCGAGAGGAGCGGTGGTGTGATGGGTTGTTCACCAGACTCGTTATGTTGATGTTGGGCTGGCTCGACGACAACGCCGTCTCAAGGCGCTGGACCTTCACCTTCTCTCGTATCAGTTCCTTCGAGAGGTCCTCTAGTCGGCAACGCATGTCCGATAACTGAAATAGTAAACATTAAGAGAAGTTATCAGTTAAATCAAGAGAAGTTATCAGTTAACATCAAGAGAAGTTATCAGTTAACATCAAGAGAAGTTATCAGTTAACATTAAGAGAAGTTATCAGTTAACATCAAGAGAAGTTATCAGTTAACATCAAGAGAAAATATCAGTTAACATCAAGAGAAGTTATCAGTTAACATCAAGAGAAGTTATCAGTTAACATCAAGAGAAGTTATATGTTAACATCAAGAGAAGTTATCAGTTAACATCAAGAGAAGTTATCAGTTAACATCAAGAGAAGTTATCAGTTAACACATCAGTCGGGGCTGGAGTTGATCGACCAATTTCATTCGATCGACCAATTTGTTATGATTACACGCGTCTGTATGTCTCCCATATAAACGGCTCTGAGAAACGTCATGGATAAAAATCTCAATCTTTTTGCATCCTTACCCTAACCTCAAATATATTTTTCTGAGTGACGTTAGAAAAATTATCATAGATAGTTAATTAATAAGGCTCTCGACTGACCGAAGTTATCGACTCAGCCTTGTCAGCTTGCCGCGCGCGGCTCACTAATAATTAATCTCCTCGGTAGCGCCATCATATCAACAAAATTTCGAGCGCGCATTCCCACATACGACGCCAGAAGACCTTATTGCTGTAGATGTTCTAGCCCAAAACCGTCATGATTCTAGTATTCTACTACGTTAAAATAAAAATTTAAAAAAAAAAAAAAAAGAAAAAGAAAAGAAAAGAAAAAAAAAAAACATGTCGCACGTGCTGTAGGGATCACGAATTTCTAAGAATATCTGGAAACGATATCATGATGCGGGTTTGACAAGTACGATATTTTCTCTTTTGTAACGTTTTCGAGCTCTCCGTTAAGTAGATTGGCAATGAAATTAGTAAATTCATAAGAGTAGTTACATGTTGTAAAAACAGTCTCATAGCAAATTCAATGGTTCCCTGGTCACGACGATGCAAGAACTCTCCGTTTACTTGCAATAAAGCAACGAGGGTGCCCCGTTTCTGAGTGTTTTCATCATTTCTCTTGCAAGCTGATACGTCAAGGAACTTTTCTTAGAAACTGTGTTACGGATAATCAGAACAGAGAAGGGGTTTCAGGTGAATGTTTATATTTTCTATTTTTGCTTTTCCTGCTAACTATTGAGACACGGATGATTGCTGATCATGATTAGCACTTCCGTACTGAGAGGAGATGTTTCTTTTTCGTAATTTGTTTTACCTGAGAGCTTCAGCATGATTTCCTGTTTCGGCTTTTGGATAATTCGTGATTGTAATGTATCATGTGTTATGTGACTTATAATTTTCAAAAAAAAACAAAAAAAAACTTCCGTACTGTAGTGTTTAGATAAAAATAGTACATAGTACATTCATTACTAATTACTTGAAGAGGATGTTGCTAATTATTTAATCAGGCAGTTAAGGCCAAATGAAGTGACGACAGCGCTTGTCAGTGCAATATTAATTCATTTCAAGGTGAGGTTGTTGACTGAAAGTTATTAGGTACTTTATTATTGTTGACAGAAATTTACTGTATAAGCTGTGACAGTATAATATGCTGTCGTCAAATTAAACTTTCAGGTATAGCATGAATTTCATGACGTGTTCAAAATGGAGAGCTCCGAGTAAAATTACGGCATAATGGACTATAATGGGCTACCCTATATAGTATAAGTATAAGTCCCTTCTTGCATCCAGCACACCTGCCATGTGACGTCACCAAAAACAACTCACATAAAGACTAGCTTATATAACATCAAATTGGAAATGAAATAATACTGTGTGCTCGCATTTAATTGTCAACCACAAGGAAACATTTCCAAAATACAGAGGGTATAAATCCAACTTATGTCGCAGTACTAATGGGTGTCTAAGTGCCTAACCATGGTGAACTCAGTGTAGATCCTTGCTGTACGGCTTGTTAAACAAGGAATCGAAGCTGAGGGGCTCCGTACAGGACATTGCTATTGCGACGTATGTGATTATACAGATAAGATTTAGATCACCTCGTTATGGGTAGAGTCATGTGACCCCAGCAACTGCTGCTGTTTCTCGGTGAGGGCCCGCGTGGTCTCCTCTTTCTTCGCCAGTTTGTCTCGCAGCAACCTGCATTCCTCCTGCAGCAGCCCTGTTTGAGAATGTTGTGAGCTGGTCTTAGTAATTAGTTTACTTTTCAGTTCAGTTGACCACCTCCCTTCACTCCACTAAGATCAACTTCTACTGACACCTTTCTCCTACTTAGTCAAACCCTTCTGCTATTGTATTTTAAACCGAGGTTTCTTGAAATTTTGATTGACACTTTTGCGAAAAGATAAACTGCTCTTTAAGGGAGTCTTAAAACGTTTCGATGTTACAAACATACATCATCTTCAGTTCTGAAAAATACTTTATTCAAAATTTAAATTAAATCAAATTCGAACGAAAAATATTGCTATTGTCAAGTTGACTAAACCTGCAGTGGAGTGTGCAGCTTCTCAACACAACCCCAGATTACTAAACCTGCAGTGGAGTGGGCAGCTTCTCAACACAACCCCAGATTACTAAACCTGCAGTAGAGTGGGCAGCTTCTCAACACAACCCCAGATTACTAAACCTGCAGTGGAGTGGGCAGCTTCTCAACACAACCCCAGATTACTAAACCTGCAGTGGAGTGGGCAGCTTCTCAACACAACCCCAGATTACTAAACCTGCAGTAGAGTGGGCAGCTTCTCAACACAACCCCAGATTACTAAACCTGCAGTAGAGTGGGCAGCTTCTCAACACAACCCCAGATTACTAAACCTGCAGTAGAGTGGGCAGCTTCCAGCTTGCGGGCCAGCACAGGGATGTCAATACACTTGTCCCGCCACTCCCGCATCGCTTTGTGGAGACACGCAGCGCTCGTGGGAACGCCCTCAATGATGCTCTCTACGTTCAGCTCTAGCTCAACCTGAAGTAGAGTTATCAATGATGCTCTCTACGTTCAGCTCTAGCTCTACCTGAAGTAGAGTTATCAATAAGTTTTAGTGGTGGTAGGGGGTGTGAAAATCAAACATACACAATACGCAGCACACCAATAAGCACAAGTAGAAAATCATACAAACACACGGACACACTCACATGATACAGACACATATCATTTTATTTACACGGACACACCAGCAGTACCGACAAAAATACACAAAAAGTAGAACTCGTCTGGATTTTAGTGGAAAAAAGAAATAAATTGCATAGCAGTAGAATGTCCATTTATTTTTAGGGCAGTAATTACTCAAATGGACCGACAGTAGAACTAAAGTATTCAAAGGGCGTGGTAATCGTAACTTAGACCCAGAATTAGACAGGAAGGTACTGTTGACAGGAGATTCTCTCCGAAAACACACCCACAGTTCATTAGCAGTGTTTGTTAGCACTCAATTATAATGCAGTAGAGGGAGGTCGTGTGGTATATTATGTTCTAGGGAAAAACGGAATATGTTCGCTGCTGCAAAACTTTAGAAGTTTAAAATATAGACGGCAAGAGTTTTGCTTCGGAACCATAAGGGATCGTTCACATATTACGTAATCAGCCGAGGGGGGGAGGGGGTTTCCAAATGATTACGTTTGATTACGAGGGGGGGAGGGGGGTTTGGCCAATGATTACGTAATCAAAATATCTAAATTTTCATGAAAATTTCAAGGATTTTATGAAAATTTCACGAATTTTCATGAAAATTTCAAGAATTTTCATGAAAATTTCAAGAATTTTATGAAAATTTAAAGGATATCCGAATTTTATTACCAAAATTAACCATTTGCAGAAAAATTGTCAAAATTTCATAATTCATAATTATGATTAAAACATGATCTACTTTAACTCAATATGGTTCAGAATGTACAGTTCCTTTAGTGCTGCCCGTAGAGGACTTATAGGAGGGATGTACTCTATTCGTTGAACTCTTCCAAACCACTTCAGTGCCTCTTTGTATATAAGGTTTGCTGCTCTGTGCTTGATCAGAGGTTCGGAGGCCTTTCTTTCCCTAGAGCTCTAGAGTTGATGCCAGAGCAGGTCTTGGCGTTCATCCGCAGCTCCATTATCCAGCAATCAATCTTTTTGATGAAGGCGTAGGAAGCTGCAGTTGTCTGTGAAGTTGCCAGACTCTGATCTGGCACTTAGGGGCTAGGGCTGATCTGGATCTTGGGTTCTGTCGGCTTTGGTGGCAGATGAGCTGGACACGGATACTGAACTTTGGTTCCATCGGTTTTGAAGGAGGTTGAGGTGGAACCAAGACGTTGACTTCTGGCTCTTTAATGGAGCTGGGGGCCTCAGGTGTAGAGGAGGAGGAGGATGATCTGTTGGAGGTAAAGGAGGATGATGAGCAGATGAGGATGCGTTGGAGGAAGGGAAAGAGGAGGAGGTGTCCATCTCATTGTCAGAGGAGTTGTCGTAGGCGAGATTTCCGTAGGAAAAACTAAATGAAGCTTTGAATGTCATCTTCAAGTCGATGATGTTGATGATTGAATTGAAACACACGATACTGTTCTAATTTTTTGTCAGTTATTATCAATATGAGAAGTAGGCAACCAAGCACACACATACTTCAAGGCATTCGTGAACTGGTGATCACAGTGAAACCTACATAATACATATTACATTTACAACACCCCTCTGCAAAGAAACGCGCATTCTAAGAACTCTATACAATGAACTGTAGGGTTGGGGTTAGGGTTAGGGTAAGGGTTAGGGTTAGGTTAGGGGTTAGGGTTAGGGTAAGGGTTAGGGTTAGGGTTAGGGTTAGGGTTAGGGTAAGGGTTGGGGTTAGGGTTAGGGTTAGGGTTAGGGTTAGGGTTAGGGTAAGGGTTGGGGTTAGGGTTAGGGTTAGGGTTAGGGTTGGGGTTAGGGTTAGGGTTAGGGTTAGGGTTAGTGTTGAATCACACTTGCCTCCTGCTGATAGAAGGTCCTGATGTTGAGGCTGGGAGAGGAGTGCACTACAGCAGTGAGGAGGAGGAGGAGGGAGGAAGTGTAGGTGAAGTCCTCCACTCGCACTGTCAGCAGCTTGATCAGAACACTGAACCTGCTTTCCCACCCTTGCTTCTGAAAACGTACAGTGGTCATGTACAGTCATGGACAATGGAATCATTCCTCTGAAAAAAGCATGTTGGTATTTCATTGAGTCCCTCATAAAATTTGCTCATCTTCGTGCGACTAGCTGTACCTATTGTTTCCATTTAATTAGGAAAAGAGATGCTTATGTGAAA
The DNA here is from genome assembly GCA_011033025.1 of Beroe forskalii. NCBI lineage: Eukaryota > Metazoa > Ctenophora > Nuda > Beroida > Beroidae > Beroe > Beroe forskalii. The sequence continues at coordinate 21,754 of WFMF01000042.1, forward strand.
TGACTAATGAGACAGCACTTAAAACAGTATTGCTGGAATAAAAGCAGCGCACTATGTCTGGAAACGTTATAATAAGGTAATACTATGTCTCTGAATCTGAATACGTCGAGTAAAGGTAGCGTCTAACTTTTGAAGCGTGAACAGCTTGTCAACACAATGTTCAATAGTTTGTATTTCTACTGCACGGTGCGACTAAGTGTACTGGAGATGGACTAGGCGGAAATTATTCATTTTTAGGCAAACTTCACCCATTCACTGCCAACTGTTTGATTTTTACTAACTTATAATCAATGCTTCGTAATAAACCTCGGACGTTGTAAATAAAGATGATTTTGAATTAATAAATAATTAATGTTCATCAATTTATCTCATCATTCATTACCATTCTCCACCGTCCTTGATAAGTTGATAGCTCATGCTGCATTGGTATTTCCCATACTCGAATTGCATAATAAATACCGCTATTTTTAGTCGTTATATAACACTGCTCATAAGCCCAAGCTCCGAATGATAAACCTCAAAACCTGGCGTCATCCACCTACAAAGGTTTGACTGAGCAGGCAAACCTTCTTGAAGCAGTCCATGTGTGAAACCAGCTTAGAGTGAGTACTGTCGCTCAGCTTGCAGTACAGCAGGAGAATACTGCAGATCTGCTTTACCGTATTCAAGCTCCCTTCTGCTAGCACTCTCAGCAAGATCTGAAATAGAGATATGATAAAGTCACCCGTCATGAAGTCACTTCGTATAAGCTCTCAATAGAGTATACTGTAGAGCTATACAGGTTGATTTAATGCAATTCTATCAAAGTGGTGGACATTCAATTAAACAATTATAATATGATAGGTAGGTATTAAATATCAAAACAATGTTTGATGATCGTACAAGGGGGGAGTTTCACTGTCCCAATTGTCCCTGTCCCAATTTACTTTTTTTTGAGTTTGGGACTGGTTTTTGGGACAATTGGGAGTTGGGACAATTGGGACAATTGTGACAAAACAAAAATGTAAAAAATCAGTCATTTATCATTTTTTACATTGATTCAAGATTATCTATCATTGAAATGAATGTTATATTCATACTAGTATACTAATTTTATTTGAATTAAAAAGAAAACTTTCTTCAAGACATCAATCTGCAAGACATCAATCTGCAAGACTTGTATACTAAGTTCATATTTTGGTTGTTTGTTTGCAGTGGTTAAGTGTTCCCACTTCCCTATCCCAAAACCTATGATGGGAAAAAGACAGTGGCAGTTGCAAGTTGCAACGCAGCAAGTGCTGCTATGTAAAAAGACAAAAAACACTAAACTGCTGCTCAAAAACACAATCATTTGAATCCCAGTTGTCTCTGCCATTTTTGTCCCAAATGTCCCATTTGATCCAGTCCGCACTTACTTTTTTGAGTTCCATTTGTTCCACTTTCTCTGTCCCATTTGTCCCAAATGTCCCAATTGTCCCAAATGTCCCAATTGTCCCAGTCCAAATTCACTTTTTCGAGTCCCATTTGTTCTATTTTCTCTGTCCCATTTGTCCCAATTGTCCCAAATGTCCCAATTGTCCCATTTGTCCCTGTCCCAATCCACTTTTTCTTGAGTTTGGGACAATTGGGACAGTGAAACCCCCCCCCCTACAAGCGAATGTCGCCGACAAAAGTGCGACACACCCGTAACACCAATGCGACAGTACGACACAAGTACGACACAAGTGCGACACAGCTTTTGTAATCGGCAGGGACAGCGTTAACGAGCAGTCCACCAACATCTGTGGTGGACATGAGATATACGGGTCACAAAGAGCCGTTTTAGCCCAAAAACCGTGACGTTTCTCTCTCACTCAGGGCTTACCTCAATGGCCTGTGTCGCAATTATGAAACTTACGTCTAAGTAGAGTCACAGGTGTGTTGCACTTGTGTCACAGGTGTGTTGCACTTGTGTCAGCAAAATTCTGCATCACCACAATATATTGTATGTTGTATAATATATATAATCCCCACAATGAGCCATGTTGGAATAAGAAATGTATCCCTTACTACTCAATATGCAGCGTACCTGGTAGCCATGCTCATAAGCAGCGAGGCAGTTGAGGCCGAGTCTGTTGTTGCTGATTAGGAGCAGACACTTGGCGCACAGTTCCTGCTCACTCCCATCCCGAACAATGCATTTCTTACCCGTCCTCACTGGGGTCGTTACCAGGACAACGTGTCGTGAAGGAGAGAGAAAGAAGGGGGATGTTGAAATACAATATCACTAGCGTTTTCTCGTGAAGATATAATCAACCTAATGCATCGTGAAATTACAATATTTAACATTTTCAATTCAAATAGATCCCTGAAAATCAGGAAACTACCACTCTCACGTGAAGGTGTCCTTATGGGTTGTTAACATACCAGGTTGTCGAGAAGTTTTAACATGACTTCATGGCCACGTTGCTGATCACACACCAGCTCGTTGAACCACAGTCCCATTGCATTGCACTCGAGATCCCTTACCAGAGAAACCAGAAGGGTTCTGAGGCTCTGCAGACCTCTTAGGTGCTTTGCCTTCGGCTTTTTCCGACCCATAACCTTTTCATGTAGGTGACGCTCTATGCTTGAGAGATAGTAGCTCAATGAAAATTTGAAAAATTGATAATCTCATGATGTTCTTTATTATTAACTTATTAACAATTATCATTCCTCCCTTCTTCCTTCAATTTCAATTCAAGGGACAAATGAAATTATAAAATAACAATTGATTGTTGAATAAGATATGATGTTGATTAGGATCTAATGTGCTCAAATTTTATTAATCACCAAGTCAATCAATGAAGCAGAGTTTTAATTTTCAAACTATTCACTATTCAGCTGAATACTTTATAGGTAAGCAAGATGTAATTGAAGCACTTAATATGATATAGCCTGTATCCCTGAATACAGAAAATAAAATATACTCCGGGCACATGTACATAACATCCCTGAATGATAATTACATTTGAAATTATCATTTCACAATATTTGAATTTACAATCCTGGGGAAAAATTATAACCATGGAATTAAATGAAGCTAATTTATCAAACTGCCATTTATGTCTGTTCACTGTTCAGTGTTCATCAGTAAGAAGCAATATTATGTTTAATGGGGGGGGGGGGGGGGGGGGGAATGTTACTGTGCCAAATGTCACTGTCTCAATTAACTTATTTTGAGTTTGGGACTGTCATTTGACACATTTCAATTCAATTCAATTCAATTATATTTGGAACAACTGGATCATTTGGGACAATTGAAACATATCATAAACAAGTGGACTGGATATACAAGAATTTGACCATTTCTCTGAGCATGAAAAGCTAAGGGATGGATATATGGATGTTTGATCCTGGACCTTGAAAGATAGTAGCTCACTGATTTACAGTTTCCTGTGAAATCTTCTTTAAAAGTCTCAGCATTGAAGCCACCAGATGATGCAGTCGAGTTTGTTCGAGTGAAAGTCAATCTTCTCAATAACATGATTCTCAAAGTAAAATAGAAATGAATGTGGGGCACTCTTTGAGGTTAACACAAAAAACCAAAATTGAATTAAATTGTTTTAGTGAATAACATTTTGATATGATTGATCATTGCAGTGAAACACAGAAATCTCAATAATGAAATCAAACCCACACACTATGAACCACTATTCTACTGTCAGTTTCAAGATAAAAATATCTCTTCTTCAGGAACTCCACATAGTGTTACACAACATTCTGAGATTATGATGTGAAAATGATTTTCATGATGTGAAATGATAAAATATGAACAAAATTCATGATATCAGTGAAAACCTCCCTGGAAATTAAGAATAACAAACCCTTAGGCGACTGCATAGACTTAGGTTGATCGAAAATCAGGTTTAATGCAAAAACACACACAAATGTTGCTTTGAATATTTTTGTCTTCGTAATTGTTTATGCATCAGTTAGAAAACTAAATTCCTCAGAAACAAATGGAGCTGGATTTTTGATTCTGACCTCCAAAAATTTTTAAGCCCATTTTACGCATATTTTGCCAAATTTTTGGCCCAAATGGGCTAAAAAAGTTTTGGGGGCCTAAACCAAACATCTGGCTCCATTTGTCCCTGAAGAATTCCGTTTTCCAACTGATGCAAAACAATTGATGACAAAATATTATTTGTATCGACATTTGTGTGCGTTTTTACATTAAACCTGATTTTCGATCAACCTAAGTCTATGCAGTCGCCTTATGATGTGAAAGTGTGAAACTTAATGATATGAAAGTGAAAAGCTCTTTAAAAATTGAATTTAAACCCCTAAAACAAAATTCAAGCAATCCAAACTATCAAAGCAATTAATACTTAAACAATAAAAACACCTACCTTAAAAAGTTAACAATAATAGCAAAAATACCTACATAACTAAGCAAGACACAATAAATCGACTAGACCAAGAGAGAAAAAAAGTTCATAGGCACTGGATTCTAAGATCCAGTGATCTGTCAGCCATTGATCTAAATGACTTGAGGACACCACCTGGTTTCTCCTTGTTCAGTCCAAATGGCTGAATTGAGAGCAATCTGTTCACCCATTTCTGTTCAGCAAGGTCCAGGTTTTGAGGACTTACCTCCAGGACTGAGAAGGTGTAGTTGCTGTTAAAGGTGTCCACTGAATGCAGATGGTGAATCTCTTGCAGATGTTCAGCCAGGGTTCTTTCATCTGATTCACTGATGCCATCATCAACATTGCCAACATGTGACCTATGACCTGCAATCCTAGTCTGAAGTTTATTAGTGGACTTGCCAGTATATTGCTTTTTACAAAGAGAGCATTCAGCACAATACACAATGTTTCTTGACCTACAATTTCCTTCTGGTAGTTTGAACAATTTCTCAGTTGATGAAGATACCAAAGAGTCACAGTGAGACATCATAGGACAACAAGTGCATGGTCGACCTCTCTTCTTTGATCTGTTTTGACTTATAAGGGGGCTACAAGAATAAGTTCCCAAGCTCTTACCTGAAGGCAGAGCAAGACGCTTCCTCTTAAAGATCATGTCACCCAAATTCTTGGGTCTTTTGTTAACTACCCCAATGACCTTATCATTCTTTGCCCAGACTGGGCACTTCTGCAACATCTTGTTGGCCTCCTTAACAACCTTAATGATAGTGGATGTTCCTGGACCATAGGTCTGTGTCCACATAAGGGGGCTTTTTGTCTTTCTTTTGGTAATTGAAGTTTCTTGGCCTTTTAAAGGACGGGTGTACTTAAAAATTGACTTCTTCTAAATACAACGAAAAATTCAGTATATCATAGTTATAATTATAGTAATCGAATAACGAAAGTCCCAGCTCTCTACTCCGTGTGTAACGCAAGATATGGGCGTAAATTAGAAACATGATACCTTATGGTGTGACGACTGACGTCAGTTCTTCCTTGGAATCACTGCCCACAGCCGCCGTGTATGTAAACCTGTGCATTTTCCACTAGGACTAGGTTTTAATTCTCTGATGACGTGCTCAACACAGGATGGAAGCTTGTACCTTTTACCTATTCCCAAACCTCTGAAACTAGGAATATGTAAGACACACCTGTATGCTGTGTTTCTCACGTGGATCCATCGTGTCCAATGGACGTCTGTTGGACATACAATGGACATCCATTAAACATGATGTACATCGGTAAAATTGTCCAATGGTGTTCAATGGATCCATTGGATCCATTTTTGATGTTCAATGGACATGTTCAATGGATTCAATGGATGTTTAATGGGTCCATCTGAGTGGATCTAATGGACACAATCACCAAACATGGTTTGGTAGATGGACATCCATGCGTCCATTGGTCCAATGGTTCCATTGTGTCCATTGAACACCATTGGACATGTCCATTGGATTGCGCTATTGGATCCAATGGATGCATTTTTCCATTGAACTCAATGGATCCATTGGACACAATGGATCAAATGGACACAATGTGCAAAACATCTAATGGATCCAATGGACACAATTTGCAATCGTTTTCAATGGACACATTGGATCCATTGCATCCAATGGACACAACGGATCCATAAAACAAAAATACCAGACCAATGTTCGTCTACTAAGCCATGTTTGGTGATTGTGTCCATTGGATACACCCAGATGGATCCATTAAACATCTATTGAATCCATTGAACATGTCCATTGAACATCAAAAATGGATCCAATGAACTGGAGGAAGCGCAATGCACTCATTGTTGTTGTAGTGGTTTACGGTATTATTGAAATGTGAAACGTACAGATATGATATCACGTCTATTCATTATAAAATCCGAGGATATATTTGACCCCTGATTGGTTTATTGAATCTTTTTTTTTCTCATTTATGCACATGATTTTACATTGTATTACTTCTGCTACCACTCACAGGTGTGATTTTAAATTTATCTTTAAAAATTAATGATTAATCAGCAGAAACGCTTTAATTATGATATAAAACTGTTGTTAGTATAAGCTCTCACGCAGTATATACGAGAGCGCATGAGGAAGAACTGACGTCACAGCGTAATTTATTTATTTAGCTCTCACACGCGATAGGAAGGGAATTTGATTACCGGGATTTCACAGAAATGCTTAGTAACACGTACTTGACATATGATTTGAATATGGGGATAGGTTAATTTTAAGTACACTCGTCCTTTAACCACATCATCAAATATTCTCTCAACCATCTTCTTTGGGTAGCCAGACTTGATGAAACAACCTTTTAACTCATCCAAACGTCTGAAGAGTCTGATAGGGTCATTGATTATACGCCTATATCTTAGGCCTTGGGAATAGACAATTGAAGGGAAAGTTTGTCTGGGATGGTAGCTGGAATACCTCTAATTAGGGCAACTAATCAAATGGCAGGTCTGATTGCATCTCAAAATTTAACCTGTTGGAAAGCAATCTGGTCCTGTCACTTGCTTCATCCTTCTCCTCCATCTCTAAGTGCAAGAACTGCAAGGTCCTTGAGAAAAAGGAGTTCATTGATGAGGAAGGGGTTGAGATTGTCTTAACTAAGGGGAAACTGTGCCCCACCCACCTGGAGATGAAGAGAGCAGATCAATATTACTGTGTAGTACTGTGTATTAGTTATTGCTGTATTGATTTAATATTTTTATCGATTTAAGTAATTTAATTCTTTATGTTTCTTGTCACTGGGTCTTGAGCAGCACGCATAACTTGGATCCTCGAGCAGTCTTGAGCAGGAATCTCAACAGGAATGTTCTGGTCACAGTTGTCCACAGCAGATTGTAGTATCTCCAAACACAAGGACTGTAGTCTTTTCCAACACAAGGGTTTCCACACAAGAGCTTCCAACACAAGGTTTCCACACAAGAGCTTGTAGAATCTTCAAATAGCCTGTTTTCTCCACAACAACTAGCAGAGTGTCCAAATGCAAGATACTCTGTACTACAGTTTGTAGTATCCCTGAACACAAGCTCTTCAGTACTATGACTTGTAGAGTCCTCAAACACAAGGTTGTCCTCAAACACAAGATTGTGTCTTCTGCACACTTCGTAGAGTACACTGGGGATCAACAAGCTAGGAACCACTTCCTGCTACCATGAGATATTTATAGTGGAAGCGTAAACCAGAACCCAGAACCAAATGAAAAGATCTTTATCAGGGGTAACGAACCATCTAGCCTAGGAAGGAAGAGTATGTTGAGTTTATATTCAGATATAAGGGAAAGTTATATTCACGGGGGAATAACTATATCAAAGTAAAGGGATATAAGGGGAAATATAATAATCTGAATAATAATATAAAATAATAATAAAAACGAATATCAACATGTTCTACTCAGTATCAGCATTATCCTTAAATATCATACACCAATAGCTCTCCTTCCACACTTTAAAATATCACGCCGGAAACCGACCCTGATTAAAGCGCCCATACAAGTTGACTCATTTATCTTTAGGGCTAGTATTATGTGGAACACCTTCCGTACCTTGCCTGAAGCTAGTGACATTAAAGATTTCTCAGTTGGAATTAGCTTTCTGAAAAGCAAAATTAAATGTCTCGTAAATATAAGAAGACAAAATATTGGAAGTGAGGAGGAATGGTTCCCAGAAGTAAACTTTAAGATCACTGACTCATCATGAGAATTTTTCGTCATTATACGTGCCAGGGCCTATCCACGATTATCTATGCCCATTAAACAGAGTTGAGAGTTACCTTTCACACCTGCTGTAGTCCTTACTCTTGCTGCAAAGGTTCAAGGTTCTATAGGTAGCAGGTATATGTGATCAAAGTTTTCGTTGTGGGTGATATCATGGACTCAGCCACAACACATTTCACACCAGCCAACATTTCCATTTATGCAAGTTGCATATTACATAAATACTACGCTTGATGAAACCAATCAATCACATGAAGGTACATTCCTTAAACTTCAGCTCTAATGACACGACGTTTTGATTTATTAATTGCCAGGCATGATGTGTCCCGCGGTGAGGAACAAACGCCAGTACTCCTTCCCTTCATCAGCACATATTATTATTATTAAATCTGGTGATAGTATAAACATGAGCCTACACTATCTAGCCTCTTCACGTAGGCATAACATACACTTGACATTCACTGTCTATTAATCAAGTATTCAAAACATTTAATGATTGTATAAGGAAATGTCTATACTTTTAACCACCTTGAGTTACCTCTTATCTCAATTCAAGTCTTAAGTTATCAAAATAGCCATAAATTTTCGAGCAAATACTAAATTTCCGTGTTTCAAATAGCCGCCACTACTCCATGTACATTTTCTAATCTAACATATCGGACATATTATTTGATTGTTGATGTGAAATAAACTTTTTCTTTTACTGAACTATTTCTTTACATCATTTTTAACACCACTTTGAACAGTGAGAGAAGAAATTGTTACAGTTAAAGAAGACCTTGTTTCAGCTATAGCTGAAACAAGGTCTTCTTTAACTGTAACAATTTCTTCTCTCACTGAATTCAGCTCTTCACGTACTATTTTCCTGATAACTTGATGAGATTCTGGGTCAGGATCTGTAGCATATTTAGCGTTCAGACAACAAAAACACCACCAATTTTTCAACAACTTTAAATGCTCAGGTGACAGCCCAGTCAGATTTACGCAGCCTGCATGGAACTTCCTTTCACACCGTACACAGCAAATCAATGAATCAGCTGCTTCAATAACAAGCTTTCTACAAACACAATAGTTGGCATTTCTGCCTGAAACAGAACACTTGAACACTTTGGGCTTCTGCCATGATGATGGACTTTTCTCCCCACCAGTTGAACTCCTCTTCTTATAAGTTTTATTTGTCTTTCTACTATTGTTCACGACAGCCCAATCTCCATCTGAACAAATAACATCCTTCCAATTAGCATCATCAGTAGAGAAACCATTATCTTCAGTTTCAGTGGGTGGAGAATCAACATTGTTAATCCTATGCATTGGAGTAGTAAAACCCTCCATCACAACAAACGAGTATCAACAAACGAAACGAAAATGATAGTTAAAAAGGTTCTGGAGCTCAAGTTTATGTATGATGTAAAAATTATGTAAAAATTATATGATTTTTGTGTCTAAAAACACGTTTTTTAGTGTTTTTTTTTGCCTAAAACACAAAAAAACATGTTAAAAAAGTGAGCCTCCTGGGCCACCATACAACGTCTGGCAATGGTGGCGCACTAGGGAATTTTATTGAAATCATTTATATTTGTCTGACGTTGATAAAATAAAATAAAATAAACAATTTTGATATTACATCAACAAATGTCACACAACTGTTTCTATGATTCACTAGGCATTAAACTGGATCTTCCAGACCACATTAAGTATAGAAAATTGACAGACCCTCTCGAGGATCAGCGCCGCGGCGCGGCGCTGACGCCAGTCGCTTCGCGGCTGGCGTCAGTTGTCAGGCTTTGCCTGACCCCCTCGCGTCAGACAAGGCGTCAGCGGGTCATACATCGTACGACAAATTTTTATGTTCAAATAGGTTTAAAAGTGAGCCACGTGAGCCAAACCATCGCTAAAGACGCTAAACACGTATACCCCTGTTTGCGTTGCGGAAACGCGCCCCGTGACGATAACAGGGATATATACGTGTTTAGTTCCCCTGCGCCGCGTGCACTCTGTGCGCGTAACCAGGGTCCTGGTTAGGGCAAGTGTTTAGCAAGGCAAATTCCCCTAACCAGGGTCGTAGGATGTTATCCTACCCGCGCGTGCGGTGCAACGTTCCACATTTGGACGTCACTTTGCAACCATCCAGTCAAAAGAAATAAACGGGGCAACGTCCGTCGAAACCAGGGGTGTCGATACGCTTGCCGCGCCGCGCACTCCGTGCGCGTAACCAGGGCCCTGGTTAGGGCAACAAAGCAAAGCCATCCAGTCAGAAGAAATAGACGGGCAACGTCCGTCGAATTTTGCCCTAACCAGGGCCCTGGTTACGGCGTTACGCGCACTGAGTTCGATTGCGCGGCGCGGCAGGCGCTAAACACGTGTATTAGTACTCCTGTTTCCGTAGGTAAGCGCGCGGCGCGTACACACACCCATGCGTACTTGTGTCAAGCCATGCAGCAAATTTCAGCATTTGCTTGCACATGTGCAATTTCCTCCAAGGCATGCTTCAAAATTTTTCAACAATGCACAATCCTGTTCATGCACTATCAGTTACAGTTCTGTTTTGTTGTCCTTTATAGTTGATTTCACGGATTGGGGTTGTTGAATAAGAGTCGCATGGTTACAATTGATGAGTAATTTATTTGTTCTCTTTTGACTCAATGGTACAGGTACAAATGTAAACAATTGCAATGTGGTCCTTTATATTTGTTAGTTTATAAAGTAGGATTTCAATGATTAATTATTTGTCACAGTTTTGAAATTTGGATATCAAAATGTATAGTTCTATGTTTTGATATTGATTGTCCCTTCATAATACAATCAAATTTGCCCTAAAAAGAGGGTAAAAAGTGGACAAATTCTAAACCAAGCAATTTTATGGTTTCCATGTTTTTTCTTTCTTTTTTAAATATCGAAGTCGATCTAACAACTTTCCACACCTCTCCAGGGTGTGGAAAGTGCCGAAAAATCCATTTTTCCATTGAGCCAGAGCAGAGTGATATATATCAATTCTACCTTGGCTCAGGAAGGTTGTAGAGACTTTGTTTTGGGCAGAAAATGTTTGCAATGGCCATGTTTATTATAAAAAACCCTGTTAACAAACTTTCCCCAAAATTGGGGGGGAAAAAAAAAAAAAAAATTTTAAAAAAAAGGGGGGGGAAAAAAACCCGAAAAATAAAAATTTTTTTTTTTGGGGTTTTTTTTTTCCCCCCCCCCCCTTTTTTTTTGGGTTTTTGGGGGGGGGAAGGAATTTTGGGGCCCCCGGAAAGGGGGGGCCCCCCCCGGGGAAAGGGGGGGTTTGGAAAAGAAACCCCCCCCCCCTTTTTGGGGTTTTTTTTTTCCCAAAAAATTTTTCCGGGGGGTTTCCCCCCAAAAACCCCTTTTTTAAAAATTTTTTCCAATTTTAAAAAAAAAGGTTTGGGGGGCCCCCCCCCGGGTTAAAAAACCCCCCCCAATTTTTTAAAAAAATTAAATTTTTTGGGGGGGTTTTTTTTTTAAAAACCCCAAAATTTTTTTCCCAAAAAAAAGGGTTTTGGGGGAAAATTTTTTTTAAAAAAAAAAAAAAAAAATTTTTTTTTTGGGGGGGAAAAATTAAAACCACGGGCATGCAGTGCTCACGCAAGCCAATTCTGGCCCAACAAGGGCAAATATCAATATTTTTATGAATGATTAAATTGTAATTCGATAAGCCAGAGTTAGGCCTTCAAATTTTTATGCCAAATTTCCTAAATTGATTGCTGCTAAAATGGCGATTTTGGCGCCAAAACCTTGAAAAACCAAAAATCCATTTTTCATTTGTATCTTTTTCATTTGGTACTAAGCGCCTTTCACGGCCACGATTGATAAAAATTGCATAAATTCTTTTTTTACGTGAAACTAGACTAAATTCCTCAACTGAAAAATGAATGGAGCCTGGTTTTTTGAGTTAGACCCCAAATCGCCATTTTAGCAATCAAGCTCAAAATTTTGCCAAAAATTTGGCTTTGGCTTTTAAAACCAGCTATTTATCTGTATCTAGTTCACGTAAGTTTCACAAAAATATTGTAAAAATTTTTTGGTTTAAAACCCAGCCTAATTTTTCAAATTAAAAAATTAAATTGTCCAAAATGCTTTAAAAAACATTTTAACAGATTTTGTGGTTTTTGGGGTTTTTTTGGGATATAAACGCCATTTCCCTTTCAACCCCAAAATTTGCGAAAAAAAATTAAAAATTTAGGTAAAATTTTTTATTAAAATTTGTTTTTAATTTGACCCAAAAGGAATAGCCCCAGGCCATAACTCCTTTTTTTAATTCCCCAAAGAACCTAGGGACCTTTTATCGTTTCCCTTTGAAAAAAACCTTTTTAAAATTTTTAAACAGGGCCGGCCCCCAAAAGGGGTCGGGGGGAAAACCCCAAGCCCCCCAAAAGGGCCAAAGGGGGTTCAAAAAAAATTTTAAAATTTTGTTCCCCTAATGAATTTTGGGCCAAGGGGACTTAGGCAGTATGGGGGAATTTTAAGGGTTAAAAAACAAGAATTAAATAACTAAAATTGATAAAAAATATTAAATCAATACAGCAATAACTGATACACAGTACTATACAGTAATATTAATCTGCTCTCTTCATCTCCAGGTGGGTAGGGCACAGTTTCCCCTTAGTTGAGACAATCTCAACCCCTTCCTCATCAATGAACTCCTTTTTATCATCTTGCCTTAGAGATAGAGGAGAAGGATGAAGCAAGTGACAGGACCAGATTGCTTTCCAACAGGTTAAATATTGAGATGCAATCGGACCTGCCATTTGATTAGTTGCCCTAATCTTACTTATAATTTCGTGCTTTCTGTATGTTTTCTGTACGTCACGTCCCATGGAAACGCGAGAAAAGAGGAAAAAGGGTCATCCATAAACGACTTCCCAAAATTTGGGCTTTACAGACCACTCCCTTCCCCCTTGTCAGCAAACGTCCGCAACCAGAAATACACCCTCTCCAGACGTCCGCATTTTCATCTTTTGTGACAGCATTTTCATGCCCTTTTTGTCAAATATGGTAACTAACTTGGTAACCTGGTAGGGTTTATCTGTTGAGTTGGAAGGGTCATCAGAGTTCCGACCACCCCGCTGGCGAATAGTCTACCAGAGAGTTGGACCAGCTGCAGCTGTAGCCAGCGACCAGAGGCTCGTCCTTTCAAAAGGGGAAACGACAAACTAGATTTAAGCTTTTCAAAAGTTTCTTTCGGCCCCAAACTTTTCCTTTTCCAAAAAGGGGCCCTGTTAAAATGAACTGTCATAGAGTGTTTGGTTTCTCTGGGGGCTTGACTTTGCTGGTGGTGGGATGACAGCTCCTTTCCGTTTTTCAAATTTATCTTGAATGAAATGTTTTGGGGAAATTTGGGGCTCATTGTGGAGAATCTTCCAAATTAAAAAATGGTTTCCCCTCTCGCTTTCGGGGAAAGACTTTAAGGGGGCCCCCTGGTCGGGGGGCCCGAACCAAAAATTTTTTCTTTTGAAAGTTTTGAACCCCTCTTCGGGTTTGGGTCTCAGTCATTCCCGGGGTTTTTTTAAAAACAGTACTCCCTATTGCCTTCAAGCGACTTGTAGTAACCATACAAATCTACACGGGGTTTTAAACACACTGAACACCCAAGATAGTTTGCTCCTAGCTTTTGGAAACCATGGGTACCTATGTGTTTCGACCAGCAAATCACCAATGCCATAACTCAAGGTCTGACTTGATCGGCAGATTAAGTACTTCTTCCCCAGAGACTCTGTATTGCAATGTTTCAGCGAAGAAAGGAAGTTCAAGGTTCAAACTATTCCTATTATGTAGGTTGTTTAGGAGTGGTGTCAAAATCGAGTGGTGTCAAAATCGACTTTATTAATGTCGAAAATCTAAGTCAACATTTCTAAGAATTAAATTATTTTCTAGTGAAAAGCTAGTTAGAGGTAATTTAGGTTCTGATAAGGTTCCGACTAAGGTCTGACAAAGTTCCAACTAGGTTCCGACAAGGTTCCACTTAACCCGGTCAGCCTTTGTTAATATTCATGCTGAGGTGCCTAGCATGAATGCAATGTCTATGATAATTATGCCTGATATTAGAATCTAAATCTTTTCTGTATAATCACATATGTCGCAATAGCAATGTCCTGTACGGAGCCCCTCAGTTTCGATTCCTTGTTTAACATGCCGTACAGCAAGGATCTACACTGAGTTCACCATGGTTAGGCATATAGACACCCATTATTACTACGACATAAGTTCTATTTATACCCTCTGTTGACGAAATAGCATAGTGCATATCATATGGTTATTCACTAGAACAATTCAATTCAATTTTGGTTTTTTGTGTTAACTTGAAGAGTTTCCACATTTCTATTTTACTTTTAGAAGGATTTCACTCGAACAAACTCGACTGCATCATCTGGTGGCTTCTAAATGCTGACTTTTTAAAAGATTTCGAAACTGTAAATCAGGCAAGTGATGTTACCTTTAGTCCAGGACCAAACATCCATATATCCATCCATTAGCTATATACCATTATTTTCGCTATATACCATTATTTGTGTGCGTGTTGAATTAATCGCTCTCTTATCAGTTGCTTGATAATTGTATAGTAACTTGATTGTGGCTGTGTGTATCGCACTATACCATGGCTGCAAGTGACGGACCAAAGTCCCCTGATAGGACAATTGAGGACCTCCTCTGTAAAGTGAACGTTTGGCTCGGAAAGGCGATGAAGGACTTGAACTGCCCAGTCTCACGCTACGATCACGTGACGAAACAAAAGTGCAGAGCTTTGGGGAGAGAGGACCTAGTCGAGTTGTTTAATGAAGCATTTCATTTTGTGTGGTACCAGAATGTGCGTCTGCAGCAGACGATGACAGAGCTCAATGCAACGAGATCAGAGCTGGTGAAATCGCAGAAACTGGTCATAGTTCAGCAGCATGAAGTGATTGTTAGTAAGGACAAATTGTTGGCATCAGTTCAGAATGCGGTAACAGCGTCAGTTCAGAGTGCGGTAACAGCATCGGTATCAGAGACAGTGCAAGCAGAAATCAAGTCCTACAGCGAAGCAGTTAAGTGCTCAACTGAATCTAATCAAATCAGTTCAGAAACGCTTAAAAGTGCCGTGAAGTCAGCAGTTCAGGAAGAAGACCGGGGCAAAAACCTGATGATGTTTGGAGTTCCGGAGGAGGGAAAGGAGAACTTGTCTGAGAAGGTTCAGGAAGTACTCAGTGAGCTCGGATTGAAACCTGTCACTGAGGTTTGCCGTGTGGGGAAGACTGGGAGCAAGGAGAGACCAAGGCCTGTGAAAGTGACTTTATCATGTGTCAGCACAGCGAGACATGTTCTTGTTCAGGCAAAAAACTAAAAAAGTTGCGGAGTTCAGAGAAGTTCAGCGCAGTGTTTATCAGACCAGACAGGACATTGGAGGAGCGAGCTGCACACAGGCTTCTCATCGAGGAGTTGAAGAAGAAAAGAGAGGGGGAGCCGGGTAATAAACACTTTATCAGATTTGGGACTATAATAACGGAGGTGAAAATTGATTGAGGGTGACTTTCTCATAGTGCGTATTCAATTCTGGTGTGTTAATAGTTTCTTTGGTGGAAATATTTATTTTCTGTCATTTTTAAGATTTCGTTGAAGTGATGTGCAAATTTGATAGAAATCCACACAAAACTGATATAGTTTTCGCGAAATTTATCATTTTTTGACTTTATTAGCTTGGTGAAAATTCTGTTTTTCCTTTGTGGAGAATGATTATATTATTTTATACAATATTATTAGAAGCCCTTTGTGGTGCCCCTCTGGGGTTTTCAATCAATCAATCTTTTCATGCTCAGAGAAATGTTTTCTTGACTGATTTCTGTAAGAAAGATCATCAAGATGAAAATTTGCCCTGATGGAATATTTCCAAAATTGTCTAAGCCCTTTTTTGTCACTTGGTCAAATTCTTGTAAATCCAGTCCACTTCTTTATATGTTTCAATTGTCCCAAATGTTCTAGTTGTTCCAAATATAATTGAATTGAATTGAATTGAAATGTGTCAAATGACAGTCTCAAACTCAAAATAAGTTAATTGAGACAGTGACATTTGGCACAGTAACATTCCCCCCCCCCCAATAAACATAATATTGCTTCTTGCTGATGAACACTGAACAGTGAACAGACATAAATAGCAGTTTGATAAATTAGCTTCATTTAATTACATGCTTATAATTTATCCCCAGGATTGTAAATTCAAATATTGTGAAATGATAATTTCAAATATAATTATCATTCAGGGATGTACATGTGCCCGGAGTCTATTTTCTTTTCTGTATTCAGGGATACAGGCTATATCATATTAAGTGCTTCAATTGCATCTTGCTTATAAAGTATTCATCAGATGAATAGTGAATAGTTTGAAAATTAAAACTCTGCTTCATTGATTGACTAGGTGATTGACAAAATTTGAGCACTTTAGATCCTAATCAACATCATATCTTATTCAGCAATCAATTGTTATTTTATAATTTCATTTGTCCCTTGAATTGAAATTGAAGGAAGAAGGGAGGAATGATAATAGTTGTTAATAAGTTAATAATAAAGGACATCATGAGATTATCAATTTTTCAAATTTTCAGTGAGCTACTATCTTTCAAGCATAGAGCGTCACCTACATGAAAAGGTTATGGGTCGGAAAAAGCCGAAGGCAAAGCACCTGCGAGGGCTGCAGAGCCTCAGAACCCTTCTGGTTTCTCTGGTGAGGGATCTCGAGTGCAATGCAATGGGACTGTGGTTTAATGAGCTGGTGTGTGATCAGCAACGTGGCCATGAAGTCATGTTAAAACTCCTCAACAACCTGGTATGTTAACAACCCATAAGGACACCTTCACGTCAGAGTGGTAGTTCCCTGATTTTCAGGGATCTATTTGAATTGAAAATGTTAAATATTGTCATTTCACGATGTATTAGGTTGATTATTTCCGGGAAAACGCTAGTGATATTTCAACATCCCACTTCCTTCTCTCTCTTTCACGACACGTTGTCCTGGTAACCACTCCAGTGAGGACGGGTAAGAAGTGCATTGTTCGGGATGGGAGTGAGCAGGAACTGTGCGCCAAGTGTCTGCTCCTAATCAGCAACAACAGACTCGGCCTCAACTGCCTCGCTGCTTATGAGCATGGCTACCAGGTACACTGCATATTCAAGTAGGAAGGGATACATCCCTTATTCCAACATGGCTCATTGTGGTGATTATATATTATACAATATATTGTGGTGATGCAGAATGCTGCCGACACAAGTGCAACAATCCTGCGACACAAGTGCAACCAACCTGTGACTCAACTTAGACGTAAGTTTCATAATTGCGACACAGGCCATTGAGGTAAGGCCTGAGTGAGAGAGAAACGTCGCGGTTCTTGGGCTAAAACGGCTCTTTGTGACCCTTATATCTCATGGGTGACCAAAAAATGGTGAATTGCCGGACATTTTTACACCACAGGTGTTGGTGGACTGCTGGTGAACGCTGTCCCTGCCGATTACAAAAGTTGTGTCGTGCTTGTGTTGCACTTGTATCGCCGTTTCTTCGCACTTGTGTCGTACAGTCGCATTTGTGTCGCATTGGTGTCACAAGTGTGTCGCACTTCTGTCGGCGACATTCGCTTGTACGACCATCAAACATTGTTCTGATATTTAATAGCTACCTATCATGATAATATAAATTCTTTAATTGAATGTCCACCACTTTGATAGACTTGCATTAAATCAACCTGTATAGCTCTACAGTATACTCGATTAAGAGCTAATACGAAGTTTGTTTGTTTTAAAACCCTGAAGGGTACCGCAGAGGGCTTCTAAATAAAATATAATATACAGTAAATAGGTAATCATTAAAATCGACCCGAAAGTTGGATGCTGCACGCCAATGAAGGACTCTTATAACACGTGTGGAAGCGCTGCTTAAAAACACCAGAAAGGGTTGAAATGATTGGGGAAGACAATTAAGTTTTGTGTCCGCACACTTGAACGCCAAATTACTCCAGCTGTCCACACAAAAACACATGTCATAGTCCAAGATTCAAAATCAAGTTCAAAACACATTATCAAAATCACCCATACGCGCCGCTGTCAAGTTGCACTCCGGGCAACACTGCACACCTTCCCATTTCTGATGAAATGACGCTTGTCCTTATCAACGTCTGTTAGCCGCTTGACCTCCTTCACCAGCTCCCTGCGTTCCTCCCTCTGCTCCGGTGGACGGTCCGGATTCACGTACACCCTCTTGTACTTTTCCAGATGACTGAGTCTCCTCCCCTTCTGCATCAGCTGATCTGCTACGGTGGAGGACGTAGTCACTACCTTCACCGGTCTCGGTGAGCCACCGGGAACATGTTTCCCCACTCTGCAGACGTCGATTCGTGGTTTCTCCCCCAATGCATCTAACAGCTCGCTGACCTTAGCACTCGTGTCCTCATTTGCCTCGTCACTCAGTCCGAAAATCATGACGCTCTTGCTGCGATCTTCAGTCTTAACAACGTCCTGGACGACTTTCTTCAGCACTGACTGGCTCAATGGCTTCTCTGCGCCTCCAGTACCACTCTGGACAACTGCACTGAAGGATTTGATCTCTTCCTTCACGGTCTCGCACACTGATGACTGTACAACAGTCTTGACTGAGTCCAACTTCTCCTGCTTGCACTCCAGCAGCTCTTACTAGAGCGAGATGATCTTCCTCTGAGCTTCCAGAAGCTCTGCAGTCACACCACGGGGTGCGTACGAGCTGTCCACTACACTACACGTCAGGTCATCCAGCATACAGAGTGTATCAAGCAATAACTCGGACAATCTGTCTTTCTTCAGCTTGCCAATCTTGAAGGGGCTGAGTTCCCCCGTCCTCTCCACACCGAGCTCCTGCAGCGTCTCCTGGATGTGAATCACACTGCTCTTCTTCAGTTCCTCAAATTCCACAGGGTCCGACTGCGATGTACTTGTATGCATTTCAATGCTACACAAGGTTGCACGATGTGCAGCAGTTACAAATCTTTAACTGATAAGCGTTGCGATAAGAGAGCAAGAAAATAGCAACGTATATGAAAGTGATAATACTGTACTTCATGACAGGTGACTTTATCATATCTCTATTTCAGATCTTGCTGAGAGTGCTAGCAGAAGGGAGCTTGAATACGGTAAAGCAGATCTGCAGTATTCTCCTGCTGTACTGCAAGCTGAGCGACAGTACTCACTCTAAGCTGGTTTCACACATGGACTGCTTCAAGAAGGTTTGTAGATGAGTCAAATCTTTGTAGGTGGATGAGTAGACGCCAGGTTTTGAGGTTTATCATTCGGAGCTTGGGCTTATGAGCAGTGTTATATAACGACTAAAAATAGCGGTATAATGCAATTCCAGTATGGGAAATACCAATGCAGGATGAGCTATCAAGGATGTTGGAAGATGGTAATGAATGATGAGATAAATTGATGAACATTTATTTATTAATTTATTAATTCAACATCATCTTTATTTCCAACCTCCGAGGTTTATTACGACGTATTGATAAGTTAGTATGAATCAAACAGTCGGCAGTGAATAGGTAAAGTTTGCCTGAAAAATGAATAATTTCCGCCTAGTCCATCTCCAGTACACTTAGTCGCACCGTACAGTAGAAATACAAACTATTGAACATTGTGTTGACAAGCTGTTCACGCTTCAAAGGTTGAACGCTACTTTTTCTCGACGTATTCAGATTCAGAGACATTGTATTATAATAACATTTCTAGACATAGCGCTGGCTTTATCCCAGCAATACTGATTACTGTTTTAAGTCCTGTCTCATTTCACATAAGCAATTCTTTTCCTAAATAAATTGAAACAATAGGTACAGCTAGTCGCACAAAGACGAGCAAATTTTATTAGGAACTCAATGAAATACCAACATGCTTTTTTAGAGGAATCATTCCATTGTCCATGACTGTACATGACCACTGTACGTTTTCAGAAGCAAGGGTGGGAAAGCAGGTTCAGTGTTCTGATCAAGCTGCTGACAGTGCGAGTGGAGGACTTCACCTACACTTCCTCCCTCCTCCTCCTCCTCACTGCTGTAGTACACTCCTCTCCCAGCCTCAACATCAGGACCTTCTATCAGCAGGAGGCAAGTGTGGTTCAACACCCTAACCCTAACCCCAACCCTAACCCTAACCCTAACCCTTACCCTAACCGTAACCCTAACCCTAACTCTAACCCTAACCCTAACCCTAACCCTAACCCTAACCCTAACCCTAATCCTAACCCTAATCCTAACCCTAACCCTAACCACAACCCTAACCCTGACCCCAACCCTAACTCCAACTCTAACCCTAACCCTAACTCTAACCCTAACCCTAACCCTAACCCTAACTCTAACCACAACCCTAACTCCAACTCTAACCCTAACCCTAACTCTAACCCTAACCCTAACTAGGGTGATCCACCAGCCCCCTTAAAATTAAAATTTTGGCAAAATAAATTATCATAGTGACCAAAGTATGAGGTTCCATGAAAAAATCACTCTTGTGAAATTTCAGATCGATTGCTCAATTTTTTAGCCTGCCGCCGCGCCCTTTTTTGTTTCCGAAGGCACCGCATTTGTAACTCAGCTCAGGAAGGTCCTAGAGACACAAGACCAACGATTTTCTGGGGTAGCATCCTACGCTTAGTGGGGGTATAACACCTCAGAAACACCCCAAAGCACTTCCTTCAATGATTTTGTTGTACACTATTTTGGGTGTTTATCGCCCGTATGACCATACATTACAAAGGGCCATCTGAGCGGGGTATTCTGATGACAGGAATTGTCTGCTTCCATTTTCATGAGCACCAACATCACTCTGATCCATGGAAAGATGAAAGAAGCTCATTTCGATTCCCAGTGGAGTAGTGGCCAAAGAAACATTTCTCATTTGCAGAGGAATGAAAACTATAGAAACAAAATTAGATGCTTCTCTCTTCAGAGCTGTTTGCAGAGCCAGGTCACTGCCTTGGAGAAACAGCTGATAACCTGTGTTCAAGAACACTCCAAGTCCAAGGTTGTTGCCTGAAGTGACCCTGGGAATCACTTCCTGTATGCAAGCAGGAGAATTTATGATGAATTGGCTAAAGCTGCACGGCAACTGACTATAGGACCAAGGAGCCCTCAGCTGATGCTTCCTGAGATGAACAAAAAGACCCCTAAACATTCATCCTCATTCTCCTCTAGAAACCTGGTCATGAAACCTAGCTTGAACCATGTAAATCTCTACCTAATTAGAGAATTAGTTCTTCATGTTGTGTAATTTAGTAATTTGTGCTTCATACTCTAGGACCAGCTTTGCTGAACAATGAACATGGCAAAGGATCCTCCCTGTGGGAACATTTACAAATTATCATAATATTGGACTATGATGGCACCTTTGAGTCAACTATGGATGACAGATCATCTAATTCATCAATAACCTTTTCCTTGATAGAATTCACCATCACCTCTTCTTAGCTTCCTGTTATAAAGTTCACCATCACCTCTTAGTCAGCTTCCTGTCATAAAGTTCACCATCACCTCTTCTTTATTGTCCTGCCTTCTGGCTTCAAGCTTGAAGTGTGCCTAGAAAGAGGCATTGGGTGCTGGATGACTGGAAGGTGAATAACTGCTTGCAGAAGTAAGAAATGAACTCAAAGGTGAAACCTACATCCTTGATTCGGGAATTACATAATTGATAGCTGTTCATTCGGTTTGTGTTCCCAGAGAGACACAAGGAGGAGTCCCAGGGCACTAATTGGTGATTTAAGTGGAAAAGGATTCAGTCATCACGACTTGTATGGTGCACCAGGTCTCTGCAACTAAAAGAGCATTGTCTGAGACCTGAGTGTCTGGGGATATGCCTGTTCATCTCAGTGAGGAATGAGAGTAAGACCTTGTCATAAGAATCAAACCTGAGTCCAGCAGAGGCATCAGCAACAAGCCACTTAGTCAGGTACCACAGCTTCTTCATCAATTCTCCTGTTTTTTGCAAGGAGTGGCTCCCTGAACAGCTTTAGATCTAGAATATAAGTTATCAGCTGTTACCCCATTGAGACGATCCTGGCTCTGCAACCAGTTCTCAAGGAGAATGCATCCAATAATTTCCATTCTTCCAGAGAGATGATTCTATGATAACTGCTCCTCTTGCAATCAAAATTGAGCTTCATTCTTATTACCACGAACTATGGTAGTACCACTATTGTTATCATTATTCATAACCTCGAGATGTTGGAAGCAGAAAATTCCTGTCTTCAGAATACCCTGCTCAGATAGCTCTTTGTATCGCATGGTCATAGCGGGCGATAAACGCCCAAAATAGTGTACAACAAAATCATTGAAGGAAGTGCTTTGGGGCGTTTCTGAGGTGTTCTACCCCCACTAAGCGTAGGATGCTACCCCATAAAATCGTTGGTCTTGTGTCTCTAGGTCCGTCCTGAGCTGAGTTACAAATGCGGTGCCTTCGGAAACAAAAAAGGGCGCGGCGGCAGGCTAAGAAATTGAGCAATTGATCTGAAATTTCACAGGAGTGATTTTTTCATGGAACCTCATACTTTGGTCACTATTATTATTCTTTCTGAAGATATGAGGGCTGGTGGATCACCCTAACCCTAACCCTAACCCTAATCCTAACTCTAACCCTAATCCTGTCCCTAACCCTCCCTCCTCCTCCTTCTCCTCACTGCTGTAGCGCACTCCTCTCCCAGCCTCAACATCAGGCTATTACACTTTCTGAAACTATGAAATCTGAATCGATCAATTGTACATACTATGTTGAGCGAACCACCCTAACAAAAAATATTTAAATATGCTGTTACGGAAAAATTTGGCACGGACGCCGGCCGTGGGGTGACTGATATTATAAAGACATAAAGGAGCAATCCGGGCACTTTCCAGAAATTACAGTGGTTGTATTGTAAACCTGGTGCTGAAAAACACAATCATATCCTATTTCTCACCTTCCCAAACCACGATCTATGCAAACCCTCTTCAATGCCTTTTTGTAAAACAAAAAGGCGTTGGGGAAGCAAAAATAAAAATCAGAGTGCGAGTTTCAGGCGTGAAGCCTGAAGGTTTCCGGATTCATCAGTTCGTCGTGTTGTTATTCATATGATAAGGCGATAGTCACTTTCTACTATATTGGTTTAGGCAACTACCCCACATTATGGGACATGGATTTTCAATGCGAGAAGTAATTGTGTGCTTGGTTCCTTACTCCTCATATTTATTGTGGTTCTGAAGCTAAACTCTTGACGTCTAGGTATTATAACTTTTAAAAGTTTATTAAAGTTTTGCAGCAGCGAACATATTCAGTTTTTTTATTTTTCCCTAGAACAGTAGGACATATACCACACGAACTCTCTCTTATATATCTACTCTATTATAATTGAGTGCTAACAAACACTGCTAATGAACTGTGGGTGTGTTTTCGGAGATAAATGTCCTGTCAACAGTGACTTCCTGTCTAATTCTGGGTTTAAGTTGAGATAACCACGCCCTTTGAATATTTGAGTTCGGTCCATTTGAGTAATTACTGCCTTAAAAATAAATGGGCATTCTACTGCTATGCAATTTATTTCTTTTTTGCACTAAAATCCAGACGAGTTCTACCTTTTGTGTATTTTTGTCGGTACTGCTGGTGTGCCCGTGTAAAGAAAATAATATGTGTCTACTGTCTGTACCATGTATGTGTGTCCGTGTGTTTGTATGATTTTACTTTTTGTGTTTACTGGCGTATTGTGTATGTTTAATGTTCACATCCCCTACAACCACTAAAACTTATTACTTCAGGTTGAGCTAGAGCTGAATGTAGAAAGCATCATTGATAACTCTACTTCAGGTTGAGCTAGAGCTGAACGTAGAGAGCATCATTGATAACTCCACTTCAGGTTGAGCTAGAGCTGAACGTAGAGAGCATCATTGATAACTCTACTTCAGGTTGAGCTAGAGCTGAACGTAGAAAGCATCATTGATAACTCTACTTCAGGTTGAGCTAGAGCTGAACGTAGAGAGCATCATTGATAACTCTACTTCAGGTTGAGCTAGAGCTGAACGTAGAAAGCATCATTGATAACTCTACTTCAGGTTGAGCTAGAGCTGAACGTAGAAAGCATCATTGATAACTCTACTTCAGGTTGAGCTAGAGCTGAATGTAGAAAGCATCATTGAGGGCGTCCCCACGAGCGCTGCGTGTCTCCACAAAGCGATGCGGGAGTGGCGAGACAAGTGTATTGACATCCCTGTGCTGGCCCGCAAGCTGGAAGCTGCCCACTCTACTGCAGGTTTAGTAATCTGGGGTTGAGAAACACACTTTGTAAAAACCAACACTTGACACAATAGTGGAAGGGTTTAGTAATCTGAGAAACACACTTTGTATAAACCAACACTTGACACAATAGTGGAAGGGTTTAATAATCTGAGAAACACACTTTGTATAAACCAACACTTGACACAATAGTGGAAGGGTTTAGTAATCTGAGAAACACACTTTGTATAAACCAACACTTGACACAATAGTGGAAGGGTTTAGTAATCTGAGAAACACACTTTGTATAAACCAACACTTGACACAATAGTGGAAGGGTTTAGTAATCTGGTGTTGAGAAACACACTTTGTAAAAACCAACACTTGACACAATAGTGGAAGGGTTTAGTAATCTGAGAAACACACTTTGTATAAACCAACACTTGACACAATAGTGGAAGGGTTTAGTAATCTGAGAAACACACTTTGTATAAACCAACACTTGACACAATAGTGGAAGGGTTTAGTAATCTGAGAAACACACTTTGTATAAACCAACACTTGACACAATAGTGGAAGGGTTTAATAATCTGAGAAACACACTTTGTATAAACCAACACTTGACACAATAGTGGAAGGGTTTCACGAAGTAGAAGAAGGGTTTCAGTAGAAGTTGATCTTATTGGAGTGAAGGGAGGTGGTCAACTGAACTGGAAAGTGAACTTATTACTAAAGTTAACTGGGCCTGGTTTCAATTGATGAGTAATTGATTTATTCTCTTTTGTATAAAGTAGTGTTGATTGTCATTAAAGAACCACATCGTTTAGATTTGTACCTATACCATTGAGTCAAAAGAGAATAAATCAATTACTCATCAATTGTAATCATGCGACTCTTATTCAACGACCCGATCCGTGAAATCAAGCCTGGTTTCGTTACTAAACTTTAGTAATCTGGGGTTGAGAAAAACACTTTGTAAAAACCAACGCTTGACACAATAGTGGAAGGGTTTAATAATCTGAGAAACACACTTAAAAACCAACGCTTGACACAATAGTGGAATTGGTTTCACTCCACTGCAGGTTTAGTAATCTGAGAAACACACTTTGTAAAACCAACACTTGACACACAATAGTGGGAATGAAAACTATTCATTCATATGAATTCATATGCATCTCAGTTCACTAAATTTTGGTGAACTAGTTCATCCGTGTTTAATGAATTATATGAATTATTATGAAGTTCATATGAACTTGGTGAGTTCATATGAAGTTCATATGAATTCATATGAAGTTCATATGAAGTTCATTCATATAAAAAATTTATTGAATTTGGTAAACGCATTCATGGAACTCATATGAATTATGAATTCATATGAAGTGCGCGGCGACTTCATATGAACTGCAGTTCACCCAGTATATAGCCCACCATGTTGTGTTTCTTCTGCGGATAATAATCTGTATGAGGTTTGAATTAAGAAATGAGAATCTGCAATTTACTAATTTTGCACAATTTAAGCAGCTATAACATGTAATTGATGACGTTGTACTAGAAATACGTGCTATAGCCTTGAATCTTTTTAATAGACTGAATAAGTTATGTTTGTCATTTAGAAAAGTAAGTTATTCACAACTATTTCGTTTATTTAATATTTGGACGGAAAACAAATCCGGATTTGATGAATTTTCGTTTTTACTCGAGCTATTTTACTTGTTGAGTTTGATCAGTATGTAAACTGTTGCACAGTTACAGGCAACGAAAATCTCTGAATTTACATGGCAGGCTAATCTGTATTTGTTATCATGTTTTAACATGCAGTGATGTGCAATTTAGGCGGTAATCTTGTTTTTCTTTGTTCGATTACATTCCTTCGTGCGATAGAGCAAACGACTAGCAATTTACGGAAATATTTGTAATATCGTTAGCGCGAACGAACGTTTATATCACGCGCGCATTGTAGATTTGTTAGAAGAGTTTTAACGGTTTTTTGAGCTGTTTTAGCGGGACATTTTATCTTTTGAATTTTACGCGGAATTTGAATGCTAGAGAGATAGGAGTATGACTTAATTTCTATGATTTTTGACATATAAATTGTCATGGAAAGCTGTGTGAACGATTTTGAAGTTTGTTTTTTAAACAGATAGAGGGAATGTTAGATCTGTATGATAGTATTGAATATTTTACGATAGTAATTCGAATATTTTGAACTAACCATACTATCCTACTATATATAACAAGTACCTATGTTGAAGATCAGACTGAAGTGTTCCGGAGGTGGAAGGCATGTGGTAAGGGGAGACGTGCAGAAGGACACGGCTGCAGACAGTGACAGGAGACAGTAGTAGTCGATTGCAAGGCACGAGGTTCAAGTGTCCCGTGGTGAGATCGGCTAGGTAAGCCCCTTGTAAGAGGGTCTGCACGGTAGTCTGGAGCTGGTTGGTGCTGGTGGACTCTTAGTCGGAGGAGTACTCGTGTGTGTCATACGAGGTACTGGACCGATAAGGGGTTAGTGATAG
Organism: Beroe forskalii; assembly: GCA_011033025.1. Lineage (NCBI taxonomy): Eukaryota > Metazoa > Ctenophora > Nuda > Beroida > Beroidae > Beroe > Beroe forskalii. Next base: position 48,611 of record WFMF01000042.1, read on the forward strand.
TTAGTGCGTTAGTTTGTCCGTCTGTTCCGTTTTCTACTGTTCATATTCATCTGATATACTTTTATACTCTATTGATATCCTTTTCCCCGGTGTGACTGGAGATCACTTCTCAGGTCCTTCAGTTACTGGTTAACTGGTTGAAGTGTGCTGACTGTATACACCTACAACGTGCAGTACAGCAGCTGTGAAGGTCTTAACTCAGTGAGTTGAAGCAGTATCTATAACCTACTGAAGTGTGCGTCGTGCAGTGAAGTTACGACAAGTTTGTTATCAAGTCATCCAGCGTAATCGCGCAATCTTAACAGAAGATTAATATCAGGAGAGATTAGTTGAGAGTTATTATTTGTTATCAAATTATTGAACTGAACTTAATGATATGATATTATAAGATTGTTGATTGTAGAAGTTACGTGACTTACAGTGCCGCGTAGTCAGTGAGCGCAGTTGAGAGAGACCGCGAAGTCGAGTGTTTCGCTAGTGTGTTCTGTGTTCTGAGAGGTGCAAGAGTTGTGTACATGGTGGTGTGTTCTGCAGGTTCAAGTAGATTGCGGAATATAGTTATATCATATTGATATATTTGCATTCCTTAACATCCTTAACCCTTTGTAGATCCGGACGAGTTTGTTTTACTTTGTCTAACCCTCTTATCTCCCATTTTCCCCATATATAACAAAGTTTTCTAAGGCTGTGGAGACATTTTACTTTACCTAAGCTTGTCTATTTGAGGAGAAAACGTCAGTGATGAATCAAGGTAGAAACCCAAGTTCTTTGCTGTTGAAACAAACCTAACACAAATATCAGGTGTTATGAATAATCCTTTGGTTTCCAGCTTGGAGAGGGTACTGGGGCTTTTACCAGGATTGAGTTGCAGGTAATGAGAACTCCATTTGTTGATGGCCTTGAAGCAGAGAGGTATATCAGAAGCAACAACTTGATATTCTCTGTCAGGTTTAAAGGATTTGAAGACTTGGTGGTCATCAGCAAAGCCATGGACATTAAACAGTACAGATTTAATTGTCTTGTGGATGGAACGGATGTAGATGTTGAAAAGGATTGGTCCAAGAACAGAGCCTTGTGGAACACCAAAACATATGATAATTTCAATTGATTCTTTGTCATAGATTGTTGAAGATTAACAATTAAGGATTGTTCACATAATTAAGCAATCATCTAGGGAGGAGGAGTGATTTGAAATGATTACGTTCGATTATGGGAGGGGCTTTGATGGTTGATTACCTAATCAAATTTTCTATTCAATTTTTGAAATTTTGCCACAAAACCTAGGAATTTTTAGCAAAATTTTCTGAATCAGGGGTTGCAAGGAGGAGTTCAAAAGCTACAGTTCAGTGGTGCAGAACTCAGAAGCCTCTCGTGCAGCTATCAGCAAGGATGTTCTGAAAACTGTTGTCAAGGATGTTGTTCACGAGCAGGATCGAAGCCGCAATGTTGTACTTTTCGCACTGGCAGAAGAAGATGCAGGAGAGAACGTCAACGCAAAGGTGGAGGAAGTGTTTGAGAGTCTCGGTCACAAATTGAAAGTTGAGGCTTGCCGATTAGGACTGAAGAAGATTGGCTCAACACGCCCCGTGAAAGTTATTATGTCCAGTTCAACAGCTGACAGACCCTCTCGAGAATCGGCGCCGCGCGCGCGGCTCTGATTCTCATCGCGGCTGGCGTCAGCGGGTCATACAATTACATCGTACGACAATAACAAATGACAAAGAGACGCCCTGTTTAGGGGAACGCGCGCAAGTTAAAGTATAGCATCCTACGGGTTAAAGTCTTGCTAAACGCGTATATCCCTGTGTGGGCCGTCGCACGGCGCGCTTCCCCAGAACAGGAAGCGCGCGGCGCGTACACACACCTATGCGGGCTTAGGAAGTTAAAGTCTAGTAACATCTTAAAAGTAACATTTGTCTGTTGCTGGCAGACCTTCTTGAGAATCAAAGCCGCCTTGCTCTAACCAGATCCCTAGTTTTACGCGCGCTCGCGCTCCGCGCCTTGCTCGTTTCGCGACACCCCTGGTTAGGGGAAAAAGCCGCCGCAACCGCTTTGCAGTTTGCATCAGCGGATCATACATCGTACGACAACTACAAGGTAACATCAAAGAGTTGAAGATGCACATGCAAAATGATCGTGATTTTTTACCATTTACTAAGCCTGAGCGCTGCCTAAGTTAATAGGTGACAGGTGTATGTACGCGCTGCACGCTTCCCATCGGATAGGCGCGTTTGCGTTTTGATCGGCCGTTTGCCGTTGAGTGTTGACAGACCCTCATGAAATTGAGAATCAGCGCCGCGCGGCTGGCGTCAGCGGGTCATACATCGTCCGCGTCAATCGTACATCGTACGACAAATGATTCCTAAGCCCGCATAGGTGTTTGTATGCGCCGCGCAACGCAAACAGGGGTATACGTGTTAAGCAAGACAAATAAGTGCGCGCGCCAAGGTAGTCACAGGGATATTCGTGTTTAGCTAATTTTCAACATGTAACATGTGGCCGTAGGCTTCCGCTTAGATAGCTTCTACGCTGTTTTTTTTCTCCTACTCCTAATCCTGATTTGGTGGGATCAAATAGCAATGCTAGTGTGACGTCCAAATGTGGATTGGGACACCTAGTCCTCTCTGCACCCAGACTCGAAGAGTCTGTATTTTGAAAGATATGGGGCAGACAACGTCTGTCAACGTAATTATATTTTGCCAGACGTTGGTTGGCCCAGACTCTCAGAGTCTAAAGGAAACAAATCTGGCAAATGATCATAAATAACATGTCCAATGGATCCAATGGACACAATGGATCCAATGGACACAATAGATCCAATGGACACAATGGATCCAATGGACACAATGGATCCAATGGACACAATGGATCCAATGGACACAATGGATCCAATGGACACAATGGATCCACTGGACACAATGTCTAATGGATCCATTGGATCCAGTGGACGCAATGGATCCAATGGACATAATGTGCAATGGATCCAATGGATCCAATGGACATGTCCAATGGTGTTCAATGGACACAATGGATCCATTGGATCCAATGGACACAATGGATCCAATGAACAAAAATACCAGTCTGATGTCCATCTACCAAACCATGTTTGGTGATTGTGTCCATTGGATCCACTCAGATGGATCCATTGAACATCCATTGGATCCATTGAACATGTCCATTGAACATCAAAAATGGATCCAATGGATCCATTGGATCCATTGAACACCATTGAACATTTTTACGGATGGACATCATGTTCAATGGATGTCCAATGGATGTCCAATGGACGTCCATTGAACATGTCCATTGGACATGATGGATCCAATGGATCCATTGGACAAAAATCACAACTCTTGTGACACTTTTACCTAATAACTTATCCTTCTGGTACACCGTAGTATGTCCAATTATGGACATATGATGTTTGTTCCAATCACAAAGTGCTAAGGTGTATCAGTCTTATTCAAAAATGTACTGCATAACATCGTATGTCCCTTGTTCGTGATACATTATTAACATAACATGCTCGTATTGACGGTATAATCCCCTGAGACCACCGAGGGATATTTGTACCAGCCCTGTATAGTATATCCGCAAAGCTCTAGCTCCATTGCAAGGGTATTGCTACTGTAGGAGTAGTCTTGCGTTGTCGCATAATCCTTTATGACCAATATAAGCACTGATAATTCGGCTTCCATAATAAGGGATGAGAATCCTCATTTCTCATTGACCAATATCCATATTGCCAAATGATCACTAGTAATATGATTTGCTCAATGGCTCAATTATACTGATTGACGAGTTCTTGAATATTTGATAATTGTGCCATTGTGCGAACATGGGCGCTTTTGCACTTCTTACTCAAATAGTCAAATGTAACATTTTCAAAAATTCCACAATACTGTTTTCCTTTTCGAATGGCATCAAAAACTGACACAAATTAAAAATATGCAATTTTTAAAAATGATAAGTAAGGTTTCTGAGGCTGAAGGGCGCAAGTTTAAAAAGCCAATTAATAAGAATCAGAATCATCCAAAAATTCTGTCTGGTTTAATTTTAAAAGACTTGAATTTTGACTGATTCGTAAGAAAATTAGTAGGATTTTACCCTACCCTCCGCCGCGCGCCATTTTTTTCTGCGGGGAGACCCTAGTTTGCAACACGACCCTCCAACCTTCCGAGTGTTGCGCGCTAGGGATGGGAGAAATCCATCTATAAGAAAATGCGCCGATAAAATGCCTTTCTGTTAGCTCGTTAAATTCAATTTTAGAAATTCAGAGCCCTAGACATATTTGATAAGAGTGAATACATATGTTGGTAAGTTCCTTAGTTCCTTTTTGTGAAACCACTACTTGTAATGATGTTCAGGTTTTGAAATTCAAGACAGGTCGTTTTTATATAGTTATATAGGTATTTCATGTATTTCAGAGGCGAAAGACGAACTTGCAGAATGTTTATTAAAGCCCTGCAACAGCAGGACTCTATATGATTTAAATGTCGACAGCGCAGCTGGGGTCATTTAAATGATTTAGAGAGCGAAACGAAGCCGACTAGCCGAGCACTCTAAATCATTTCTGCAGTGAATTTGAGCCTCTAAAGCACTGTAGTAGTCTAACGGAACAAGAAAATCTTTGATTTTCGAGCTTTTAAAGTTATTGCTTAAAAATTGGTGCTTCTGGAACTCTAAAATGAATCTAAACTTCACTGAGATCAAGTTTGTTCGCATTTTGTAACGCAAATCAAAAGGATGCATAGTTTTGCTATTACCTAAATGGGTATCTTATAACAGTGTAGGTATGTCATTACAAACACATGTTATAAAACGTGACAAGGTAACCGTACCCTATGCCCACAGTCGCGTTTGCCCACAGTCCTCTATGCCCACAGTCCTCTATGCCCACTAGGAATTTAGTGGTCAATAAGGACCGTGGGCGTACAGGACCCCTGTCCTTATTACCCACAGTCCTGAATGCCCACTACTAATCAGGATATCATTAAAGGGAGACTGGAACCTCGTAAGTCGTATTCCTCTCTTCCCGCAGATGCCTCCGTACCGCACCTGTCTGACTTCAATGTCCCCTCTCACATCCTGGATGGGACAGCACTCTCCACAGCTGATTCCAGTGAAACGTCAGGAATCAACACCACTTCTTTCATGGACGTTGTTAACCCTCCTGAACTGACCTTCATACGGGGACGGAGAGGCGGACAGCAAGCTTGCTACTGGGGTTACATCTACACTTTCGACCGGGAGACGAAGAAACCCAGGACGAACAACGCTTCTGAAGGCGGGAACAATGGACTTGCTCGGATGTTTAAGTACAGCATCCAACCATCTGGACATTCATTGAAGGACTCAGGGTTAGGGTTTGGGTTAGGGTCTGGGTTATGGTTAGGGTCAGGACAGGGAGATGAAGTGTCATGAGATGAAATGTCGTGAGATGAGATGTCGCCCACCCCATGTGATGTAGTTTCTCGTATCGTATTGAAGTGTTCACTCTTTTACTGAATAAACAGACGCTTTCCCTATACCTATTGCAATGAAAGAAAGCAATTACTCGATATATTAGTAAGGATTAGTCTGCAACGTGGCGTGTAATGTTAAATCAAAGCTGAAATGTAGGGTTATACTTGTTTATGTAACCACCTCATAGTGGGCAACGGCGACTGTGGGTAATGGGGTCGATTTGGTACTCTATGACCACGATCGGCATATGTGGTCATAGGGGACTGGTGGTCATAGGGGACCGTGGGCATACGGGACTGTGGGCATACAGTACCGGAATCACGTGACAACGCGTGTAGTAACACGACTCTTTGCAAATAGTACGGCCTTTTAGATCGCTCTAAATGTGTTGTGAGGCTACTATAATCTTATAATATAGTATATACATAGGTACTAAATGCATATTATGTATTTAGTAGGTACCTATGTATAATTTCATACTAAAGCCCTCAATTTTGCGGTTCATATGAGCATATGATTTCCTAAGTTATTCGTACTTCCAGGTTTTACTTTCAATTAAATAGATGGGTAAAAAATATAATTTCAAAATAGTACTTATCAAAAAATTATTAAACAAGCTCAAATAGATTCGCTTATAGTACTGTATTTGTTTGTCTTATTAGTATTTCTTGTTTTTGAACGTTACAAAACAACGGAGTAAAAGCTGAGAACCATTAATCATGCTGAATTTGTGAATTTCACTAAGTTTAGATACCTACCGACAACATGACATCAACAAACTGGGGTTTTATCAATAAAGCTTCGATCTTGAGGCTTTCATTATCTTAGAATATTATGGAGATTAGACTGTAACCTCTCTAGTTCATGTATAGAATATGTATCGCAACCTTTCCCGTCGCTTACCATAAGTCCACCATAAACTTACCACAAGTTTACCATAAGTTTACCATAAGCTTGCTATAAGTTTATCATAACTTAACAATATTATGTTTACAATTTATTCTTCAGTTAACCATAACATAAGTTAACTCTTGTAATAATGAGATAATGGTAAACTTGTGGTAAAGTGGTTTTATGGCTTTCTATGGCAAACCTATGGTTAACGACGGGATAGGAAAAAATTCTAAAAATCTACCGCCCTTTTGTGCTGTTCATCGTTAGTTTACCATAAGTTGTTTACCATAAGTTGTTTACCATAAGTTGTCTTAAACTTACAACCATAATTTGTTTAAACCATAAGTTGTTTTAAACTTACAACACAACACATATTAAATTAACTAACTGAGGTAACTCAATTACTTTTGCACTGATGATGATTTAAAGTATTTTGCATTAAAAAGTCAGCTCGTTGTGGTTATTCGTGTTGTGGAACTTGGCAATTGCAGTGTTTTATTATTATTTATCCGATTTATCCGATTTATCATAACTTATGAAAAATATACGGTAAAATTATGGTAAACTATGGTTTAATAAACTTACAAACTTATGGCTCATAAGTTTGAAATTTCTGTTTACACTTAATAAAGTAACTTAATAAAGTTGATAAGTTTACACCCCCTTTACCATGAGCTTACTGTTAGTTTGTTATAAGTTAACCAGGCCATAAGTTATTAACCATAAGTTAACAATAGTCAATACGTTTAAACCGCAAGTTAACCAGTTTACCATAAGTTCAGTTACACTTAATCATAATTTCATCACTACTTGACCTTGACTTAGGGGCTGCACACACGTGGATTATAAGCCATGTCTACGCCGAGTTTTGGGGTGAAGACACACGACGTGCAGTATAAGCCATGAATCCTACGTGTGTCTTGTAGACTATTGTCAACACACGTTATCGTAACAAAATATCGAAAGCAGTTTCTTCTGAGTCCCCGAATAGAAATTAATTGATGGAATTTGACATGATACCCTCGGATGCTCTGATCGTAAGGGGGTGCACACACGTGGCTTATAAGCCATGGACTATAAGCCATGGCTTATAAGCTACGTGTGTGCTGTCGATAACTTACCCATGGACTATTATCCATACGTGTGTCTTGGGTGAAAGTATCGACTACACTCTACAAAAGTGTGGAGATTAGTCCATGAAAAATAGCCGGTCTTAAATGTGGTATTACAATCCACATGGCTTGTAAGCCACGTGTGTCTTGTAGACTATAGTCGACACTGTACATAATTCCGAGAAAATTTGTATACATTAACGCTAGCCAATCAGAACGCTGTATTATGCGTGTCATTAACCAATCAAAAGCAAGAAAAGTGATAGGGGTAATGTTTCCGATTCTTCCTGTGTTGTTCTACGATCAGAGCATCCCAGGGTATCATGTCAAATTCCGTCAATCAATTTCTATTCGGGGACTCGGAAGAAATTGCTTTCGATATGTTGTTACGATAACGTGTGTTGACAATAGTCTACAAGACACACGTAGGATTCGTGGCTTATACTCCACGTCGTGTGTCTTCACCCCAAAACTTAGCGTAGACTATAGTCGACATGGCTTATAATCCACGTGTGTGCAGCCCCTAACACAACACAGGAAGAATCGGAAACATAACCCCTATCACTTTTCTTGCTTTTGATTGGTTAATGACACGCGTGATACAGCGTTCTGATTGGCTAGCGTTATTAATGTATACAACTTTTCTCGGAATTATGTACAGTGTCGACTATACCTTATTACAGGAAATTAAGTTTACATATAATTAAGCCCTAAGGTCTCAAAAAGGGCTTAATTTCATGCACCTTAATGACATGTATTCTTAATTTCATGAGGACTATTTTTTCAAGCAAATAAGTTCGAAAACATCGATTTTTTCATTCAGTATTGGTACAGTATTGCATTGAATTGATGCCGGATGGAAAGCCACTGGTATTGCCAAGACTATCAATAATGCAAGAGACACATTCTGGAAAGTTGAGCTTACTCCTTGACCCTCCATTGCCTATTTCTTCAAATCTTCATAGCTGAGTTTACATAGCATGCAATGTTTCCAAGGCTGATAACCAATAAGTATTCTGAGTTTTGTGGAAATATATTCTATCAACAATTTGATAGACCTGATGAAGTGATAAGACTCTCATGATGCTTTGATGACTTATTCTGTAGGTTGCCCTAACCAGGACCCTGGTTACGCGCACGGAGTGCGCGGCGCGGCAATTATCGTCTCTGAAAATTCACCGATTGAAATTAATTGTTTTCAGTGGGAATTGGAAATTAATTCAACCTATCAAATTTTCAAATGAGAAGATCAAGCCGGAGCCTAAAATTCTTAATTCGTAAAATACAAAGTCTTAATTATTTGAATACAAGGCTGGAATTTCTATTTCATAATTTCAAAGACTTTCTATCTCCAAAATGATAATTTGGCTGCATGTATTTAAGAATGCATTAAATTAGTCTTACATGTAATTAAGCCCTAGGGCCTCAAAAAAGGGCTTAATTTCATGTAGCTTAATGACATGTAGGCTCATTTTTCTGAAGGCGATATTTCCTGTAATAAGGTAGTCTACAAGACACTCTACGTTTACTACTAGCTTACTAGGTAAGTTTACAATTTCCGATTTCCTTAGTTCTTTTGTTTACCATATGTTTTAAATAGAGAATAGAGAACTATACAAGCTTGAGTTGACAAAAAAGTTAGGGGGGGGTCCACCGGCCAACGGCCAACCGTCTAAAAAATTTGGTGTTTCGGCCAATTGGCCGTTGGCCGTTTGGCCGTTTTTTTCGTTTTTTATCCCTGGTTTCGGCCAGAAGCATTTTAGTTGAAAGTTGTGAGAGAAAAAGTTGTTACAATTTTCATAACCTACATTTTCCCGCTAATTTGATCGGTGGGGGGTGTCAAATGTGTCAATTGAGGTCGTTGAAACAGTCGAAATTTGCCCTTGTACTTGAAGAAGGCTCAAGCTCCATACATTTTATATAATGCTGTTATGAATGTTGCAAAAATCAAAGAAAGTAAGAAATTTGAAAGTTACTAATGGTCTAGGACATGATGTTCAGGTGGTGACCATCCCTACTGTAAGTTTCTGCTCTTATGACTTTATACTGTAGTCATATAAATCCATTCCAGTATAGTCAATAGTCATATTGTTTTATCCCTAATTCCCTGCCACGCCTGGAACTATATCCTGTTCAGCAGGGTGTCGTAGGGGTCACCAGGGGGTCACCAGGACGGCAGGGGTTTAATAGGGAGTCACCAGGGGATAGTGGGTTCACCAGGGGGTCAGAAAGGGTTAGTGGGGGTGAGTGGGGGTCAGTAGGGGGTCAGCAGGGAGTCAGTATGGGGTCAGCAGGGGTTCAATAGGAGTTCACCAGGGAGTCTCGGGGATCAATAGGGGTTCACCAGTGAGTCAGCAGGGGGTCAGTACGGGTTCACCAGGGGGTCAGTAGAGCGTCAGCAGGGGGTCAGCAGAACAGCAGGGGTTCAATAGGGAGTCACCAGGGGGTAGTGGGTCACCAGGGGGCAGCAGGGGTATGTGGGGGTCACCAAGGGGTAGTAGGGGTTAGTGGGGATGTCACCAGGGGGTCAGTAGGGGTTATTGGGGTCACCAGGGGGTCAGTAGGGGTTAGTGGGGGTCACCAGGGGTTAGTGGGGGTCATCAGGGGGGTCAGTAGGGGTTCAATAGGGGTAAGCAGGGGTCAGTAGAGGGTCAACAGGGGGTCAGTAGGAGTTCACCAGGGAGTCAGTAGGGGTTCACTAGGGGGTCAGCAGGGGTCAATAGAGGGTCAGCAGGTGGTCAGCAGGATAGCAGGGGTTCAATAGGGAGTCACCTGGGGGATAGTGGGGTCACCAGGGCGTTAGTAGGGGTCACCAGGGGGTCAGTAGGGGTTAGGGGGTAAGCAGGGGTCAGTAGAGGTTCACCAGGGGTCAGCAGGGCGTTAGTAGGAGTTCACCAGGGAGTCAGTAGGGGGTCAGCAGGGAGTCAGCAGGGAGTCCGTAGGTGGTCAGCAGACAGCGGGAGTTCACCAGGGGGTCAGCAGGGGTTCAGTATGGGGTCAGCGAGGGTTTATTGGGAAATCACTAGGGAGTCAGCTGGGGGTCAGTAGGGGTTCATCAGGGGGTCAGTAGGGGGTCAGCAGGGGTTCAGTAGGGGGATGGACTAGGAATCCATTGGGAAAAGACTGAGGAAGAGACTTGGTAGAAGACTCAGAAGGAAGTTGAGGAGCAGTGGCTGATCATGAGGAATCATGAGGCCAAGGTACTTAGGCGAGACAAGGCTAAGGAATGCATGGTGCTATAGTGTTAGGGGCACTTTCAGGGCTAAATAGGGGCAAAGAAGACTGTACTGGAGGCAGGAAGTGAAGCTGAAGGAGGCACTGCTGTTGTAGTAGATAATATTAGTTGTGGAAAGGTGATACTAGTGGAGGAAAGGCCCCGGAAGTGGGAGCAGGAGTGGATTTAACTGGTTGCAGGGCCTTGGGGTTGACAGGATTCTGGGAAGCCAACGTTAGCTCCAATAGTCTAATGACAATGTCAGTGTGAGTGATTCCTTACAGGGCTCTGTGCTGCAGTCTTTATTGGCAAGCCCTTTCATCAGAATTAAGGAGCCCTCATGCAAGGAGATTTCCTTTTAAGCACTCCAATACTTTCCTGGCCACTGGAAAATATTCAATAGCTCTTGGTAAACCTATTGAGATTTTAACAGTAGTTCTAGACTACAAAAATGAGCTAAATTATCTTTAACACCACATTTTTTCGCGATTTCGATCATAAGTGTCTTCAAATGTACTCAGGTGTGTTCTTAGAACTATAACAAGCAACTTTCTCTCTGGGACTTTTTGATTGGACCCCTAAAGAGCGGTAAATATCAAAAATAGAAAAACGGCCAACCGGCCAACCGTCTAAAAAATTTCCAATTTCGGCCAATTGGCCGATGGCCGTTGGCCGGTGGACCCCCCCAAGTTAACATAAGTTTGCTTACCTCAACCATACACCTAAGTTTCTTGTGTTACAAAATAATTTCAAGTTTTGAGCTACTGCTAGAGCCCCCCTATAATAGAATAATGTGAAAAGTCAACTTGAGCGTGAACTTAAAGATAAGTTTAGAATTAACTTACATGGTAAGCTTATAATTGCAAAGTGAGGGTCAACTCATGGTAAACCTGTGGTAAAATTATGGTGAATTGGGACTATACTTTCTTACTTTCATCCAAATTCAACATATTTTTACCACAAGTTTAACATAAGTCGACCCTAACGCCCCATTTATTCTTGTGTTTCCCTGCAGGCCCCCATTTATTCTTGTGTTTCCCTGCAGGCGCCCCCATTTATTCTTGTGTTTCCCTGCAGGCGCCCCCATTTATTCTTGTGTTTCCCTGCAGGCGCCCCCCATTTATTCTTGTGTTTCCCTGCAGGCGCCCCCCCCCCATTTATTCTTGTGTTTCCTGCAGGCGCCCCCCATTTATTCTTTGTGTTTCCTGCAGGCGCCCCCCATTTATTCTTGTATTTTCCCTGCAGGCGCCCCCCATTTATTCTTGTGTGCAGGCGCCCCCATTTATTCTTGTGTTTCCCTGCAGGCGCCCCCATTTATTCTTGTGTTTCCCTGCAGGCGCCCGCCCCCATTTATTCTTGTGTTTCCCTGCAGGCGCCCCCATTTATTCTTGTGTTTCCCTGCAGGCGCCCCACAGCTTGGAAGTGACTAACGTTACGAGCAGCAGTGCGGTGATTGCCTTTGTGGGGCAGCCCCACTTTCACCACGCCGTCCTACTCAACTCCCGGCACCTCGTCTCCCTGTCGCCCGGCGAGTTCGTGTAAGTACCTGGCTTCACCCGGATCAGGATCCATAAAACCCCGCAGCAAACTGGAGCTCTACTTTCGGCATAAATTCTATGAAAAGTGAATTGCGCGCACTGTAAAATTCGCGTTTTTATCAATCCCTTCATCGGTCGATGCATGTGCACACATACGGGTAAGGGATCGTTAACATGTTACGTAATAAATTTTTGGCTGATTTGAAACCCCTTCGTGTTTGTGTGAGAGTATAATGATTGCAGAATTATGGATCGTTTGAACATTATTCGATGGGAAACAAATTTCCCGATTATGCATAATGCGTCATGAATGTCGAGTGTTGATGTCATTTTACTTACGCACTCGCTTGCTCGTCATCATCATACTGTGTTCTGCTTATTTTACGTATAAGTTTTTTGGATTGAGTTTTATAATAATAAGTAAAGAATGTTTAAAAGTCGGTAAGTGTCGGCAAAGGGCATCATAAAAACTAAGTCTATGCACAAGAGTCAAGAATATGCACTGAAACCATAGAGAATTGCAAAGGAAAAAAACTTGATGTTTAAAATTTTAATTACTCAGAGAATTTACAAAACATAAGAAATCTCAGAGATCATTGGTACTACCTGGCCAATGTTTAGGCAAGCATTGTTCCTATACAAGGGACAAATCCCTCAATCTATTACTCGAGGAGTAAGTTTCAGCGATTCCTCAAGATCTGGGCTTCAAAATCTAAAAATCTCTCTAAAATTAGTTATTAGGTACTGCAAGTTCATTGTCCATGAAGAAAATATAGACATTATATTTACTTTAGAGGCGTCAGACGAACTTGCAGAAAATATAATGCCCTGTGACAGCGCCGCTGGAGACATTTAAATGATTTAGAGTGTGAGGCGAAGCCGATCACTCTGAATCATTTCTGCAGCGAGTTTGAGCGTATGAAGTGCTATAGTAGTCGAACGGACCTAGAAAAACTTTGATTTTCGAGCTTTTAATAAAGTTATCGCTTAAAAACTGGTTTTTCGGTAATAACTCCGCTTCTGAAGTTCAAAAATGAATCTAAACTTCACTGATATGTTGCTTTTTATCAAGCTCTAAATATCCTGAAAGTTTCATCAAGTTATCCCAAAAAAACCTCGGAGATATGCGCATTTTTGTAACGCAAATCAAAAGGATGCATAGTTTTGCTATTAAATGGGTATCAAATTACAGTGTATGTCATAAGAAGCACTTGTTATAAACTGCACATATAAGCGCACGTTCAAATGGCTCTATACCTGACGTGGGACTACTATGGCATGCCTCAGACCGCAGCACTGTCGTACTGTGGTTTGTAGATAAGAATACATTCTGACAATATGATATTGATACATTCATCTCCTCCCTTATTTTAGGGCTATCATGGCTTCCTTCTCAATATACCACCTTATTGGCCTTTATTAAGCCAGCCTTTTTAACTGCCTCTATGGACAACAATCGAATCATTGTTGAACCGGCCCCTTGAACAAAAAAGTTTAAAGTGGTTCTTTTTGTTCTTAAGGGCCGGTTAAATAAAGGCCAATAAGGTACCTAAGCATCTTCCTACTTGCTCACAAACGGAGTCCTTCTGGCACCCACATTACTGACAAGGTCCTCATTGCTCTCGAACACACTCCTTACACATGTGTGTGCAGATCGCTCGATTGACAGAGGGCTTGATAACGACGCACTGATTTACTGTTCACATGTCAACTTTCGATATAAATTCTATCGAAGGTACAGCAACATTGCGCGTCTTTATGAAACCCTCCGTCAATGGAGCGATCTGCACACACATGCGTTACTCTGGTTACCATGGTAACCATGGTTACTATGGTTACCATGGTTACTCTCCATCTACAACTGCGAAGTGGAGTGCTCCTCTACCTTCTTAGACTCTGCTATGATGTCCTTGAGATCGTTGATGTAAGTGGATATCTTCTTGAGTTGCTCGGCGGCTCCGTCCGCCTCCTTGGGGGGCAGCCCCCGCTGCTTGTAGATCTGGATGTAGATGTTCTCTGTGGCCATCTTGACGCGGCCCAGGAGCAGGACGTTCCTGGAGGCGGTGTTCTGTATGTGGGCCCACAGACTCTCCCACTTCTGCAGCTTGGCCTCCGCCTCCTCTTTCCTCCAGGTGAGGTCTGCGATGAGGTTGGTGTAGCCCATGATGCGCTCGTCATTGCTCTTCACCATTCCGTAGAACTCTCGCTTCTTGGTGTCGAGCTTGTCGGCCATGTCCGTGGACTTTTCCACCAGGTCCTCCAGATTGGAGGACAAGGTCTCGTGTTTCCTGAGGATGTCCCTTAGTTCGTTGAACTCGTTAGCGCCCTCCAGGACCTTCTCCAGGTAGCTGCGGTACACCTTCTCCCGACACATCTTCTCCTTCTGCTTCTCCAGCTCCACCTTGAGTCGCTCCCGCTCCTCGCTCCGCAGCGTCACTTCCCTCGTGTTCCGCTCCTTCTCAAAGCGCTCCTGCGACGCTTTCTTCCGGGCTCGCTGCTTCTTCACGTCGTTCTCGATGAGGAACTGGTCGAACTTTATGAGGGACCCCCGGAGTTCCAGCTCCTTCTTGTCGAGCTCCTCCCTGCGCGAGCTCAGCGCAGCCATCTTCAGCTGGAAAGCCTCTTTCCGGGCCGCCAGGACCTGTTCCAGCTCCAACATCTCCCGCTTCTTCTCCAGCAGCCGGGTAGCTGCTGTCATGTGGTTCTCTGACGCGTCCGAACCTGAAGGGAGAACAAGTTAATGTGTCGCATGATGTCGTATTAAAAGTGCTGATAGAGCACAATCAATAGATTAACAGTTGATTTGAGTGCTGGTTTCCCCATGTAGTGACTATTTCTCATTATGGCAAGGCAGTATCGTTTGAAAACCATTGAATGCAGCGTGAACTTACCCTGAACCAGGCGTTCAGCGAACTTCGTTTGAAAGTAATGTTCGAAGTTAAAGGCAGTCATCATTAATTTGACGAAGAATTATTAGGTAAGTATTCCTCCACAACAAAATAAAAAGTTCGGGGGACTTATATCAATTTAAACGACGTTGTGTAGGTTTCCGAAATGAAACATTACACTATCATTTGTACAGCAAAAGCGATGCCTCGCAAATGAAGCGGATAATTGTTTTAAATCGTAATAATATGCATAATTAGTGCTTTGCGATGTTTGATTTGTACTGACATGCATTGCTTGTTGTCACGAAAAGCCGCGTGATGACCGCGTGACCATCAAGAACACTAGTTACGGGAAACTACAGTACGGAGTGCAGTGCTGAGTGCAGTGCTGAGTACAGTGCGGAGTGCAGTGCTGAGTGCAGTGCTGAGTGCAGTGCGGAGTGCAGTGTGGAGTGCAGTGCGGAGTGCAGTGCGGAGTGCAGTGCGGAGTGCAGTGCGGAGTGCAGTGCGGAGTGCAGTGCGGAGTGCAGTGCGGAGTGCAGTGCGGAGTGCAGTGCGGAGTGCAGTGCGGAGTGCAGTGCGTACGGAGTGCAGTGCAGTGTGCGGAGTGCAGTGCGGAGTGCAGTGCGGAGTGCTGTGCGGAGTGCAGTGCGGAGTACAGTGCGGAGTACAGTGCGGAGTGCAGTGCGGAGTGCAGTGCGGAGTGCAGTGCGGAGTGCAGTGCGGAGTGCAGTGCGGAGTGCAGTGCGGAGTGCAGTGCAGTGCTGAGTGCAGTGTGCAGTGCGGAGTGCAGTGCGGAGTGCTGTGTGGAGTGCAGTGTGTGGGTGCAGTGCGGAGTGCAGTGCAGTGCAGTGCGGAGTACAGTGCGGAGTGCAGTGCGGAGTGCAGTGCGGAGTGCAGTGCGGAGTGCAGTGCGGAGTGCAGTGCGGAGTGCAGTGCGGAGTGCAGTGTGGAGTGCAGTGCGGAGTACAGTGCGGAGTGCTGTGTGGAGTGCAGTGCTGAGTGCAGTGCGGAGTGCAGTGCGGAGTGCAGTGCGGAGTGCAGTGCGGAGTGCAGTGCGGAGTGCTGTGTGGAGTGCAGTGCGGAGTGCAGTGCGGAGTACAGTGCGGAGTGCTGTGCGGAGTGCAGTGCGGAGTGCAGTGCGGAGTGCAGTGCGGAGTGCTGTGGAGTGCAGTGCGGAGTGCAGTGCGGAGTGCTGTGTGGAGTGCAGTGCTGAGTGCAGTGCGGAGTGCAGTGCGGAGTGCAGTGCGGAGTGCTGTGTGGAGTGCAGTGCGGAGTGCTGTGCGGAGTGCAGTGCGGAGTGCAGTACGGAGTGCTGTGTGGAGTGCAGTGCGGAGTGCAGTGCGGAGTGCAGTGCGGAGTGCAGTGCGGAGTGCTGTGTGGAGTGCTGTGTGGAGTGCTGTGCGGAGTGCAGTGCGGAGTGCTGTGCGGAGTGCAGTGCGGAGTACAGTGCTGAGTGCAGTGCGGAGTGCAGTGCTGAGTGCTGTGTGGAGTGCAGTGCTGAGTGCTGTGCGGAGTACAGTACGGAGTGCTGTGTGGAGTGCAGTGCGGAGTGCAGTGCGGAGTACAGTGCGGAGTACAGTGCGGAGTGCTGTGTGGAGTGCTGTGTGGAGTGCTGTGCGGAGTGCAGTGCGGAGTGCTGTGCGGAGTGCAGTGCGGAGTGCAGTGCTGAGTGCAGTGCGGAGTGCAGTGCTGAGTGCTGTGTGGAGTGCAGTGCTGAGTGCTGTGCGGAGTACAGTGCGGAGTGCAGTGCTGTGGAGTGCTGTGCAGTGGAGTGCAGTGCAGAGTGCTGAGTGCAGTGTGGAGTGCAGTGTGGAGTGCAGTGCGGAGTGCAGTGTGGAGTGCAGTGCGGAGTGCAGTGCAGTGCTGAGTGCTGTGAGTGCAGTGCGGAGTGCAGTGCGGAGTGCTGTGAGTGCAGTGCGGAGTGCTGTGCGGAGTGCAGTGCGGAGTGCAGTGCGGAGTGCTGTGCGGAGTGCAGTGCGGAGTGCAGTGCGGAGTGCAGTGCGGAGTACAGTGGAGTGCAGTGCGGAGTGCGGAGTGCAGTGCAGTGCAGTGCGGAGTGCAGTGCAGTGGAGTGCAGTACGGAGTGCTGTGGAGTGCAGTGGAGTGCAGTGCGGAGTACAGTGCGGAGTGCAGTGCGGAGTGCAGTGCGGAGTGCAGTGCGGAGTACAGTGCGGAGTGCTGTGTGGAGTGCTGTGCGGAGTGCAGTGCGGAGTGCAGTGCGGAGTGCAGTGCGGAGTGCAGTGCGGAGTGCAGTGGCAGTGCAGTGGAGTGCAGTGCGGAGTACAGTGCGGAGTACAGTGCGCAGTGCGGAGTGCTGTGTGGAGTGCAGTGTGGAGTGCAGTGCGGAGTGCAGTGCGGAGTGCTGTGCGGAGTGCAGTGTGGAGTGCAGTGCGGAGTACAGTGCGGAGTGCAGTGCAGTGCTGTGCTGTGGAGTGCAGTGCAGGTGGAGTGCAGTGCGGAGTGCAGTGCTTAGTGCAGTGCGGAGTGCAGTGCGGAGTGCAGTGTGCGGAGTGCTGTGTGTGGAGTGCAGTGCGGAGTGCAGTGCGAGTGCAGTGCAGGAGTGCAGTGCGGAGTGCTGTGCGTGTGGAGTGCAGTGCGGAGTGCAGTGGAGTGCAGTGAGTGCAGTGTGCAGTGCTGAGTGCAGTGCGGAGTGCTGTGCTGAGTGCAGTGCGGAGTGCTGTGTGGAGTACAGTGCGGAGTGCAGTGCTGAGTGCAGTGCTGAGTGCAGACGTACGTTGCTGTTCAAAGTCCCACCGCAAACTCTGGCTCCTGTATAGGGTGTTAAATGACAGCTATTTGCTACACATACATTGTCATCCACTTTCATAAACTGTCACTAACCATCATCCCAGGTACATGTTGCGAGGACTGGATCCAGGTACTCATCACGAAGTACGGATAACGACCCTTCCTTCGGACTCAGACCCGCCCCAGCACTCCCCCCATTCTCAACACACTTCATTCTCTACCAAGTCAGCGACAGGTTGGTTGTGTTCAGTTCTAGACTGGGTGTCTGAAACCGTTCCTTTTAGCTCGTAGAGTGGCGAAAACCAAACCTTCTGAGTTCTCTTTATGAATACAGAAAGAAAGCAGTATGGCAGGAAGGTTGTGGTGCAACAAGCATAGTTGCTTCGAGGAAAGTATGTACCGTGAAGCCAGTAGTTAGATAGAAAGCACGAATGTGATATGCTAGTGCATCAGAATTCGTGTAGTTTGATAATGCGAGTGGAAGTGGTGTGACAGAAAAGCAGAAAGTGAGTGGTGTGACAGAAGCGAGTGGTGTGACAGAAAAGCAGAAAGTGAGTGGTGTGACAGAAAAGCAGAAAGTGAGTGGTGTGACAGAAGCGAGTGGTTTTACAGAAGCGAGTGGTTTTACAGAAGCGAGTGGGAAGTGAATGCAGCCCCATCAACCCGCACTCCTCTCAGATCCCAAGACGCCGCCCGTCTCCTGGGCGCCATTAGACGCGCGGCCTCGCGCACCACAGAACCTGGAGCTGCAGATCCTGGACCGGGAGCGCCTGAGAGTTTCCTGGGACGGGGAGGAGGACTGCACGAGGGAGGAGGACTGCACGAGGGAGGAGGACTGCACGCGGTACGAAGTGTACCTGAACGAGCACCTCGTGGCCCCGCCCACCCCCCTCTCCTCGCAGATAGTCAGCATCTCGGAGTTGCGGGAGGAGGAGGACGAGCAAAGGTTCCATGTGGTGGCAGTGAGATCTCCTCTCTCCGGGGGCTCAGTCAGCTCCCTCCCCTCAGAAACCATCTCCTTTTCACGCACTGCGCTCCTCCCCCAACTTTCCTTTTCCAGCGACACAGCCGGCCTCATCTCACCGCCCCCTTCCGACACCTCCGAGTCAGAGCAAGACTCCGGTCTCCCGAACCAAATCAGATCGAAAGTGTTAGTTCGCATAGTAAGCCCGCCCCCCAACTCGGACTTCAAAGTGGGCCAAGTAGTGAGTGTGGAGGAGGACGTGTCAGGGTACAGGACTACAGGCCACCCCCACGTGCTACCCCCCACGTGCGTTGCCAAGGTGCGGGTGACGCAGCGTGTCGTCGCGCTCTACGACTACCACCCTGCCACTATGTCTCCTAACCCAGACTGCAAGGAGGAACTGAGCTTCAGGGCCGGGGACGTTATCTTGGTGTACGGACAGGAAGCAGGGGGCTTCCTAAAGGTTAGTGTTAGACTGGGGAAGACTTAACATCACCAATCATTTGAGCTATGTTGACGTATTCTTATTCCCTTTTACCCGATATTTCCGTCATTCCTCATGACGGTATGACACCCCTCATTCCTTGACCCTCCCATCTTCTCACATCCTCTAATCTATCGGGGAGTACTTGACACCCCTCATTCCTTGACCCTCCCATCTTCTCACCTCCTCTAATCTATCAGGGAGTACTTGACACCCCTCATTCCTTGACCCTCCCATCTTCTCACCTCCTCTAATCTATCAGGGAGTACTTGACACCCCTCATTCCTTGACCCTCCCATCTTCTCACCTCTCTAATCTATCAGGGAGTACTTGACACCCCCTCATTCCCTTGACCCTCCCATCTTCTCACCTCCTCTAATCTATCAGGGAGTACTTGACACCCCTCTATCTCTTGACCCTCCCATCTTCTCACCTCCCTCTAATCTATCAGGGAGTACTTGACACCCCTCATTCCTTGACCCTCCCATCTTCTCACCTCCTCTAATCTATCAGGGAGTACTTGACACCCCTCATTCCTTGACCTCCCATCATCTTCTCACCTCTAATCTAATCTATCAGGGAGGCTTCTTGACACCCCTCATTCCTTGACCCTCCCATCTTCTCACCTCCTCTAATCTATCAGGGAGTACTTGACACCCCTCATTCCTTGACCCTCCCATCTTCTCACCTCCTCTAATCTATCAGGGAGTACTTGACACCCCTCATTCCTTGACCCTCCCATCTTCTCACCTCTCTAATCTATCAGGGAGTACTTGACACCCCTCATTCCTTGACCCTCCCATCTTCTCACCTCCTCTAATCTATCAGGAGTACTTGACACCCTCATTCCTTGACCCTCCCATCTTCTCACCTCCTCTAATCTATCAGGAGTACTTGACACCCCTCATTCCTTGACCCTCCCATCTTCTCACCTCCTCTAATCTATCATCAGGGAGTACTTGACACCCCTCATTCCTTGACCCTCCCATCTTCTTTCACCTCCTCTAATCTATCAGGAGTACTTGACACCCCTCATTCCTTGACCCTCCCATCTTCTCACCTCCTCTAATCTATCAGAGAGTACTTGACACACCCTCATTCCTGACCCTCCCATCTTCTCACCTCCTCTAATCTATCAGGGAGTACTTGACACCCTCATTCCTTGACCCTCCCATCTTCTCACCTCCTCTAATCTATCAGGGAGTACTTGACACCCTCATTCCTTGACCCTCCCATCTTCTCACCTCCTCTAATCTATCAGGGAGTACTTGACACCCCTCATTCCTTGACCCTCCCATCTTCTTCCCGGCCCCCCCATCTTTCCTCCTCTTCACGGGGAGCCCGGCCCCTCATTTTGGGCCCCCCATTTTCCACCTCCTCAATTCCGGCCCACCTCTTTGGCCCTCATTTTCCCTCTAATCTTGGCGGCACCTCATTCCTTGCCCTCCATCTTGCTCACCTCTGCTCTAATCATCAGGGTACTTGACACATTCCTTGACCCTCCCATCTTCTCACCTCCTCTAATCTATCAGGGAGTACTTGACACCCCTCATTCCTTGACCCTCCCATCTTCTCACCTCCTCTAATCTATCAGGAGTACCGGCACCCCTCATTCCTTGACCCTCCATCTTCTCACCTCCTCTAATCTATCAGGAATTACTGACACCCCTCATTCATGACCCTCCCATCTTCTCACCTCCTCTAATCTATCCAGGGAACTAACGACACCCTCATTCCTTGACCTCCATCTTCTCACCTCTATAATCTATCAGGGAGTACTTGACACCCCTCATTCCTTGACCTCCATCTTCTCACCTCCTCTAATCTATCAGGGAGTACTTGACACCCCCCATTCATGACCCTCCCATCTTCTCACCTCCTCTAATCTATCAGGAGTACTTGACACCCTCATTCCTTGACCCTCCCATCTTCTCACACTCCTCTAATCTATCAGGGAGTCCATCTTCTCCTCCTCTAATCTATCAGGGAGTACTTGACACCCCTCGTCCCTTGACCCTCCCATCTTCTCACCTCCTCTAATCTATCAGGGAGTACTTGACACCCCTCATTCCTTGACCCTCCCATCTTCTCACCTCCTCTAATCTATCAGGGAGTACTTGACACCCCTCATTCCTTGACCCTCCCATCTTCTCACCTCCTCTAATCTATCAGGAAGTACTTGACACCCCTCATTCCTTGACCCTCCCATCTTCTCACCTCCTCTAATCTATCAGGGAGTAGGACACCCCTCATTCCTTGACCCTCCCATCTTCCCCACCTCCTCTAATCTATCAGGGAGTACTTGACACCCCTCATTCCTTGACCCTCCCATCTTCTCACCTCCTCTAATCTATCAGGGAGTACTTGACACCCCTCATTCCTTGACCCTCCCATCTTCTCACCTCCTCTAATCTATCAGGGAGTACTTGACACCCCTCATTCCTTGACCTCCCTCCCATCTTCTCACCTCCTCTAATCTATCAGGGAGTACTTGACACCCCTCATTCCTTGACACCCCTCATTCCTTGACCCTCCCATCTTCTCACCTCCTCTAATCTATCAGGGGAGTACTTGACACCCCTCATTCCTTGACCCTCCCATCTTCTCACCTCCTCTAATCTATCAGGGAGTACTTGACACCCCCTTGACCCTCATTCCTTGACCCTCCCATCTTCTCACCTCCTCTAATCTATCAGGGAGTACCGGACACCCCTCATTCCTTGACCTCCCATCTTCTCACCTCCTCTAATCTATCAGGGAGTACTTGACACCCCTCATTCCTTGACCCTCCATCTTCTCACCTCCTCTAATCTATCAGGGAGTACTTGACACCCCTCATTCCTTGACCCTCCCATCTTCTCACCTCCTCTAATCTATCAGGAGTACTTGACACCCCTCATTCCTTGACCCTCCCATCTTCTCACCTCCTCTAATCTATCAGGGAGTACTTGACACCCCTCATTCCTTGACCCTCCCATCTTCTCACCTCCTCTAATCTATCAGGAGTACTTGACACCCCTCATTCCTTGACCCTCCCATCTTCTCACCTCCTCTAATCTATCAGGGAGTACTTGACACCCCTCATTCCTTGACCCTCCCATCTTCTCACCTCCTCTAATCTATCAGGGAGTACTTGACACCCCTCATTCCTTGACCCTCCCATCTTCTCACCTCCTCTAATCTATCAGGGAGTACTTGACACCCCTCATTCCTTGACCCTCCCATCTTCTCACCTCCTCTAATCTATCAGGGAGTTCCTTGACACCCTCATCTCTCCTCTTGACCCTCCCATCTTCTCACCTCCTCTAATCTATCAGGGAGTACTTGACACCCCTCATTCCTTGACCCTCCCATCTTCTCACCTCCTCTAATCTATCAGGGAGTACTTGACACCCCTCATTCCTTGACCCTCCCATCTTCTCACCTCCTCTAATCTATCAGGGAGTACTTGACACCCCTCATTCCTTGACCCTCCCATCTTCTCACCTCCTCTAATCTATCAGGAGTACTTGACACCCCTCATTCCTTGACCCTCCCATCTTCTCACCTCCTCTAATCTATCAGGGAGTACTTGACACCCCTCATTCCTTGACCCTCCCATCTTCTCACCTCCTCTAATCTATCAGGGAGTACTTGACACCCCTCATTCCTTGACCCTCCCATCTTCTCACCTCCTCTCTAATCTATCAGGGAGTACTTGACACCCCTCATTCCTTGACCCTCCCATCTTCTCACCTCCTCTAATCTATCAGGAGTACTTGACACCCCTCATTCCTTGACCCTCCCACCCCTCATTCCTTGACCCTCCCATCTTCTCACCTCCTCTAATCTATCAGGAGTACTTGACACCCCTCATTCCTTGACCCTCCCATCTTCTCACCTCCTCTAATCTATCAGGGAGTACTTGACACCCCTCATTCCTTGACCCTCCCATCTTCTCACCTCCTCTAATCTATCAGGAGTACTTGACACCCCTCATTCCTTGACCTCCCATCTTCTCACCTCCTCTAATCTATCAGGGAGTACTTGACACCCCTCATTCCTTGACCCTCCCATCTTCTCACCTCCTCTAATCTATCAGGGAGTACCCGGCACCCCTCATTCCTTGACCCTCCCATCTTCTCACCTCCTCTAATCTATCAGGGAGTACTTTCCTTGACACCCTCATTCCTTGACCCTCCCATCTTCTCACCTCCTCTAATCTATCAGGGAGTACTTGACACCCCTCATTCCTTGACCCTCCCATCTTCTCACCTCCTCTAATCTATCAGGGAGTACTTGACACCCCTCATTCCTTGACCCTCCCATCTTCTCACCTCCTCTAATCTATCAGGGAGTACTGACACCCCTCATTCCTTGACCCTCCCATCTTCTCACCTCCTCTAATCTATCAGGGAGTACTTGACACCCCTCATTCCTTGACCCTCCCATCTTCTCACCTCCTCTAATCTATCAGGGAGTACTTGACACCCCTCATTCCTTGACCCTCCCATCTTCTCACCTCCTCTAATCTATCAGGGAGTACTTGACACCCCTCATTCCTTGACCCTCCCATCTTCTCACCTCCTCTAATCTATCAGGGAGTACTTGACACCCCTCATTCCTTGACCCTCCCATCTTCTCACCTCCTCTAATCTATCAGGGAGTACTTGACACCCCTCATTCCTTGACCCTCCCATCTTCTCACCTCCTCTAATCTATCAGGGAGTACTTGACACCTCATTCCTTGACCCTCCCATCTTCTCACCTCCTCTAATCTATCAGGAGTACTTGACACCCCTCATTCCTTGACCCTCCCATCTTCTCACCTCCTCTAATCTATCAGGGAGTACTTGACACCCCTCATTCCTTGACCCTCCCATCTTCTCACCTCCTCTAATCTATCAGGGAGTACTTGACACCCCTCATTCCTTGACCCTCCCATCTTCTCACCTCCTCTAATCTATCAGGGAGTACTTGACACCCCTCATTCCTTGACCCTCCCATCTTCTCACCTCCTCTAATCTATCAGGAAGTACTTGACACCCCTCATTCCTTGACCCTCCCATCTTCTCACCTCCTCTAATCTATCAGGGAGTACCCGACACCCCTCATTCCTTGACCCTCCCATCTTCTCACCTCCTCTAATCTATCAGGGAGTACTTGACACCCCTCATTCCTTGACCCTCCCATCTTCTCACCTCCTCTAATCTATCAGGGAGTACTTGACACCCCTCATTCCTTGACCCTCCCATCTTCTCACCTCCTCTAATCTATCAGGGAGTACTTGACACCCCTCATTCCTTGACCCTCCCATCTTCTCACCTCCTCTAATCTATCAGGGAGTACTTGACACCCTCATTCCTTGACCCTCCCATCTTCTCACCTCCTCTAATCTATCAGGGTACTTGACACCCCTCATTCCTTGACCCTCCCATCTTCTCACCTCCTCTAATCTATCAGGGAGTGACCCCTCATTCCCATCTTCTCATCTTCTCACCTCCTCTAATCTATCAGGGAGTACTTGACACCCCTCATTCCTTGACCCTCCCATCTTCTCACCTCCTCTAATCTATCAGGGAGTACTTGACACCCCTCATTCCTTGACCCTCCCATCTTCTCACCTCCTCTAATCTATCAGGAGTACTTGACACCCCTCATTCCTTGACCCTCCCATCTTCTCACCTCCTCTAATCACCCCCTCATTCCTTGACCCTCCCATCTTCTCCTCCCATTCCTTCCCTCCCATCTTCTCTCTAATCTAATCTATCAGGGAGTACTTGACACCCTCCCATCTTCTCACTTGACACCCCCTCATTCCTTGACCCTCCCATCTTCTCACCTCCTCTAATCTATCAGGGAGTACTTGACACCCCTCATTCCTTGACCCTCCCATCTTCTCACCTCCTCTAATCTATCAGGGAGTACTTGACACCCCTCATTCCTTGACCCTCCCATCTTCTCACCTCCTCTAATCTATCAGGGAGTACTTGACACCCCTCATTCCTTGACCCTCCCATCTTCTCACCTCCTCTAATCTATCAGGGAGAATTCTTGACACCCCTCATTCCTTGACCCTCCCATCTTCTCACCTCCTCTAATCTATCAGGGAGTACTTGACCCTCCCATCTTCTCACCTCCTCTAATCTCAGGGAGTACTTGCATTGCGCCTCGTGCTGTGTGTCAGGAGTGACTTGCGCACCCCTGATGACCGTCAGTTCTGACCGCCTCTAAACAACATTTGTGACATTGACATTGCGCGCCACGTGCTCTGTGTCACGTGACATTGCGCGTGCTTGATGTGCACGTGCTGTGTGTCACGTGACATTGTGACACGCCGCCCACGCCTGTGTCATGACATTGCGTGCTGTGTGTCACGTGACATTGCGCGCCACGTGCTGTGTGTCACGTGCTGTGTGTCACGTGACATTGCGCGCCACGTGCTGTGTGTCACGTGACATTGCGCGCCACGTGCTGTGTGTCACGTGACATTGCGCGCCACGTGCTGTGTGTCACGGGACATTGCGCGCCACGTGCTGTCTGTCACGTGACATTGCGCCACGTGCTATGTGTCACGTGACATTGCGCCACGTGCTGTGTGTCACGTGACATTGCGCGCCACGTGCTGTGTGTCACGGGACATTGCGCGCCACGTGCTGTGACAGTGCCGTGCAATTGTAACGTGTTCTCCCAATTTGATATATAATTTGATATATCATGAGTGTTCGCTAAGTTTGTTTATGGAATCTGATGTGAATAATAATATCAGCAATATAAAATATAAAAACTTTGATTTTCATTATGTGTAAATTGTTTGCAAATATCGTTTTAACAGTATGGTAGCTATTTTGATATTTATACAACCTTTCCAAGTTAAATTTTTTACATGGTCTTTACAAGTTAAGAGGTTGAAACTAAAATTTCTAAATACGTATTTCTGATTTCCCAACAATTGTGTAAAATATGAAATTGCTTTGTTCTTATCAGTAAAAAGCACTCGAGATAGCTGATGTAAAGCAGGATAGTAAAAAGGGAGTTAAAAGGGCAGCAAAGCCCCAATGTTATTGGATTTGCAGTTGTCCAATCATTTGAAATATAACGAAAAGTTTTTCCTAACCTGTGCCTCACAACCCTTATTCGATGTCCTTATGACTCATGAGCTCACATACATGAAACTTTAAGTGGGCTTAGTAGTTAGTGGTTTCCTGTCGAGGTGGTTCATTATCAATGGTATTATGCCCCGATCATATTGAAATATAGCGAGAACTGACTTCACTCCGACCATCAACAGTATTTCCTGAATAGACAAAATGATAGTACTGTGAACTTCATCCTCGAATTCGCGGTGCCGGGTGGGACGGAGTCTTTGCGGAATTTTCGATTAATTCATGATATTAATCATCATCAGCTCAAATTTGATCGTATAAAGTAGTGTTGTAAAGTTTAAAATTTTACAGCACTACTTTTAGTGTAAAGTTTTAAACTTTACACTAATGATGATGATTAATGTCATGAATTGATCGAGAATTTTGCGGGGACTCTGTCTTGCTTGGTGCCTTGAATTCGAGGATGGAGTTCACAGTGCTATCATTTTGTTTATTCTTCCTATCAAAATTAAATAGAGGAATAACCCACAATGTCATTGATCCTTCCACTCGGGTATGACGACCATCGTCTGAATCCAACGCCTGATATTTAGAATTTTGTGTGCTTCAAATCAAACTTCATTTTAAGCTTTTGTGCACTAGAATTTCATAGTGAGTGTGACCTGACCTATATCTCTATTATAAAATCCCATTCTATGTACTAATATTATTTTGTCGTAACGTCTTTGTAGACACATTTTGGGCACCCACGTGCAGTATGGATATGGGCTTGCGCGTTGCTATGGTTACATATTGCCCACGCGTTCATTTCTGTTTAATGCTGTTTGAATACGTTGATCCGTAACTTTTGATCTGATTGGAATTTTTGATGCGGTAAAAAGTATTCAATCAATTTGAATTGCATAGGTCGAAATTTGCGAACGAGGTGCTGCGTAGCAGCGCTTAATGAGCTGTGTATTTGCAGGCCCAGTGAAATTTTTTCAGTGAAATTGCGGACGTCCGGAGGGGGGGGGGGGGTATTTCAGGTTGCGGACGTTTGCAGGCAAGGGGGAGGGAGGGATCTAAATTAGCCGAAATTTTGCGGACGTCCTTTATGGATGGCCCCATACATGATAACGCATTCCTCATTGCCTCACCTTCGTTCATGCCATCACATTTTTGATCGAATATTCACTTTCAGAGTAAATATCATCATTATTCATTCACATTGATAATGATTCTTTTTATGGTAAGATTGAGAGAACCCAGTTTTTGGGTCGGTCTACCATATAAACGGGAGCCTTTATTATCTATGATAATGACGTTGCTCAGAAAAATATAATCAAGCGCACCTAGCGCTTTAAGTTTAAGGATTACTAGGGTTAGAGTCAGGATAAGGGTCAGGATTTGTTAGGCACCTGCATCGTTACGCGTCGATCGAATGAAAATGGCACATAATCGCGCTTGCTTGCTTTTTTGCGCGGATGTCTTCAAGTTCAATTTCATAAAAGTGTATTGTGCGCGTTTTTCATTTGATCAATCCATTTGATCGACGCGGAACGATGAAACCACCTTAGGGTTAGGATTAAGGTTAGGGTTTTGGTTAGGGCTATGGTTAGGTTTACGATACAGAAAAATTGACTTTCAGATCTGTGACGTCACTCAGAGCCGTTTATATGGGAGACATACCAGTTTTTGTTTGCAAATATTTTTATTGTAGTATCTATTTTGTATTTCTATAAGTATAAATTAAACCATCATATTTCAATTTGCGTATTTGTTTACTCCATGTTACGGAGCTTTATTTTGCGCACGCGAGCGCGCCTCTTCAGAGAAGAGGCAAATGTGGTATGTCTCCCATATAAACGGCTCTGAGTTTCAGTCAAACAAAAATACCACGCGCTATTTTTCATCGCGCGTTCCATTGCTTTTGCGCGTTCCCGGTGTATTGCGCTCCCAAACCAATTATCGCGTAGCGCGCGCAGTTCAGCTTTTATCGAATAAAACTGTTCTGAGCCGCGCATTTCAGGATGACTATACGTACAAAGATTGGTGAGTGAGTTTTCGCGTTGGATAACATAATGCTCATTTGCTGCATTATGTTTCCAATGCCATGTGTGTTATGTTGCTCTGTGGAATGTGTGTAAATACATTGTAATTATGAATGTTATGTATATTGTTGTATTGTGTTTTATTCCATTTGGGAGACGGGAATTTCATTGCTTGATTTATTCAATTATTTATGGACGAATCACGACTGTGGACGGATGACGTGATGGATTTTTCGTATGTTTCGCTGAAATTTGTTGATGATAATATCAGATTTTTACATAAATTTTGACCGTCATTTTATCTCAATATTCTAGTCGTATTTAGACTGTAGTATATGATGTAGATTTATCGAGAAATATCGACTGAAGTTCCACTCAATTTTGGTCGTATCTGTTGTCAGCAGCAAATTTCTAGTTTGAGCCCAGATTTGTCGCCTGTCTTTTCTGATTATTTATCCATATATTTGTGTCCCTTAATTGAAAGATTTACTGACGTGAATGTTTCTCCATTATGCAATCAGAATGGCATTAAAGAATGGACTGTTTGTTGTTTTATGGGTACTGAAGTAATAAGGTACAAACAGACTGAAAGATTATGTTGGATATGTCGCTAGAAAATTGTGATGGTTAGAAACCATTATTTTTATATCTTTTTGATATATTATTACTATTGTAATTATCACATTGTCACTCTTTTGAGGCAGGTTGAAATATTATGATGAATCCAATTCCAAGCAGACGTTAAAGATCTTAGGAATATGGAGAACATGTTCTTCTCATCTTTCATATGGTCTCTGAATTCCTGTATACAGCAAGTGATGCCTGGTCAATTCCACCTGAGGAAAACACTACTGAGCTGATTTCTTGCCGATGACACCTGCACCGATGCCAGAGATATGTCTACGATTCTGTCGATTGATTCGTACATTGGGATTCTCATAATAACATTAACTTGAAGAATCAAATCCCCGCTGTCACTGATCATTGATTTTAGTGCAATGCCCCTTCAAGACGTAAACTCAACCCTCCAACAATTTGGAGGCAACACGGCTATTCTGCTATAGTGCTATTCCCAGATATGCGAATAGAGAGGTATTCCTCGAACACCGCCACCTACATCATCAAACTTAAATTAACGTACTGGATCTCATGAGAGATGCCTCATTTGAATATCTTGGACTGTGGAGCTACTTGACCTGACGTTTGAGAGCAGTCATCGATCATCAACATTTAAAGTTAAACGATCTGACACTGATGTACTAACTTATGTGAAATATTCAAGACTGTTCCATTACAATGATATTCCAAAGACCTCGAAAGCTGTTCCATTCTCCATCCTCGTTCAACTTTAGTACATTTCTGAATTGAACCACAGTCACATACAGCAGCTGCCGTCTAACTCATGAATATCCATTGAGCGGGAAATGGATGGTAGGTGTTTCTAGAAATAGAATTGCAAAATGTAAAGTTTGGTAGAAGGGTCAGAAGAGTTGTGAATCTTGTCCAGAGATCAGATCCAGTAAAGTGACAAAGTCGAATGAAAATTTCCAATGGGTTTTTATCGGTAAAATTGTCCAATAAATTTACTGGATTCACAACTCTGGTTGTCCTTTCGGTCATATCGAAAATTTACCGTGATTGATACCGTGATTGTATAGGGAAGGGCTAGAAATTCTTGTTCGCGAATCAAATGGAGATAAGTACCTAACACTCATTTAAATATTTTTCATATTCGACAGTACTTTGAAATAGTTTTTACCTTCCGTATTTCTTCAGCCCTGTGGATAAGCTTTAATCAGACAGTTGGGGGTTTCCCGTGGGGTTTCTTTTAAAATTTATTCGATCATATTGAAATATAGCGAGAACTGACTTCACCTGACCATCAACAGTATTTCCTGAATAGACAAATGATAGCACTGTGAATTCTCCGAATTAAGGTACCAAATAAGACAGAGTCTTTGCGGAATTTTCGATTAATTCATGATATTAATCATCATCAGCTCAAATTTGATCGTATAAAGTAGTGTTGTAAAGTTTAAAATTTTACAGTTATTAACTTTTAGTGTAAAGTTTTAAACTTTTACACTAATGATGATGATTAATGTCATGAATTAATCGAAAATTTTTGCAAAGACTCTGTCTTACTTGGTACCTTGAATTGAGGATGAGGTTCACAGTGCTATCATTTTGTTTATTCTTCCTATCAAAAGTAAATAGAGGAATAACCCACAATGTCATTGATCCTTCCACTCGGGTATGACGACCATCGTCTGAATCCAACACCTGATATTTAGAATTTTGTGTGCTTCAAATCAAACTTCATTTTAAGCTTTTGTGCACTAGAATTTCCTAGTGAGTGTGACCTGACCTATATCTCTATTATTAAATCCCATTCTATGTACTAATATTATTTTGTACGTCGTAACGTCTTTGTAGACACATTTTGGGCACCCACGTGCAGTATGGATATGGGCTTGCGCGTTGCTATGGTTACATATTGCCCACGCGTTCATTTCTGTTTAATGCTGTTTGAATACGTTGATCCGTAACTTTTGATCTGATTGGAATTTTTGATGCGGTAAAAAGTATTCAATCAATTTGAATTGCATAGGTCGAAATTTGCGAACGAGGTGCTGCGTAGCAGCGCTTAATGAGCTGTGTATTTGCAGGCCCAGTGAAATTTTTTCAGTGAAATTGCGGACGTCCGGAGGGGGGGGGGTATTTCAGGTTGCGGACGTTTGCGGACAAGGGGGGAGGGAGGGGTCTAAAATAGCCGAAATTTTGCGGACGTCCTTTATGGATGGCCCCATACATGATAACGCATTCCTCATTGCCTCACCTTCGTTCATGCCATCACATAATCACATTTTTGATCGAATATTCACTTTCAGAGTAAATATCATCATTATTCATTCACATTGATAATGATTCTTTTTATGGTAAGATTGAGAGAACCCAGTTTTTGGGTCGGTCTACCATATAAACGGGAGCCTTTATTATCTATGATAATGACGTTGCTCAGAAAAATATAATCAAGCGCACCTAGCGCTTTAAGTTTAAGGATTACTAGGGTTAGAGTCAGAGTCAGGATTTGTTAGGCACCTGCATCGTTACGTGTCGATCGAATGAACGGATCAAATGAAAATGGCACATAATCGCGCTTGCTTGCTTTTTTGCGCGGATGTCTTCAAGTTCAATTTCATAAAAGTGTATTGTGCGCGTTTTTCATTTGATCAATCCATTTGATCGACGCGGAACGATGAAACCACCTTAGGGTTAGGATTAAGGTTAGGGTTTTGGTTAGGGCTATGGTTAGGTTTACGATACAGAAAAATTGACTTTCAGATCTGTTTATATGGAACTTCCATATAAACAGATCTGAAAGTCAATTTTTGGAAGACATACCAGTTTTTGTTTGCAAATATTTTTATTGTAGTATCTATTTTGTATTTCTATAAGTATAAATTAAACCATCATATTTCAATTTGCGTATTTGTTTACTCCATGTTACGGAGCCTTATTTTGCGCACGCGAGCGCGCCTCTTCAGAGAAGAGGGTATGTCTCCCATATAAACGGGTATCTCTCCCATATAAACGGCTCTGAGTGTCAGTGACGTCACAGATCTAAACGTCAAGTTTTCTGTATCCTAAACCTAACCATAGTCCTAACCCTAACCTTATTCTTAACTCTAACCCTAACAAATCCTGACCCTAACCCTAGTCCTTAAAGCGCTAGGTGCGCTTATAATTATATTTTATGAGTGACGTCATTGGCATAGTTAATGAAGGCTCCTGTTTATATGGGAGACCAACCCAAAATTTCTGTGACTTTTCTACGAAAAGCGCGCGCAAGCACGAACAAACAGGGACACGCAACATGTAATACTGGTAAGCATTTGTTAAAAATTAGATTTAGAAATTACGTAATTAGTTGGTGAATTGTGGCTTTTCGAAGTATGCGATTTTATTTAATAGTTATGCGAAATGGAACGAACCGCGCCGCGAAGTTAGGCTTTGCGGGTTCCCTTTGCTAAACACGTATACCCCTGTTAATGTTATCGTCGCGCGGCGCGTACACACACCTATGCGGGCTTAGGAAGGGTTCCCTAAACAGGGTGCCGCGCACTCTGTGCGTGAAACCAGGTTTTGGCTTGCCCTAACCAGGGCCCTGCACCTGCACGGTTCCTTCCTGCCCGGTTACGCGCGCTGGGAGGGGAAGGTAAGGGGTAAACAGAATTTTTTAATTTTCTAAACAGAATTTAACATAATTTGTCTGAAGAAGCACTAACACTTCTGTCTGGACGAATAATACATCAATTAAATTTCACATAATATTCACTCTGTCTTCAAACACCGATAAAGCTTGGCAGCGAAAGTTCATGAATTAGCGCCGTACGCTTTGCTCTGCAACTTAGCATTTATTGCCATAGCTCTCTTGAGTAATCCATCAGCAGTGCTACCAGTTGCTCCTGTACGGGCAACAGGGGAAGGAGCAGGCTTCAAGGGGGCAGCAGAAGGCTTCGAGGGCGCAGGAGTGGTCTTTGAAGGGGCGGGAGTGGTCTTTGAGGGGGCAAGATTTGAGGGGGCAGGAGCAGGCTTTGAGGGGGCAGGAGCAGTCTGTGAGTTGGCAGCTGGTACAAGTTGGTTGCGGGTTGTTGGTGACTGATCACACCAAACTTCACCTCTTGAGATGTAGAAGTGATGCTCTGGGTTAGCTGTCTTCCTTGCTTTCATGAGCTCAACCAGTTTCTTCCGTTCCTCTCTCTCCTCATGAGTCAAGTCCGGTGCCACGAACACTCTCCGAGTAGCTGGAATGTCTCGCAATCTCTTCCCACATTTCTGTAAATGGACAGCTGCATCACCATTTGTAAGACAGACTTTGATGGGACGGGGTCTGTCAGTGCTCTTCCTCCCCATTGACCACAAGCTTTCGTGGACTAAACACTGTGAAAAAGTAATTGATAAGGCTACCAAACAATTCAATTTACTTAGAAGAACATGCTATTATATGAAGAATAGTAATCAGAGGCGCCTATTGTATTGTATTGTATTGTATTGTAGGTTCCCCAAACTCGGAAGTAAGGGGGACAGTACCCTTAAGGGCACTGCCAGCACTGGGGCCACGGGACACCACTTATAGCGACGGCAAGTTGCCACTAGACTGGTACCCACTGGGTGCTCTGGCTTTATTGGGAACAGCATTTCAGTGACATTGGCTTGGTGAACTTCACTGAGCAATGGGGGTCCGGTGTTAGGCCAGACAAGCCGCCTTTACTGCTGCACACTACAGTTTGAGTCAACTATATCTCTGTCCAAAGCACAGAAAAATAGATTTACTCTCTGTCCACATTGCCATGGGTCGGTCAAAAGTCATAAAGGTAAGTGTAGTTTTTTTGAAGGCATGAGCTGGGTTGCCTTCGGTAACATAAGTGTATTTAAAAAGTGGTACGGATTTCATTTTGAGTGGTGATTATCGAAATGTCAGGACCCTCCTGCTCTCCTTCCATTATTTTCTTGAATCAGCTGGTGTATCGTCGTCTTTTATTATTATTACCTTGTGTAGGTGTGCTTCTACGTTTGTTAGTTTTGTGAGATAGTGTTCTGTTGGGGGAAATGCTTCTTTTTGTTATAATAATAATAATAATTTAAACTTATAGATTATAGTGGCACATCAACTTAATTAATTGCACAGGTGTGCCACGAAAACAATGGAATCAATAAATGCATTGACAGTGCACTAATACAACATAAAAACTGATAAATAATGCCAAATAATTTAAAATACTGCAAGATAAGTTTTAACTTAAGCACTGTCAGAATAACAAAACCTTTATATACAGAAATAATTTAAACAATTGTTAAATAATATTAAAAGCTTGATTAAATAAATAAGTTTTGAGTGCAGATTTGAAAATCTCAATTGATGAGCAAGATTTCAGTTCTAGAGGGAGGCTATTCCATAGTTTAGGCCCACATTTTTCAAAGGAACGTTCACCAAAATGGGAAAGAACTCTAGGTTCATGCAAGTAAATGGAATGATTATAATCAGCATATTTAAACATTGAATTTAGATAAACAGGTCCTGAGCCAGTTAAACATTTATAAACAATCAGGAGAATTTTAAAGTTAATTCGATACTTTATGGGGAGCCAATGTAAATCTTTCAAAGTTTCACCCAGATGGTCATGTTTGTAAAGTCCAACAATAGATTTTGCAGCCGCATTTTGAATGAGCTGCAGTTGCTTCATTAAGTGTTCACTGACACCAAAGTATAAAGAATTACAGTAGTCCAGTCTGCATGCCACTATGCTGTTGACAACCAGTTTCATCTGATCATTAGTGAAAATAAATCGTTTTTGACAATATTTCTGATAAGGCGAAAACAGTCCTTTTCAATGCAGTAATATGAGAATCAAACGATAGTCTATTATCAAGAGTGATGCCTAGATTTCTAGCATTTGATACGAATCTGATACACACATTACCAGGTAAAATGATTCCACCAATGTCAATCATGTCCAATATGTTAGGTGGACCAATAAGCATCATCACCTGAGTTTTACCAGGATTGAGCTGGAGACAAAATTGACCATCCATTCTTGGATGTTCTTAAACAGTTGGAAATATCAATGTTCAAGGTTTCAATTTGACTGCAAGGTTTAAAACTCTTGTAGATTTGCTGGTCATCAGCATAGCCTTGTACACTGAAACCATCTCTCCTAATGGTACCATATAGAGACCGAATGTAAATATTAAACAAAATAGGGCCCAAGACTGAGCCCTGTGTGGTACTCCAAACTGAAGAATGATCGAGTCACTTACCACAGTGCCAAGTCTTGTCCTCTGAGACCTGCCCATTAAAAAAGCTCTTAAACCATTTGAGGGCTATTCCCCTGATTCTAATTTCTTTGCTCAGAATTTCAAGAAGTTTGTTGTGATCAACAGTGTCGAATGCTGCTGAGAGGTCAAGCATCATAAGAATTGTGGCAGATTTTGTTGTCACATGCGATGAGCAGATCATTTGTAATTTTTAGCAGGATAGTTTCTGTTGAGTGGTTCTTCTTATAAGCAGATTGTTCAGGAATGTTCATGTTATTTCTATTAAGATGATCATTTAACCTGGACAAAACAACACGCTCAATAAGCTTTCCAAGGAAGGACAAATTGGATATTGGTCGATAGTTTTTCATGTCATCATGGTCCAGTTTGATGTCTTTAAGAGTGGGAATTACATCTGCAATTTTCAAACCTTCTATTGAGCCTGTTGAGAGTGACTGATTGACAAGTTGACAGAGGACTGGGATAAGACTGTCAATGTTTTCTTTGAGGATGACTTCAGGCAAGAAGTCCGTTGGTGCACATTTAATACCATTTTCTTGGATAATGTCTCTCAGTTCTTCTTCTGTGCAAGGAGAACTCATTCAAGAAGTTGTCTTTGAAGACAGGTTCAGTTTCGGTATGCAGATGGCTATAGTGGGAAAACTCTCACGAATCTTTTAATATTTTGTTATTGAAAAAACCATTGAACTTGGTACAGAGTTGAGAAATATTATCCTCTGCAGGGAGTGTGTTTTCTTTTTTCCGGTCTAGTTCTCTATTAACAACATTGTACACTGCTCGCATGTTTCCCTTATTTTTCTCAAGAATATTACTATAATACTGTTTCTTTTTAAGATTTGCCATTATAGTAGTTTCTGAGCGTATTTCCTTGAATAAGGTCATGTTGTATTCACTTTTATTCTTATGTTTTTCTGCTTTTCTTCGTAATTTTCTCTGGTTTTTATATTCTGAATCAAACCATGGGGCATGAGCTGCAAAAGAGATTGTCTTCTGTGTTAGTGGAGCATGTTGATCTAGAATTGTATTCATTTCATCAAAGAACTTATTGCATGAGCTACTGAACTGAGAACTTGCTACAAATTTACATGCTACATTCAGGATATCAGAAGATAATTGATCTTTATTAATACATTTGAGATCTCTTGTTGAGATACTTTTAGGTTTCTTCAGATTTATATGAAAGTTTTGATGAACATAGTACTGGAAAATGGTCACTCAGTGAGCAGTCACTTTTAACATTGAGAGTCCCACCAAGGGAGATTGCTATTGTCAAATAAAAGGTCAATTGTGCCACCATTGATGTGGGTAGGCTGATCAATGAGTTGATTTAAGCCATATGAGGAAGTGAGTTGCCCAAGTTGAGAAGAGTGTTCATTAATGGTTTCCATGTATGTTGAAGTCACCACCCACTAAAATATAATCACTTTCAGACTAGCTACTCCAAGCAGATTATCAAGGTCTTCAAAGAACTTTTTTTCACAACAGGGCCAGTTCTGTATATTGATATCAAGTATATTCATGTCAATGCACAAATAATAAGACGCACTTGTAAATTCAAATGTTGTTATACCACTGGCTTTGAGTTTAATGGGATGATATTGAAGATTACTTTTGAACAAGAGTGCAGCGCCACCGCCTTTGTAGTCTGCCCTATACTCATGTACAATTGCATAACCATAAGATTTTATGTCAGCTGTAGTGGCATTAGCATGACCAGTCAGCCATGTTTCAGTTACAAAAGCAATATCAATAACATTGTCCTGCAACAGACACATAGTATCTGCACACTTGTTGTTGATGCTGCGAGCATTCCAGACCATGATTTTTAGCTGTGACATACTGACCAGTTTAGGTGAATTTAGTTTTTGAGTAATAAGTGAAGATTTCAGTTTTTCTTGTTTCAAACGATATGAAGGGCACTCATTAGAAAATGCTGGATGTTTCAGGCCTCACCAGTTTACCAGATTTAAGAGCAATTGCAACAACAGTAGACTGACTCAACATTTTCAGTGTTTTTATGAGGACAGTTAAGAGTTTCATGACTGGCTGATGCACAAACACCACAACAGGTTGAGTGAGTACATTCTTTGCATAATGGCCCAAACCCTTGACATTTGTGGCATCTTTTGATGTATAACTGATCATAAACTCGACAGGATAGGAGACCATAGAACATTCTATCATTGTTGTTTTAATTGCATGTCTGATATCATCACTGACTTTGATGATTGCCTGTTTGATATTTTCATTGGCTTTCAGGTGTTTGACAGAGAATTTCAAAACAAGTATTGTTCTTTAAGCAATTTCCAATGAAGGATTCTGACTAAGGAGATATTGTAAATTTCCCCTTTACTTTCCTTATCCAGCTCATAGGAATACCTACCACAGAAATTGGAAGGGTTCTTTTTCTTTAGGTTTCTTTTTCTGGGTTTGGGGTCACACCAGAAGATTTCAGTTTTTCCCCAAGGTTATCCCTAGCATTTTGATTTGGACAAAACAATAACAGTGTCACCATTCTTGTTAACAAATTTCTTTTGCACTGAATACCATTCTCAATAACAGTTTTCTCTAATGCTGATCCTTCAACATTGGCATCTTTTAGCCACAACCAACAAAGAGTTGACTCGATTTTATCCAGCCATACATTAGCAGGTTGGGCCTCAGATTGAGAACTGGAAGGGGTTTGGTCATTAAGTGGTGGGGGCTTGGGTCAGGCTGATTTTGGTCAGTCAGTATAACAGTACCAGATGCTGTTGGGGTAACCTTAACATTTTGGACACAGATTTGTTCACAGCTTCCTTCAGCAACTTCTTGATTTCAGTAACATCATCTCAAATTTGTAACACGGTTATCAAGGATATTCACACGGTCATTAGTGTCACATGTAACCTGATTCTCATGTTTAGTGAGGCAAAGGTCAAACAAAACAAAGTTTCCAAATCTTTTATTTTTACTCTTGTTTGTTGCATTTTTGATTAAACCATTGAGAAATGATTTGGTGCATGCATTATCAGAAAAGTAATCTCTTAGTATCTTTAACTTGAAAACATAAAAGCATGAAAAGTTCACTTTACACAACAAACAGCATACCAGAATCATCAGTAGTACTTTGTGCTTCACAGTTATTGCAAATACCATCGACATTTATCCCTCGGATGTCTTGGGGTGATCTGCCAGAATCATTGTCATGGTCTTCATCATTATCAGTTGCCTGAAACAGTGACATCCTATCCGAAGAACCCCAGGAGAAAATTTCGGCTAGGGTTACTGACAGGACAAGCAAAGTGCGTTTTACTACATTGAGTTGAGCTCTGCAAGCAAGAACTTTAGACAATAAATTCAAGGAAATTTGACTGGGGTTCCTCAAAAAATATTGGTGGCTTTCTTTCAAAAATATTGGTGTTGTTGAAAAAAATTTATCATTTTGTTGATTAGATGACTACTTTGCAGATCGTCAATGCTATCAAATTGGTATTTGTTGAATATTTTTCTTTTATTGCTGAAATAAGAGCATTTACACAGTATATGATGTGCTGTTTTTAGGCAGTTCTCTTCCCAGTTGTAGTCAACGTATTTCATTACTGCTGTACAGTATTCACAGTGTTCATTCTCTTCTGTTTTGTTTTTTGTCATGTGATAGTTTAGGTTGTTATGATTGGATAATATTTTAATTAAAGTACTTATTTTCTCATAGTTTAGTGTTAAGATTTTGTTTGTCATTTTATTTGTCCTGTATTTATAAGCTTTAACTAAACCAGATGTAAGTATCTTAGCCTCACAGCTTATATCACTATAAGTATATATAAATCTGTTTTCTATTGATCTATGGTAGTGTTTTACAATGATATTAATAAATGTTGTGAATGGTGCTTTATTATATAGCGGATTTGATACTTGTTTTAGGGAACCTTTCTTAGCAAGGTAGTCAGCTATTTCATTTCCTTCATGACCTTCGTGGCCAGGTATCCAGTTGAAATTGACTGTGTTATTTCCTCCCAGCTCATTAAGTGAGTTATGGCACATTTTTTATTAATTCATTTTTGTATGTTTGTTCATTAGAGACTTAAGTACTGCTTGTGAATCTGAGTAGAATTCGATATTTAAATTACTTAAGTTTTTGTTTCGTATGATTTCGCTAGCTTTCCATATGGCAATTGCTTCTGCTTGGTAAATGCTGGTGTGTGTTGGGAGTGGTTCTGCTACCTCATTTATTTCTTCTTCACTGAATGTTATACCGATTCCTGCGTTGCCTTTTTCATTTTTTGACCCATCTGTGAAGATTAGAAGGTTTGATTCAATTTCTTTCACTTGTATACTGTCCCTGTTTTCAATGTTGATTTTGTATGTTTTGTTTAAGATTGAGAGAGGACTAATTTTGTCTGAAATTGGGTTTGGGTCAACTTTTATCACATTTTTAATTTCCAATCATCAATTATTTCTTGTGTTGATTGTATTTTTTTCATTTTTATAGTTATTCATGTTCCAGTGTCTTTCAGTCTTGAGAGTTAATGCTCTTTTAAAGCTGTTTCTTCTAATTTTAACTCAATTGGTGCCATATTAAGGAGTAAATTTAGGGAGTACTTTGGGAGTGCTAGTTTTACACCTTGTTATCATATGTTGTGCCATAGTTTGTATAGGAGTTATTTTAGCTATTTGTGATTTTGTTAGGTTCATTGGCCAAACAATAGATCCATAACTTATAATCGGTATGATGATTGTCTTGTATATCCAGAGCATTTGTTGTGGAGATATTCCCCATTTGCTACCTATTGCCTTTTGTGGCAAAAGAGCCTTTTACTCTTTTGACTACATTCTCGATGTGATCATTCCATTTTTGTTTATTATCAATTGTTATTCCTAGGTATTTTACTGTTTTTGATATCTCAATTTTGTGACCATCAAGTTTGATTGATTTTGGGTGTTTATTTATTTCTAATTGTAGACCAGAAAATTACTTTGTTTTTAAGTGTGCTGATTTCTAGTGAGTTTTGGTTAAACCATTTCATTATTTTCTCAACCATGTTTTTTGTGTTTATTTTTATTCCATATATATCTTTCCCAGTACTGAGTAGACTGACATCATCTGCAAATGCTTGTATATTGTCACTTTTTCTAAAGATTTTTAGTAAGTCATCGAGTACAAGATTCCATAGGAATGGTGATAGTACTCCACCTTGGGGACAGCCTTTCTTAATGGTCCTTGTGATTTTAGTATCACCCCAGCTTAATTCTATTTTTCTGTTGCTTATCATATTTAATTCTTGATTAATTAATTATATTCTTATGCATATTTGTACTAGTTATTTGTATATTTCTGTGTTTAACTTGACAATACTGTTTTCTACAATCAAATTTAAGTTATAATGATTCGTAGAGGATTGTACAGATTCAATTTATTCTATGTTTTTTGAGTAGTGAAATTTAAAATTTTGGCAGAGCTTCCGCAGGGCAAAGAAGCCCTACTTCAAACTGCTGAACAAAATTCCCCAATATCACTTGAATTTAGTGTGACAGATTGGGACCTCACTGGTAGATCTGGAGGATTTTTTTAGTTCTCATCCGGCTGAAAGCACAAAGAACTATTGACTTTAAGAGAAAAGACTAATGGCTGATACAGCGCTAGTCTGTTAGGTTGCACATTGTTCTTATACTCCAAGAGCATAAGTTGGCAGCCTACTTGTTGCTTCTTGGTCTTAACGCACCATCGCTGTAGTATTAGCAAGCTAATCTACAGACTACGGCCTCGGGAGCAGCAACGAAGCTCCGTTCCAGGGAATCTCACCGATGTTCTGATTTAACGGTATGGTGCCCGAATCATCAGAACCTGGTGGCGCCTATTGTACTTAACATTAGTAAGAAGTATATTTGAGCATTGCTGCCAAATTTGGTCACCACAGAACCCAACCTCTCTAGTTATGTTTGATAAATTGCAAAAACGAGCTGTGAAGTGGATTTTGAAAAAGCAACTAGAAAGTTATTCCCAAGTTGAATTCCTCTCTAAACAAAAAGAGCTTGATTTACTCCCAATGGAATACAAGTTTTTGTTCACAGATCTTGTTCTATTTTTCCAAATTATTAATAGGGAAGTACAAATTGAATTACCATATTATGTATCCAAGATTGAGTCACAGGATGTTTTACAAGTAACTAGAAGCTCACAAGCAATCAAAAATAATGTGGACAATCTCACATACAAATGTAAAATCCAGCCTTTGATTAAATGTTTCCAAGACAGCTACTTTGTAAGAACTTTGAATAGATGGAATGAAATTCCTTATGAAATAAGAAGTAGTGATAGCTTAAACAAATTTAAATGCTTGCTTAGAGAACACCTGTGGCTCATTGCAGGTATAAAACCTGATTAAGATATAATAAATTATTTTTTTCGTATATTATTCTTATTTTACTCTGAATTATTTTTAAGTTCTAAGTGACTTATACTGTTTTTTATTTATCTAGGTTATGTTAAATTATAAATTTAATTATCTATATTTATGATACTCATTATATTCCGAATGAAGTATCTGTACTATTTTTAAATGACCAATTTATTTTCAGAAATTGCATGCTTACTTATCACTGTTAAGTAGTATTTTATTTTATTTTGACTTATTTGTATATATGTTTTTTTGTTGTTGCGGTATGATTGTAGTTGCAACATCGAAATGTTTTTAAACTTTTAACTTTTAACTCTTTTAAACTATTTTAGCTATTTTTTAACACTTACTTTTTTAGCTAGTTTGTAGCAACTTTTTACAATATAAGATTGCTAGATTGTTTTTGGGGTAGGATTGTTATAATTTTCTCTGATAAGGATAATATAGCTACCAAAGTATCTGTATTTAAAAATTCTAGGCAGCCCCAGCATCAATATGACTATGTCATGCGTCTGGTTCAGCCGATCAGTCCCACTTTGCCTAATCTGGTCTGTTTAATCCATTCATATAAACATAAAGAAAATATCATACAGATATTTTGTTGTGATTCGTATTTTGATATATTTGAAAAGAAAGGGCAATGATGGACTGATAAATTTGATTATTTATTTATTATTATTATTATTATTTCACAGAAGCTGACGTGAGGCTTTTCTCCAACTTTACAGAACAAGTCACCAACCGCCTTTTCTACTTCAACACCGTCATCTTCCTCCACACTGAACAGAATGATGTTCTTGCTCCTGTCCTCTGTTTTCACAACGTTCTCAACAACACCAGCAATTTCCTCGGCAGAAACCATTGGAACCTGGGTACTGAAACTGGAAGCAACAGCATCACTGTAACTCTTTAACTCAGATTTAAGCGTCGTCTGAAGTTTACAAACGGGTTCACTCTGACTCTCACAAAACTGATTTCTTTGATTCTGAAGCTCATCCTTTTGCAATCTGATGACTTCCTCCTTCAGCTGATCGACTTTTCCTGTTGAGATTCTCAGACCATCGTAACACAGCTTTAGTTGTTGTAGAGTTTCCACTAACCATATTGACACGACCTCTTTCTTGTAATCCGTACCCGCAAACACATCTCGGGGCATTTTATAAATATCTGAACATTTAGTTTGAAGCGAGAACTCATGTAACCTTGTAGAAACATCAAACAGGACATTCTGAGCGTTTTCCAATGAATACTGATCCATGGTGATAGGAGATGTACTTGTACAATATTATACACGGTAGCTGTATTCCATGTATATCTTGAGCGGGTAACAAAGGGGTATGTCTCCCATATAAACGGCTCTGAGTCTGAGTGATGTCACAGATGTAAACGTTAATTTTTCTGTATCCTAAACCTAACCAGAGCCCTAACCAAAATCATAACCTTAATCCTAACCCTAACCAGGGCCTTGCACGGTTCCTTCCTGCCCAGTTCCTTGATGGGTTACTTGTTGACTTTGGAACTTTGCTGTCGATCATCCCATAGTTCCAGGGTTCTTCACTACTGGATCTGTATCTGATAACATCTCCACTAGCTAGCTTGATCTTTGTAGACACGTCTTTTTCTGATACTCCTGTCCAACCAGTGTCTAAACTGGTAGGTTCCTCTGATACAGCAGGTTCTTCTGGTTGGTCATCATTCTCCTGAATGACAACTGGTTCTGGAATCACAATAGGCGGTTCTTCAGGCCTCTGAACTGAACTGGGCTTGTCAAGCCTCTGAACAACAGTAGAAACAGGTTGCAGGTCATCAGAATCTTCATCTTCTGAGTCTGATATATCCAGAATTTCAGGACGATTCCTCTGAGCTTCTTTTGGCATCTCTGGTTTTACTGAGCTCTGCTTCTGACCATTAATTGCCTCATCAGCATCAGCTTTCAGTACCACTTTGCACGGATGACTTCTGACAATCATACCTCCATGCTTGATCATCACATTGTTGTTGACTTGCCCAACAACAATAGCAGGTCCATACCAGAACTTCTTGTTCTCTCTCTTGAAGTAGACAACATCTCCACTGCAGAAACGAGCATTTGCCTCCTCATAGACCCTTTCCTTCAAAGCTCTTTTGACTTTATCACTGGCCTCCAGTTCAACAAACTTCTGTCTGGCAATTGCCAGTGCATTCAGATGATCACTCACTGTACTGATAATGTCCTCTGTGTTGAGCGTGGGTAGGGGCTAAACCTCATTGAGTACACATGGGACCCTAGGATTGGATCCAAACACAAGCTGATGGGGAA
This sequence comes from Beroe forskalii, assembly GCA_011033025.1. Lineage (NCBI taxonomy): Eukaryota > Metazoa > Ctenophora > Nuda > Beroida > Beroidae > Beroe > Beroe forskalii. Next base: position 92,553 of record WFMF01000042.1, read on the forward strand.
TGAACCCATATGTGTTACTCAAGGAATTCTTGGCATTAACTGCCCAAGCTATCATAATATCACGGTGGCATCCCAAATGCTAAAGTATTTATTTGCCCAGTTTTGCCCACTAAGTCATCAGTAATAAACCAGAGAGTTTTCAAATTCAATAAATTTATTCGTGATGATCTCATTCAATCAAATTTGAGTGAGGTTCTTGTTGAGGGCTTCTTTGAGTTTGTAGATAGGCAGTCATATCTGTTGAGAAATGATCTAGCTGTTAATGACATGAATGATACTCTTCACATAAATAACACCAAGGGTGTACGCTTACTAGTTAGGCTTGTAAAGCAGGCTATTTTCAGGGCCAAGAGGAGTAAGACTGTAACTAGTAGAACATATGCAAATGTAACAAGAGGTGGGCCAGCCAACCCAATTTAGCAATAAAAATCTGCAATGATCAGCGTCAAATTGGATAAAGAAAAGTGTGACTGCTGTAAGGGTAATATTCTGGTTGGGCACCGATACATGGCATGTTCCAATTGCTCAAAAATAATTCATAAGAAATGTTTTAAAAACTCCAAATTTGCAATCCATAATGCTAAAGAGCTGTGCCCTAGCTGTATTCCTGAAATCCCAAGGAGGTACAACCCTTTCTTGGATTGCAGCAGTGCAGATGAGGGTACAGATCACTTTTATGATAATGAGCTCCAGGATGAAATAACATCTATAAGAGATGCTGCTGCAGTATTAGAAAACTGCAAGAGCTACTTTAAAAAATCTTTGAAGTCTCTAGAAATGGATACAACAGCCAATTTTAGCTCATTATTTTACAATATCGATGGCAATAAATCTAATTTTGACACATTTGTATCTGAGCTGTCATCATCAAATATGAAATTTTCTGTGATTGGATTAGCTGAAACAAATACAAGGATGAACGCTCATCCCTATACAAAATGGACAACTACAAAGCTTTTATGGGGAGAAGATTTCAGGAAAATCTAAGGGAACAGGGTTGCTCTCTATGTCCATGATGCGTTTAATGCAGTTGAGAATGAAAAACTCAGCATGGTCTCAGCTAACATGGAATCCCTGTTCCTCACTTTAAATAGCAACAACAAGGAATTTTTGAACATAGGTGCTATATATCGGTCCCCAAATGGTGATGAAGAACAGTTTTTGAAGAGCTCTTTGTTGATTGAGAAAATTCCAAAAATTCTAAATCAATTATCATGGGAGACTTTAATTTTGACCTATTCAAACAACTAGAAAAATCTGTTCAAAACTACGAAAATATCTTCCTCTCAGTGGTCATTTCCCATTAATATCTTTAGGACCCATAATATCAATGAAAGTAACTCCTCATGCATAGACAACATACTTACTAATGACATTGAATCTGTAATCTTATCTGGAGTAATCAGAGACATTGGTTCTCATCACTCACCCATTTTTTCTTTTTTCAACATCAACTTTTTTTGCAGACAAAATTGGACCCCTGTGCAAATTCAGGAATATAGTTTCCAACATAAATATTGAGGCTCTCAGCCAAGAATTAAATGCCGATCTGATAGATGTTTATCAACAACTTGAGTTTGAATCATTTTTAAATTATTTGAGAACAGTGTCTGAAAAATTTTCAATAATTTATTTTTTCAAAAAATTATTTTAAAAAGATAAAATTGAAAAAAACTACTTCAGTGATAGAAATTACGCAGAGGCGTTCTAATTATGACGAATGGAATCATGATCGGTACTAATTATGATCCAAAAATTTTCTTGAAATTTCCCAAATTTTTTGTCCAAGGGGCCGGGCCGGTTAGAAAGATTCAAAAATGATTCGATTTTTGTCCATAGGGCCGGTTAAAAAAGGGTCGGCTAAAAAGGCCGGCTAAATAAAGAAACTACAAGGTAAGTCAGAGAGAACTTCCACGATCCCTCATTTACACAAAATAATATGAAAAGATATATGCATATTTTATATCATACCAGTACCTTCGTATCAATTGTTTATTTTCGTTGTCAGAGGCTATAATTGTAAATTTCATACCTAGACCCTTTTATTTGCTAGGGCACGGCTGCAGAAAACAGATAATTTTGCAAATCCTGAGGTATGCTAGGATATTTGCAGCTTCCAAAATGCCTCCTGTTAGACCATGTTGGTCTCAACTCTCAAAACTCCGCCCCAAGTATGCCTCATATATCTTATATTCCAATAGTCTAAATACCATGCTCAAACATCGAAATGCCAATTTTTAAAGTGACTAATTTATGATCTATAGAAATTATCATCATATTTATATTCACGCTGAGGTGCTCAGCGTGACAGCTAATCATAATGAATTTTAGGAGGGACCAAAATTTCGATTGTACCGAAAAAATCTCAAAATATGTTAAAATATCTGGTGCAAAGCTCGTTTGAAATAATTAATTTTTATTCATGACTGAAAATGGCAATTTTATGATCATTCAATTATTAATTTTTACTGCACACGAATTCAAATATATTTTCTAAGCCTAAATTATCATGAAACATTAAAAATGATCTAGCACCAACTAAAACTTACATGTCCCCATGTTATATCGTCAAACATTTCTTAATCCAATAGATTTCAACTCTAAAATTGAGTTGGAATTGACAACTGTTTTCATAATCTTATACATTATAGGTAGTGAGTACCTATTCACTCCTCTAATCAGTGACTTACATACATATGGGCTAATAAATTAGGTACAAAACTAACGTAGGTAAATGAATGGTTGTTAAATTCCCTGCAACTTATTAAAAATTCTTTCCACTTTTTCTATTCATGTACAATAATATATTTTTCAAGTACATACTCTTACCGGTTGAATTGTGAGGTATCTCAACGCTTTCTTGTCTTCTTTTTCAGTTTCGGTGGAGCACCTTTCAGATTTTCATGCCATATTGAAGTATTGTTCTCTTTGTTGATTTATCATGTGCACTCATTCAAGTCCCCATTTTAGATCCAAACCTGCCATGATTCCTGTTCACATTGTAGTTGGTAAAATTTTTAGTCTCAAAGAGTAAATTAAAGTATCATTAAGCATTCAAAATCAATCATATTTTCAAAATTCATGATCAGTGAATGGGATTCAATCAATCAAAAACAGTAATAGGATTCCTTGAAATGAGATTATAGAAACAATTGCACAAAGCTGAGTGCAATAATTCAGTTCATAAAAAATAGGGCAGTCAACAATTGAAATATAAATTGGAGAAACATTATATCCAATCAAGTAAATTATACTGAAAAAATGGGCTATATACTGGGTGAACTGCAGTTCATATGAAGTCGCCGCGCACTTCATATGAATTCATATGAATTCATATGAGTTCATATGAATGCGTTTACCAGTTCAATAAATTTTATATGAATGAACTTCATATGAAACACATGAATTCATATGAACTTCATATGAACTCCACCAAGTTCATATGAACTTCATATGAATTCATATGAATTCATTAAACACGGATGAACTAGTTCACCAAAATTTAGTGAACTGAGATGCATATGAATTCATATGAATAAACTAGTTCATTCATATGAACTGCGTTGAACTGGAGTTCACCTGAATTCATTGAACTGCGTTGAACTACGTTGAACTGCGTTGAACTGCGTTGAACTGCGTTGAACTGCGTTGAACTGGAGTTCATCTGAGTTCATTTGAGTTCACCTGAGTTCATGTCAATCAATGCGAACAACATATGTTATTTGGAAAAACGTAGCTTTGCAACAGAATACACCTATACGACTGTATGTTACTGTTAGTGTTACCCTACCCTCCACTGCGAGCACTTATTTTACGCAACACTTCCTTCTAAATTTCCATTAGGAATGAGAAAATAATAATGTAGATAGTAATGTTGTCTGACAGCGGAGGTGGTCAATGACTTGACTCAATGACTGGACTTCATGACTCGACTCGACTCGACGACGCGACTCGACGACTCGACTTGACGACTCGACTCGACTCGACTCGACTCGACGACTCGACTCGAGTCGACGACTCGACGACTCGACGACTCTACTCGACTCGACTCGGCTCGACTCGACTCGACTCGACACCTCGACGACTCGACTCGACGACTCGACGACTCGACGACTCGACGACTCGACTCGACGACTCGACTAGACGACTCGATTCGACGACTCGACTCGACTCGACGACTCGACAACTCGACGACTCGACTCGACTCGACGACTCGACGACTCGACTCGACGACTCGACGACTCGACTCGACTCGACGACTCGACTTGACGACTCGACTCGACTCGACTCGACTCGACGACTCGACTCGACGACTCGACTTGACGACTCGACTTGACGACTCGAGTCGTCGAGTCGTCGAGTCGTCGAGTCGAGTCGCCGAGTCGAGTCGTTGAGTCGACTGTCGAGTCGTCGAGTCGTCGAGTCGTCGAGTCGACCCGTCGAGTCGAGACGTCGAGTCGAGTCGAGTCGAGTCGTCGAGTCGAGTCGTCGAGTCGTCGAGTCGAGTCGTCGAGTCGAGTCGTCGAGTCGAGTCGAGTCGTCGAGTCGAGTCGAGTCGTCGAGTCGAGTCGTCGAGTCGTCGAGTCGAGTCGAGTCGAGTCGAGTCGAGCCGAGTCGAGTCGAGTAGAGTCGTCGAGTCGTCGAGTCGTCGACTCGAGTCGAGTCGTCGAGTCGAGTCGAGTCGAGTCGAGTCGAGTCGTCAAGTCGAGTCGTCGAGTCGCGTCGTCGAGTCGAGTCGAGTCATGAAGTCCAGTCATTGAGTCAAGTCATTGACTACCTCCGCTGTCAGATAACATTTCTATTTACATTATTATTTTCTCATTCCTAATGAGCTAATGGAATTGGAAATTTGGAAGGACGTGTTGCGTAAAATAAGTGCTCGCAGTGGAGGGTAGGGTAACACTAACAGTTACATACATTCATGACGTAAGTGAAATTTTTTAGTTGTCACGTGACTGTACACTTAACAAGAGTACGAAAAATCGTTTATGGAAGAGCTCAAGACTTGAGTCTGATTTAACTATTTGATTTTTAGTGAAAATTGAAATGGATCAAGATGCAGCTAATTTGGTGAAGTTTAACAGCCTCTTTAAAATTGAAAAAAGCCTTTCAATAGGTGACGTCACTCAGCAGTCAACCGGAATGAGAGACTTATCGGGCATAGATCAGAGCAGCAACGCCAAGAGGGCCCCATGGTAGCGCCAGTGCGCCACATCGACGCCAGGGCAGTGCCATGGTGTAAGCCACGAGGACGCCACGACGAAGCCATGAAGACGCCATGGCTTCACAGTGGCACTGCCATGACTGCCATGATGATGATGTCACCGTGGCGCCCTTGTGGCTTCATCGTTGCCCAGTAGTGGCGTCCTCGTGGCTTCACCATGGCACTGCCCTGGCGTCACCGCGGCACTGCGGTGCCGCACTGCCGCTCTCGTGGCGTCGCTGATCCAATGATCCATGTTTTGATCCATCCCCGAAATATCTGTTAAGTTATCATTTTGACCTTCTAGATGAACTTCGAGATGAATTCGTTGAACTCCGTTGAACTGCGTTGAACTCCGTTGAACTGCGTTGAACTCCGTTGAACTGGAGTCCGCGAGATGAACTTCCTAGTTCATATGAATTCAAGGCGAACTGGAATGCATATGAGTTCATATGAGTTCATATGCATCTCAGTTCGCTGAATTTTGGTGGGCTAGTTCATCCGTGTTTGATGAATTCATATGAGTTCATATGAAGTTCATATGAACTTGGTGGAGTTCATATGAAGTTCATATGAATTCATATAGTTCATATGAAGTTCATTCATATAAAAATTTATTGAACTGGTAAACGCGTTCAGGTGAACTCATATGAATTCATATGAATTCATATGAAGTGCGCGGCGACTTCATGTGAACTGCAGTTCACCCAGTATATAGCCAAAAAATGTGAAGTGTCACTGGCGTCAAAACGAAAATACAATATGTAATATGAGTAATTTTTGTCGAAGGATATTTTATGGTCCTATAACATAGACCTAGGGATTGTATAATTGTTATTTGTCACTCCTTTTAATGCCCGCAGGTGAACAGGATTAACCATCCAGTACTAGGTGCCATAATACAAGAGATTAACTTGCACCTTGTGTGATAATGAAACTGGAAGGTGTAATGTGTTAAGTGTTACCTAAGCAAAAGGTGCAAGAGCTTGTCTGATAAATTCAATTCAATTAAATTCAATTATAATTTTTTACAGCACAAAACTTGACTGGGTTATAATGAAGAATCTTGGAGGCACCTAGTCAAATTTAAAATCTGTTAATAGGGCCTCCCATCAAGGACTATAAGTATAAGGATAAATAATCATATATATGCAAAGACGGTGGCATAGTTACCAAACTATAATCATAGTTGAAAAAACCATCGCTGGGCATTCAGTGAATCAAGAAATCAGGGAAATCAAGAAAATAGTAAGTTTCATTTCATTCATATCTGGTCTTCCGAATGCTGACCCAAAATTTAAAAAAAAATGAATGATGAATTCAAATGCGATTAATGCTGCACCACCACAAATTTTTAGCCAATGAAAAATTTATTCTTGAGCCATAGTTCCCAGAAATGCAAACTTTTTGCGACACTAATGTACAGCAACATATGCGAATTATACTTTCTTGGAACTACAGTTCAAAAATACTTTTATCGATATGTGATTTAAATTTCAAATAACTAAAATGAGCATATCATTGCTAAATGTTGCCCATTTGAGACAAATGTCACCATTTGACATAATGATCATACACAACCCACAGTGGCCATCGATTCTTGAAATTCAAAATGGACAATTCCAGCTTTATGCAACAAAAAACAGCATTTTGTGGTTTCAATGGGAGAAAACGATTTCAAATCAATGAAATTATGCTTTTTATTGCGAAACTACCTATGACTGAAGACCCAAGAGATCGGCGACCTTAGAAATTAGCCAAATGCCACTGTATCAGCTGTTTCAAGTTATTTCGACAATTGGTAAATGGGCTCAAATCATAAAGGAAACTTGATGAAATTAATGGAGTTATTCCGGATGTGAATGCAAATGGTAGGTCAAAACGGGTCGAAATCTTATTTTTGTGCAACAAAATGAGTTTTTCATTCATTTACAGGCTCCCAAACATCAAGATTGGACTGATTTTGATCACCAGCCTGATCTAACATGCTTTATGAATATTTGATAGTATAATAATAACTTTTTGAGAAATAATTAGAACCTATATGGATTGCTCAAGAGTGAATAAGTACCAACCTATAAAACTATAAAAATCCAAAATGACATCAGCAAATCGCTTGAAAAAACGGTAGGTAGGTACAAATCCTAACAACTTTTGTCATGTATGATGTAGGTACCTAGGTAATCTTTTTGCTCTAATCTGCTAATCTGACAAATAAATCTGTTGACCACAACACTAGGGTGAATCATAAGGAATTAGATCCATAATGGATAAGGGGAATTATCTTCAGGGGGAATGTAGGTACCAGGAAACGCAGCAGTCTGTATGGTAATCAAAGCATCGAAGTATGAGTAACAATTAATTGAATTGATGGTGAAATCCAATGTCTTATCTATAGAGGTGTATGGGTATACTACAAACATAACAAATTACTGTACATCGATTTTCTAATTCAAGGATTGACATAAGAGGCGGAAGAGACTAAACTGCGAATCATCAGCGGTTACCCCACAGTTGTAAGGTCTCCCTGATGCCATCTGCGATGTAGGTGTCCCATCAGCAGGTGACAAAGGGAAACGGAGGGGTTTCGGGTTAGAATACTCCCGGACCTTATTAAGTGATGATATCATCATTCCATTACCCCAATTCTTTTATAAAATCTACAATGCATTAGAATTCAAGAATTGGTTTACACGTATGTGTGATCATCAGTCGAAAGCACCTTGGCAAATGTGCAATAAAAAAGGTAGCATAAGGGTGAAATCGAATAGCTGAATAGGTACAAGTTTCTACGCCTATTCAACTTAACCTTAAAGCTTTCAAAGGTTAAAACTTGCTTTATGAGTCTGAAATATCGCATATGCTCCTTACTTGAAAAAATGTGGCCCTAATGGCCACATGCCGTTCATGCAATACCTTTCAATTTAGAATTATTGCCAAATCACCGGTAAAGCTGTAATTCTTGGCATATTAGTTAACGGGCAATTGCAGAATTATATGCAAGGTACCTATATGAAAGCTTGTCAATAAATTATCGAGATGATTTGGGCCAAAGCAACTGGAAAACCCCAAAATTGGAATTACAAATAATTGAAATTCACTCGAAAATAATTATGCCAACAATTGCAGCTTATAGCAGCCTGAAATCATAGCTTGCCAGGTCATAATATTACTTGATTAGATCCTGATCCTGAAAGATAAATGAAATCAAAATCACGTCATAACTTCATTTGCAGCTCAGAATTGAAGAGACTTCTAAACAATGACAAAGTTTCAATCATAAAAATGAAATATAGGGTTAAGTAGCATATACCTATCATGTCCAGACGAATTTCACAACACCCAGAAAAAAATGAGTATAAGAGACAGTTTAATTTGACTTCTCCATTTAAGCATTTACTTTCAAGCAAGTAAAGAAACAGAATACAAATCAATATTCAACCTACATCTATATTGATTGAAAACGCAATTCTGTAGGTACTTGTCAATTTCCAATAATATGAATTGAATCATACCCACTCTCATTGGAACCAGCACATAAATTTCCAAAATGAATGATTTACCGATGACTGATGACAATCCATCCAATATAAATAACATGAGTAAATTAAGATAGTTATAAAAGCATGAACTAACAGATATCTGCATAAAATATCTGCATGAAATGAATGATCTAAATTGATTATTGAAAACAACCTCAAGAAAAGGCACATAAAATACTTGCACATCACAGCTCGGTGTTCAGAGAGGAGTGAATACTGGATAATGATTGGTCAAACTCAATCTTTGATCCAACCCGAATCCTGAAAATGAAGAAATCAGTCAAATGTAAAAACGAACAAATCAACGGAGCGCGCGGCGTATAAACGCTTCAAAATAGGGGGTAAATTTGACCCCGTAAATACCGGGGTCAAATTTGCTCCGATGCCCCTGAATTTATAGCCCTGTGCTGGGGAAGCGCGCCGCGCAACGCAGACAGGGATATACGTGTTTAGCAAAGTTATATGGGACACTAGCCGCAAGCGCGAGCGATTGCGTGCGTTTTTCATTTGATCATTACATTCGATCGACACGGAACGATGTTGTCAGCCTTCGGCGGACGCGCGCGCGCCCGCCGAAGGCGTTCCTAAGCCCGATTGTTGTGTGTAACTGTATGCGCCGCGCGCTTCCCGTCTGAGGAAATGGGAAACGCGCCGCGCAACGCAAACAACAGGGGTATACGTGTTTAGCAACCGTCAGTACATCGTTTAAATTTGTAAACCCTGCCATGTCAGATGCTGACATAGCATTGCTATTAGCAATAACATGTGACAACTGAGTCGTGATACGAAATTGGCGACAATTTGGTTTTGTTCATTACATTATACATAGGAAAATATAATTTCAACATTTAACATTTTAATTATATTCCAAAAATATAAAATATCAATAAATTCAGCCGTGCCAATAGCAACTATATTGCTACAGGAAATAAATAAAAAGTTAATTTTGGACAAAATCTTATCTAAAAGTAAAAGTCTAAACGACCATTGGATAGACTGAATTCTATCCTCATCAGCCGATCGGCTCATTCATCGCAGGGGACAGTCCTTCCTGCAAGATTCAGATATCATGAAACTGATTCCAGAAATGGAATCAATCAACATGTTAGTGATAATTATGTTGATGAAGAGTATGAAATTAAAAAATTCTAATAAATGATAAAGAAAAACTTACCCCTACGATACGGTTCAACAAACCAATCTGCTAGTGCTAGATAAAGATTTATTGTTTACTAATCATCAAAATGTGTACTACAAGTAGAATAACAATTACACTTACAGTAATACACCACAAATACTGATTTCCAGTTTCAACAGGATACTCAGTACTGAGAATAAATAAAACCCCAAAATTACAAAAGGATTATTAATATTTCATGCAGACCCCCAAATATTTACATCATGATTTAAATTGACTCTGAGCGTCGCACCTGAAGTGTCTAGTCTGAATAATTTGACTCATTTTGGACAATGAATGTACTTAGTCCACACCCATGTCTAAGTGTCCAATACCACAACTCACAAATAAGTGACGAGTTTAAAAAATACTTGAAAGTCTGTGTTATCAAAATGAGTTTTTCGCTCAATCAGAAGCTTCAATCGCTGTTGGGAGCAGTTTTATTATCAGCATTTTAGCCATAGAAAATTTCCTACCCATTCAAGGCACAGGGAAATGTCATTGTCATTGACGAGCGGTTGACAGGTCTCACTACAATAAAATTCCTGAACGAAATGCGACATGTCTACTTGAAATTGGGACATGAATATGAGAGATTGAGACTTGTCGATCTGAGACATTTCTACTTGAGACTTGTCGATCTGAGACATGTCTAAAATTTTAAGACATTCTATTTTTAGACAAAAAAGGGTTTTTTTTTGGCAATGAAATCCATGAAAACATGCGAAACAATATGTCGAATGGTAGTGTATGGCAATGGATATCAAATAGTACAAATGACTGGATGACAGACCTCGTTGAACGTTTCAAAAGATCTGATGAGACTTTAGAATCTGACATCAATCAAATGGACAGTTGGCTGATTAGCATAACGAAAATAACCTTGGAGATCAGTCGTTTTCGAGATGACTTAATATCTGCACCAAATAATCCTATATTATATCTTATAAAGCCGGTTTGACCTATTGTAGTGAGATGCACTTCTTGAAATACAAAGAGAATAATGGACGGTTTTTGTACATGCATCCTATCCTTAAACCTGTATTTCTTACAATGGTATATAATGCACAGGCTGCAGAATTTGCGACTAATCAGATTATTCAAAGCGCTTTAAAATATGGAATAATCAAGGAATAAATCATTGCCTGCAAAATTTAGGTAATGGAATGGATTGTAGCGTTTTTGAGTGATGGGAAATTATGTGATTTATCATCCTTTTATATTCATTTTCAAACTAATGCCTTAAACTTGTTCAATAAATTCAAAAAACAACCTAATAATTCAAGTGGGCTTGGGATTTGATTTCTCCAGATAATATGTAAGTCTGTTTATCCGAACCTACCTAGAGAATGCTGCAGTGAACACTCTGTATTACAGTATTCTATAAATCATTTTTTCTTATCCCTGTCTCACAATATTTGTATATTTGCTACCAGCTTCATGTTATGATTTACTGAAATTTATTTTCACATTTATGTTGGCAGATATTTTGTTATTAATTGTTAGCAGATATTGTGTGCTGAAGGAAGTTTTATCTATTTTACCTGGGATTATCTTAAAAATGCAGCCTGATCTTGGCAAGTCACTAAACTGGAGCTTTATGTTTAAGAGTTTGATTTTTTCCTGTTCCCAATCGCGTTTTGTTTTACAAAGGCATTGAGAAAAAGGTTAGAGAGATCGTGTTTTGTGGGGTTGTGTGCATACTACCTTTACGCGTACTGTTAAATCTGAAATAGGTGGTGGTACTGCGCGTGACCAAATTTGGTCGTATGCGATCCGTGGTGGTATGTCACTTTTGCGATCAACTGCTCCTTTATAATATCACTGACGCCAATATAGCTTGGTGCAGTGGCATCCTGTACAGTGTGCACTGCAGCTAGCTTACAGTTATTCGGGTTCAATGCTCTGTTCATCCCAATGTTGAAATTTGGAATTTGATTCTTTTTCAATCTTCATCATTCTTCAATTTCATCAAACGTTTCAATGATAAGAGGTGCATGAATTTAATTTCGATTTTCTTGGAATTCTCTATCAAATTTTGTCTTATGATTGAAGTTCAATCAAATTAACATTCTTCTTTAAGCAGGAGACAATAATTGACTATGAGCAATCGAATTCGATCAATGATGATTTACCTTAGCAATTTCGCTGAGGAAAGTAAGAGATGACAATTTGTCCCGGTATCTCATAAACTTACGAAACATAAATCTTCAATCTTGGCTATTAATCCTGCTTTTTAACTTCAAGTTTGCACAGTTGATCATACAATCACAAATTTCGACGCCGACGAATATTGCATTTGGTTGCAGGTTGAATATCAATATTTGCCATGAGCCCATGACAAATCCTCGATCAAGTGAGCTCTGGCTCTCTGGCCTCTGACTGTGTTATCTGAACAACATAGCATCAAACTGCGAGAAACTTGTCACAGGACAGAAAATAATGTGATTTGAGATTTCATGTGATATAATTATTTTCATCAATAGAAACGCTTGATAATGCCATTAATGCGCAACACTTGATGTGGCCACGAGACGTCGCACAAAACTCAAAAGCAAACAACCACGAATGGCGAATGCGTACGCGCGCAATCAGAACATGGCAGGTGTTCATGAATTGCGCGCGCAGTAAAATGCACGTGCGACTTGTGATCACGTACGACCTTCATCGTGTTTCATGGATTTAAAGCGCTCGCCGAGGATACAGAAAACGAGCGCAGTTATTGTTTTCAGTTTATACTAACGAATGGACTATTTACAAAATTGATTCAATAATGTGAGTACCTCTTGTGATGTAACACTTGATAGATAAAGCGTTTTATCGTCAGCTCGTCCTGTCTGTTAGCGAGACGGACAATGGTTGACAGCGTGTTTTGAATGAAGGCGTGCTTCAATAACAGCCCCGGGGAACAGGAAATTAAGCGCCTGCACACGGGAACAACGGGCACAAGAAATATGCCGGCAGGCGCATTTCTTGTTCTTATTGGAGCTTTATCAGATTTCATTTATGTTAGAATGAAATGTGATAAAAATTCTAGCTCTAAATAATCAATCAACTCAGAAAACTCAACAAGAGATAGTTTAGAGGACTTGTCATCCACAAATAATATGGAAACCCAGGATAACACAAAAGGAATGGAATGTGTTGTTATATCAGATGATGAGAGTTCTGATTCTCTTATAGGTACCAATATTTTATCATTAATTGTTAAGTAACGATTAAAGTACATTAATTTTACATAATATTATACTGATAACTGGGCATTGAACAACATATAAATTAGAGCTTCTGAATGAATGCTTGATTTAATTTTTCAAGTTAGAATTAGAATTAATGTTGTATATTGAAATTAAAGAAAAAAATAGCTTTTTCTTGTAGTAAAATGATATCTTCTGTATTGCAAATCATTTTTCAGAAAATTGCAGAGCTACAGAAAGTGGGTTAACACCTGCAAACAATGTTAAACCCTCAGACAGAGTTGTTATTGTTACAGATGAGGACCAGCCTTCGTCAAGTTGGAGGTTTGATCACCTTTCTCAAATAAACAAATATTAACCAATCATGGTATGAAGGATTAGCATTTAGAAATATGTCATGTGTGTTGTTTAAAATTAAATTCTAATCTATCGAACTTCACACTTTGAGCAGTTCTGAAACCACAACTCAAAGCAACCCTTCCTCCTCCTCCTCCTCCTCCTCCTCCTCCTCCTCCAACATACCACGACCCACCTCAATCCAAATCCACCATGTGGACTTGGATTTGGACACTATAGAGGACTTGACACCGGTTCCGGGAGATGGTACCATGGAACATGCTGGTCCGAGTAGGGAATCCAGTAGTGCTATTCCGGTGGAGGATGACGATGAACCAGTCATAACAAATATCATCGTGAGTAACTCTAACTAGGAATGTTGTGGGAGTTAGGGACTTAGGGAAGTCAAAATGCAAACACTTATCTTGGTTTTTTTGTGTTTTTGAATTTATTTCCTATGAGCTGAGTACAATTAGTCAGTAACCTATCAACCCCAATCCAGGATCCGATTAGAGATGAAGGGATGAATGAACGTGTTACTTGGTGAGATTTATTCCCTTTTTCTTCATTAGCTTTTTTGCTCAGAGTAAATTCTAAGTCTTCTCAATATATGGATACTGGATAGCTGGGGCTCCTTCATGACCCTCCCTACCATAACTTAAGACTGCTTCCCCCAACTAGGCAGCTGGTTAGGTCCGATGAAACCTCCATGAGACCCTTGAGACGCAGTGGTCTCCATGCGAGGTACAGATCCCGGCACTCCCCTGCAGCCAGACGTGCCCTCAGACCTAGGGAGTCTGGAGACTTCATGGTAAGAGTTCAGTGTTTAGATGCAATGTTTATATGAGATGTTCCACTTCTTCTGCCAGTCAGTTTGTTATAACTGCAAGTCAGTGTCTATACTCTATGCTGGTAAATGAACCAATGGTTTATATGTGGACCTGTCCTATGACTGAACATTTCAGAGGTTTGTACGGGATCTGACGAGTGAGGGAGTGGTGATCCGGTCCCACCGTTCTATGAGATCTCATGGTGTGAGTATTCCTAAAGTTTTAATCTGTCGGATTTTCATCACCTAGATCTTCCAGGCTTTTACTTTTAGTTGCTAAGTTCAAAAGTTCAAAGTGTTGATCGCGTGACGCAGTGGAAATACTGATTGCGCCCTATTTTTAACTCCATTTCACTTTTTCAACTCAGGGTGGATACTATCATAACAGCGACATCAACAACATGAGGTAGGGGTAACGTAGCATCGGGTTTTATTAAATGTTCACGGGGTAACAGCAAATTATAAGTATAACGTTACATGTTTCTGTTATGCATTCTTCCAAAAATGTGATATTTTGAGACAAATTATCAAGGGTCGCTAAACATCGCTCTGATTTGCAGATCCGGTGACTCCATGTCTGATCCACTGAGCAGACCTCCCGATCCTTTGAGCAGACCCCCTCCTGACCCTCTCAGCAGGGGTGGGATGACAACTGGAGATCCCTTGACCAGAGGAGGGATGACTGGCGGAGATCCCTTGACAAGAGGTGGAATGACTGGAGGAGATCCCATGGCCATGGGTCACGTGTCTCTCTCTTCACTATGGGTAAGAGACCATTCCTTGAAATGGCATTGACACCACTTCTCTGAAATCACTTCATGGCACTAGTTTTCTGACACCACTTCACACTGACACCAGGTCACTCTGACACCACTTCAAACTGACATCACTTTACACTGACACCACTTCACACTGACATCACTTAATTCTGACACCACTTCACTCTGACATCACTTCACCCTGACACCACTTCAAACTCACTTCACTCTGACACCACTTCACCCTGACACCACTTCAAACTGCCAACGCTTTCACTGACTTCACTTCAAACTGACACCACTTCACACTGACACCACTTCACACTGACACCACTTCACACTGACACCACTTCACTCTGACACCACTCCACACTGACACCACTTCACACTGACACCACCAGGACCGAGGACAGGAGGAGCTGATGAGAGTGAGTAGTCTCAGGGACAGGATAACCACACTGAGACGAGACTTACAGGACCTGAACGGTCTCCTAGCTAGCTCATTCCAGGTTTTTGCTCTGCTAAAATACAATGTCAGAAATTAACATGGTAAACTGGTTACATATTTCGCAGCTTCTGAAAAATTAGCTAAGCTTATAATAAGGGGGTTGTATTTGTAACCGAACAAAAAAAAGCCCTACCCTAGTTTTCCGATTCTTGGGCGAAAAACGAGTGAAATTCTTGTTTCAGTTACTGAACAGAATCGCACCAGCACAGAGACTGCCTAGAATTGATAAATCAGGTAAATGTGAAGCAAGTGTCTTTTCTTCTTTTCTTAATGAAGTGGTTTCTTTTCATTCAAATTCTATCAAAAGAATTTGTTTCAATAAACTTTGCTCTTCCTATTGATTTTAAGCTGGACTCTAACATGTTTAAATCTTATTCCAGTGCTGGACAGAGCCCCCACTAAACTGGTATCAGCTGCTGACATAGCCAGAGATAAATCCTGTTCCATCTGTTTAGGTGAGTCAATCACAAAACTACCAGCACAAGTATGTGGCAAAAATAATTTCAGCTCAGTTTCATATCATTTTTTATTTTTAGAGATCTATCATAATATATGCGATTTCTATGACCTGTTATAATACCTGTTAATCCAATTTGTCTATTTTAAATTTTAACCGAAGTCACTGAAAACCAATTTGTCACATTTTCCTCGGTCAGTTTTACCCTAGAATTTACCCAGGTAAATACGTTGAAGGTGACATTCTGCGTGTGCTGCCCTGTGATCACGAATTCCATGAGACTTGTATTGACCGGTGGTTGCTCAACTGTAGCTGCAAATGTCCTTACTGTCGCACTGACATACAGGAAGCTCTTCAATCAATGGCTTCATCTTCAACCTCATGAAGATTGAAATCAATGGCTTCATCTTCAACCTCATGAAGATTGCAATCAATGGCTTCATCTTCAACCTCCTGAAGATTGCAATCAATGGCTTCCTCTTCAACCTCATGAAGATTGCAATCAATGGCTTCATCTTCAACCTCATGAAGATTGCAATCAATGGCTTCATCTTCAACCTCCTGAAGATTGCAATCAATGGCTCCATCTTCAACCTCCTGAAGATTGCAATCAATGGCTTCATCTTCAACCTCATGAAGATTGCAATCAATGGCTTCATCTTCAACCTCCTGAAGATTGCAATCAATGGCTTCATCTTCAACCTCCTGAAGGTTGCAATCAATGGCTTCATCTTCAACCTCATGAAGATTGCAATCAATGGCTTCATCTTCAACCTCCTGAAGATTGCAATCAATGGCTTCATCTTCAACCTCCTGAAGATTGCAATCAATGGCTTCATCTTCAACCTCCTGAAGGTTGCAATCAATGTTTGCCCATGGTTATTGGGCCCCCAATTGGGAGGCTGTGATATCTGTTGTCTGACTTTGTCTTAAGTTCTGCCAGGTGCACTTTCCGGCCCTTTCCGTAACGTAATATGTCGTTTATGGTTCTGCATTCTGCACCGATAAAGTATGAATTATAACGTTCAAATGTTGTTGGGACTCGTGAAATTGCTGAGATCTACTTTAGCAGAAGCAGGCGGTTTGGAAAGTGAGAAATTGAGAGCCTAGTAAAACACTTAAAATCTATGCCTATTTGACGCTACTTAAACGTTTGATAATCATTGTCGCATCTTTTAAATGTATGGCAGAGTTTATCAGGATGATAACATTGTGTTCCTCATTTGGAGACTTGCCAGAGATCTGAAATCGAGGTCTATGATACCTGAACTTCATGGATCTAAATTGTAAATTGACCAAGACAACCTACTTATTGATCTTGAGTGAACTTTGTCACTGGTATTGTAGCAAAACACTCAGTTAAATTTAAATTGATTTAATTATCTGTACAGTTGTTATATACTTTATTGCCAAGTTTTATTATATTTCCTTTAAAGTTTCTTTCTTTCATCGAAAGAAAGTTGATAGCTATAAAGTTCATATGAATGTCATGTTCATAGTTTCGTCTTGTGATGGTTTAATATAATATTACGATAATTATAATAAACATGGAGATAATATTATGATATGTTAAACCGATGTTTTATTCACTTTCGATAATTTTAGAATTGCTTAATACATTGAAGATTATCATGTCTAAATCGTGGCGGTTTAAATCTATGGAAAGTCAGCAAAATTTATTGATAAAGTTATGATATTAATGGATAATTGAGGAATGAACCGTTAGAAATCATTGTTAGAACGTTGTTAAATTCTTTAAAATTTGAATGCAAATAACCCCATGCAGATCTAGCGAATATGAGCCTCTATTGGAAACAAGGACTAACCAGAATGCTGCCAACTCCCGCGTGCCACACCACACAGCGTGGTCTTATGGGGTGTGCCCTACATACCATGGGGCGTGCCCTCCCTCACACCACGCCCCTGCCACACAGCACGCCACTGCCACACACCAGCACGCCCCACTCCACACCTCATCTGTGAGGGAGGATGAGGGGGAGCCGTCAGAGCGGAGGAGGGATGGAGAACCTTTGGAGAGGAGACGCCGGGTGTTGGACATCTACCAGCGAGAATTCATTGACCTGGTCAAGTCACGGATTAATAGGTCGGTTGAACAACGATCAGTGGCAGAATCATTTAACCATTAATTCCAGTTTAAAAATGTGAGGTTCGGGTAGGTTATGGTACATATCAATTATCAGTAAAAAGGCGGTAATATTGCGTCTTACTTCAGGAGGAGGATTAACAGAACGATGAGTCTGAAAGATAGGAATAATCCTAACAATAAGAGAAACGATGACAACGTTCCAGGTAACGGTGCACATTTTCTTAGAGTTTGTTTATCATTTTGTTGATGTGAGCTATGATAATATTGATGGATTCATAATTCATGGATTTCAAATCCACAAGAGAATTGTCAATACACGTATCATTACATCGCAATGTAGAATGTTGTGTAACGGATTTTCACTGCCACGATACATTGCACTCTTCACCTTCAACCATATTGCAATCCATGCAATCGTAGTGTTTCGACCTTCTGAGGCGCGACGTATTAAGCCGCGCTTAGGTGCTTTTTAATGACTTAAAGTACTTTGTGCGCTATCTTGTGCAGCAAAAAAGCACCCCGGCGCGGCGTAATACGTCGCGCCTCAAAAGGTCGAGACACCTGGCTTATAATAGTGGTACAGAGCACCTGTCTTGCCTTGTATCGAAGACCCAAATATTTCCTTGCGTTTCAAAATGTAATTGGTTTTCAGACGCGGACCAGCCACGGAGCTACAAAGTGGACATGCCGAGTGTAGACTGTGTGGTTGGTGTTCTGTCTAAATCCTCCATAAAACCTGCAGAGAAAACCTTAGGTTCTGAGTATAGTGGTTACCAGGGACAACGGCAGATGGCAAAGAATGAAGACAGGTACTGCGTAGGAAATAGTCCTTCGCTTTGAAATCTTAATTGATGTCACGATGTTTTATCTATGTTAGATAGTAGGTCACATAATATAAACTATTCATGAACTATTGAAGTACTTTTGAACGGTTGAACCGATCGATTTGGCAGCTGTCCACAAAATCAGCGACTCAGCGTTTTACCAGGAAGTTTAAGAAGCTGGCAGCGGCAGAGTTCTACGAAGAAAAAGATACAGTAGAAAAAGATACAGTACCCAGAAAACCAATTAAACCAAATAAAGTACCGATACAGTGCCAGTACACTAAGGAGTTGGAATTAAGGAGGTACAAGGTAAGTCTTAGAATACTTTAATAAATCACGCGCCGTCCTTTCAGTGTATCAAGAGAATTCGAAACTATGAGCGATTATGAGATGAGGGGTTTTAACCCTAAATAAACCGAGCCCTACCCTACTTTTCCAATTTGTGGGCTGAGTTTGTTTCTTGTTTTGGTTCGCAACCCCCCAAATACCAACTGGTTTCAGGGAGACGACAGGCAGATCAAGTTCCCTATTGATAACGAGAGTATAGTCTGGGAGGAGTCACACGTCCCTTTTACTGAGCACATCTTTCTACACAAGTTAGTGAAACGTCCCTTTAACTGAGCACATCTTCCTACACAAGTTAGTGAAACGTCCCTTTTACTGAGCACATCTTCCTACACAAGTTAGTGAAACGTCCCTTTTACTGAGCACATCTTCCTACACAAGTTAGTGAAACGTCCCTTTTACTGAGCACATCTTCCTACACAAGTTAGTGAAACGTCCCTTTTACTGAGCACATCTTCCTACACAAGTTAGTGAAACGTCCCTTTTACTGAGCACATCTTCCTACACAAGTTAGTGAAACGTCCCTTTTACTGAGCACATCTTCCTACACAAGTTAGTGAAACGTCCCTTTTACTGAACACATCTTTCTGCACAAGTTAGTGAAACGTCCCTTTTACTGAGCACATCTTCCTGCACAAGATAGTGAAACGTCCCTTTTACTGAACACATCTTTCTGCACAAGTTAGTGAAACGTCCCTTTTACTGAGCACATCTTCCTGCACAAGATAGTGAAACGTCCCTTTTACTGAGCACATCTTCCTGCACAAGTTAGTGAAACGTCCCTTTTACTGAGCACATCTTCCTGCACAAGTTAGTGAAACGTCCCTTTTACTGAGCACATCTTCCTGCACAAGTTAGTGACACGTCCCTTTTACTGAGCACATCTTCCTGCACAAGTTAGTGAAACGTCCCTTTTACTGAGCACATCTTCCTACACAAGTTAGTGAAACGTCCCTTTTACTGAGCACATCTTCCTACACAAGTTAGTGGAACGTCCCTTTTACTGAGCACATCTTCCTACACAAGTTAGTGGAACGTCCCTTTTACTGAGCACATCTTCCTACACAAGTTAGTGAAACGTCCCTTTTACTGAGCACATCTTCCTGCACAAGATAGTGAAACGTCCCTTTTACTGAGCACATCTTCCTACACAAGTTAGTGACACGTCCCTTTTACTGAGCACATCTTCCTACACAAGTTAGTGAAACGTCCCTTTTACTGAGCACATCTTCCTACACAAGTTAGTGAAACGTCCTTTTTAAGCTTTTACTGAGCACATCTTCCTGCACAAGTTAGTGAAACGTCCCTTTTACTGAGCACATCTTCCTACACAAGTTAGTGGAACGTCCTTTTTAAGCTTTTACTGAGCACATCTTCCTGCACAAGTTAGTGAAACGTCCCTTTTACTGAGCACATCTTCCTGCACAAGTTAGTGACACGTCCCTTTTACTGAGCACATCTTCCTACACAAGTTAGTGAAACGTCCCTTTTACTGAGCACATCTTCCTGCACAAGTTAGTGAAACGTCCTTTTTAAGCTTTTACTGAGCACATCTTCCTGCACAAGTTAGTGACACGTCCCTTTTACTGAGCACATCTTCCTACACAAGTTAGTGAAACGTCCCTTTTACTGAGCACATCTTCCTGCACAAGTTAGTGAAACGTCCCTTTTACTGAGCACATCTTCCTACACAAGTTAGTGAAACGTCCCTTTTACTGAGCACATCTTCCTACACAAGTTAGTGAAACGTCCCTTTTACTGAGCTCATCTTCCTACACAAGTTAGTGAAACGTCCCTTTTACTGAACACATCTTTCTGCACAAGTTAGTGAAACGTCCCTTTTACTGAGCACATCTTCCTACACAAGTTAGTGAAACGTCCCTTTTACTGAGCTCATCTTCCTACACAAGTTAGTGAAACGTCCCTTTTACTGAGCTCATCTTCCTACACAAGTTAGTGAAACGTCCCTTTTACTGAGCACATCTTCCTACACAAGTTAGTGAAACGTCCCTTTTACTGAGCACATCTTCCTACACAAGTTAGTGGAACGTCCCTTTTACTGAGCACATCTTCCTACACAAGTTAGTGAAACGTCCCTTTTACTGAGCACATCTTCCTGCACAAGTTAGTGAAACGTCCCTTTCACTGAGCACATCTTCCTACACAAGTTAGTGAAACGTCCCTTTTACTGAGCACATCTTCCTGCACAAGTTAGTGAAACGTCCCTTTTACTGAGCTCATCTTCCTACACAAGTTAGTGAAACGTCCCTTTTACTGAGCACATCTTCCTACACAAGTTAGTGAAACGTCCCTTTTACTGAGCACATCTTCCTGCACAAGTTAGTGAAACGTCCCTTTTACTGAGCACATCTTCCTACACAAGTTAGTGGAACGTACCTTTTACTGAGCACATCTTCCTACACAAGTTAGTGAAACGTCCCTTTTACTGAGCACATCTTCCTACACAAGTTAGTGGAACGTACCTTTTACTGAGCACATCTTCCTACACAAGTTAGTGAAACGTCCCTTTTACTGAGCACATCTTCCTACACAAGTTAGTGAAACGTCCCTTTTACTGAGCACATCTTCCTACACAAGTTAGTGGAACGTACCTTTTACTGAGCACATCTTCCTACACAAGTTAGTGAAACGTCCCTTTTACTGAGCACATCTTCCTACACAAGTTAGTGAAACGTACCTTTTACTGAGCACATCTTCCTACACAAGTTAGTGGAACGTCCCTTTTACTGAGCACATCTTCCTACACAAGTTAGTGGAACGTCCCTTTTACTGAGCACATCTTCCTACACAAGTTAGTGGAACGTCCCTTTTACTGAGCACATCTTCCTACACAAGTTAGTGAAACGTCCCTTTTACTGAGCACATCTTCCTGCACAAGTTAGTGACACGTCCCTTTTACTGAGCACATCTTCCTACACAAGTTAGTGAAACGTCCCTTTTACTGAGCACATCTTCCTACACAAGTTAGTGAAACGTCCCTTTTACTGAGCACATCTTCCTGCACAAGTTAGTGGAACGTCCCTTTTACTGAGCACATCTTCCTGCACAAGTTAGTGAAACGTCCCTTTTACTGAGCACATCTTCCTGCACAAGTTAGTGAAACGTCCCTTTTACTGAGCACATCTTCCTGCACAAGTTAGTGGAACGTGGCTTTAGATTCGCCACGAACGAATGCCCTCTTTGACTTAATTTCACTCGGCTTCATTCTTCCTATTTCTTTATATAATCCATCTCCTCCTTTCCCTTCTCCACTGTCAATTCTAGTGTGACTTTGGATCTGTTTTCCTTTCTTCCGTCCAACTTACACATTGCACCCCTCACTTTGAGTATGCCTCCTTCCCTCACTTTAAGTTACATGAATCCAGATTACTACTACTCTACTACAACCTCTTAGGCAGCAACTCAGGGAGGAAGTTTAAAACTACTCCCTCTTAGGGAGTAACTTAGGGAGCAAGTTTTAAACTCCTACCTTTTCAGGTACATCTCCCTATTCCCACCTGAAACCCACCGCTTCATGGAGACTATAGTATCAGCACTGCAAAACAACCCGGATCTAACCGTGCAGAAAAAGAAACACATTATCTGGAGTTATCTGAACTATTTCAACTTTAATAAGGAGCTTCTAAAGGAGGATGAGGAGGAGGTCCTGGAAGTGTGAGAGTGTGTACATTGTATACATTCCATGAATTGTACATTTTATACACTTATAATACATTGTGTACATTGTGTTCATTCCATGAATTGTACATTTTATACAAGTGTGAGACCTTGTGTATTGTATACATTCCATGAATTGTACATTTCATACATTCTATAGTCTATACATTTTATACAAAGTATACATTGTACAATGTACTATGTATACCATTGATTTGGTGAAAATATTTCGATAGAAGGAAGGATCCGAGAACGAATGGATATTGGTTTGTTGAGGATAATTCATTGTTATTGTTATAATGGAAAGTTGAGATTTGCTTGCGTCTACAAATATCTGTCGTAAATGCACTTATTAATACTTACTGTATTTTACAGTTATAGAAAATGGGATGAAATGAGCAGAGAATGGTTTTCAGCTCAATTTTTCTGTAAAACATCTGAAAAAGGCGTAAAATTGCTCAATTCCCTGTTCCCTACTACCTTAAACCTCTCAAACCAGCGTAGCATGAGTAATGATGACCAGGAGGTAGCAGACCAAGCTCTCAACCTATTTGCAGAGCACGTCGACAACGAGGAAGAAAACTCTAAGTTCGCTCTCGTAGGTGAGTAGGAAATCTATACTTTGTAGGTGAGTAGGATCTCTCTACTTTCGAAAGGAAGTATTTCAAAGTCTATTTTCTTCTATATTTGCAATTTAAAGTTTGCTCCATAGTTGATGGGCGAGATAGTAGGACTCAAACAATATTTCAAAACAGCCCGTTCAATTTGAAAAATCAGCTCCTGAGATTCCATATAACCTATTCATCAATCAGAGCCGTCAGATGAGCACTTTGAACAGCTCCTGGAGATCTTGAGGAACAAGTTAGAGGATGGAATAGGGGAATGTGTCTACGAGGTGAGGAGGGGGGGGGGCAACCTCGAAAAACCCCGGGTGGATATAAGAATTGGCAAATGGGGGTTTAATTTTTCGGGGTTTATGAGGGTTTAAGGAGGCTAAACTGATAAAAATAGCCGTTTTTCGGTCGGAAAATTCGATTTTCTCTCAAAATGGTACTACTTTAGTTGTGGATTTTCGGCTCTTCTCTCAAATGGTACCATATTTGTTGAGGATTTTTGGCACTTTTCTGAAATGGTACCATTTTTGTTGAGGATATTCGACCCTTTTCTGAAATGGTACCATTTTTGTTGAGGAATTTTGGCCCTTTTCTGAAATGGTACCATTTTTGTTGACGATTTTCGACCCTAATCTGAAATGGTACCATTTTTGTTTAGGATTTTCAACCCTTTTCTGAAATGGTACCATTTTTGCTGAAGATTTTTTGGCACTTTTCGGAAATGGTACCATTTTTGTTGACGATTTTCGACCCTTTTCTGAAATGGTACCTACCATTTTTGTTGAGGATTTTCAACCCTTTTCTGAAATGGTACCATTTTTGCTGGAAATTTTTTCTGGGCACTTTTCTGAAATGGTACCATTTTTGTTGAGGATTTTCGACCCTTTTCTTAAATGGTACCATTTTTGTTGACGATTTTCGACCCTAATCTGAAATGGTACCATTTTTGTTGAGGATTTTCAACCCTTTTCTGAAATGGTACCATTTTTGCTGGAAATTTTTTCTGGGCACTTTTCTGAAATGGTACCATTTTTGTTGAGGATATTCGACCCTTTTCTGAAATGGTACCAATTTTGTTGACGATTTTCGACCCTAATCTGAAATGGTACCATTTTTGTTGAGGATTTTCAACCCTTTTCTGAAATGGTGCCATTTTTGCTGATCATTTTTGGCACTTCTCGGAAATGGTACCCTTTTTTGTTGACGATTTTCGACCCTTTTCTGAAATGGTACCATTTTTGTTGACGATTTTCGACCCTAATCTGAAATGGTACCATTTTTGTTGAGGATTTTCAACCCTTTTCTGAAATGGTACCATTTTTGCTGGAGATTTTTGGCACTTTTCGGAAATGGTACCATAATTTTTGTTGAGGAATTTTGGCCCTTTTCTGAAATGGTACCATTTTTGTTGAGGATTTTCGACCCTAATCTGAAATGGTACCATTTTTGTTTAGGATTTTCAACCCTTTTCTGAAATGGTACCATTTTTGCTGGAAATTTTTTCTGGGCACTTTTCTGAAATGGTACCATTTTTGTTGAGGATTTTTGGCACTTTTCTGAAATGGTACCATTTTTGTTGACGATTTTCGACCCTAATCTGAAATGGTACCATTTTTGTTTAGGATTTTCAACCCTTTTCTGAAATGGTACCATTTTTGCTGAAGATTTTTTTGGCACTTTTCGGAAATGGTACCATTTTTGCTGAAAATTTTTGGCACTTTGGCACTTTGTTGACGATTTTCAACCCTTTTCTGAAATGGTACCATTTTTGCTGAAAGTTTTTGGCACTTTTCTGAAATGGTACCATTTTTGTTGAGGATTTTCGAACCTTTTCTTAAATGAAACCATTTTTTGATGAGAAATTTTAAAATTTATTCAGAAACAGTACCATTTTATAATAAATTTTCCGATTTTTTTTCAAATGGTACCACTTTTGATGATGAATTTCGACCCTTTTCTGAAATGGTACCATTTTAGTTGTGGATTTTTGGCCCTATTTTGAAATGGTACCCATTTAAACCCCCAAAAACCCCAAAGTGGATATAAAAAAAGCCAAATAGGGGTTTAATTTTTCGGGGTTTATGGGGGTTTTTCGAGGTTGGCCCCCCCCCCTGAGGATCATTCGCAGAATTTATCGCTGAAAGTCTGCTGATTAATCATCCATTCCACCTTACTCTGCAAGATAATTCTAATACCCCGCTTTGCAAACGACCGTCGAATGGTCACGATTTTTCCGGTAACAGTTTCGGTTCGTTTAAAACGGTGGTTAACCGGCATTTCGGTTCGGTTAACCGGTTGTTTGCTTACCCTGCCCTCACACAGGTTGGTATCGGGGATGGTTGCCCGGACGGTTTATCAGACGAGGACATGGAGGCTTCCCACGCCACACTCCTTACTCTGACTGAGAGCCTTAACGCAGACCTGTCATTGCTAAGGGACAAACAGGCCGAGGTAAAGTGTAGTTCTCAGTTTTAATGAGGTACAGAGAGGTCTCAATTCCAAGGAGGTATATTGTAGTTCTCAGTTTAAATGAGGTACCGAGAGGTGTCAATTCCAAGGAGGTATATTGTAGTTCTCAGTTCCAATGACATAGACAGGTATTAGCTAACATCCAATCCCACTAGAACTCTGAAAGTTCTCTCTCCAATGCTCAGGACGGTAACGCTTATTGTATATATCAGGACGGTAAGGTTGCAGAGTACCTGATCAGAAGGCGCCCAACAGACGAGGATTTCACAGAAGTCAGAGTCGCTGTCATTGGCAATGTGGATGCAGGTGTGTGGTTCACGGCGTCTTAGTCTTCACAAGATTCTATCAAAATAATCATCAAAAGCTCATTTTATTCCAATAATTGACAGTTTGATTTTCGCAACTTCGTCCTATGCATCTCTACTATCTCCCTGTCAGGTAAAAGCACTCTCCTCGGCGTTCTGACTCACGGTGAACTTGACAATGGCAGGGGCTTTGCTCGGACCAAACTCTTCCGACACAAGCACGAACAGGAAACAGGGAGGACAAGCAGCGTGGGAAACGATATCTTAGGGTAAATTACATGGGTAAATTCTTAGGGTTTTTAGGGTAAATTCTAAGGGTAAATTCTTAGGGTAAATTGTAAGGGCAAATTTTTTGGGTAAATTCTTAGGGTTCTTTGGGTAAATCCTTGTACGGTAAATTCTAAGGTTCTTAGGTTTAATTGTTAGGGTAAATTCTTAGGGTTCTTAGGTGGATTTAAGTTATTCAGGTAGAGATTCTTCTAAGATGATAAATTATTCTGTCCATTCATGCAGAAAATATGCTTATGTTACTTTTTACGCTCAAGCTTTAAATTCGAATGCACATACCAACATCATGACGTTGACACCACTTAGCAGCGGGGTACCCAATCAGACATGACGAATACCTTTACGTGCACATACCGAATCTATGACGTTGACACCACTAGTGAGCCTATCAGCCTAACTTAAGGTATGTTGACAAAACTATTTTCATAATACCAATAGATACAGTCTACAGAGTCTGTATATCACTGAATTATTAGGTTTGGAAACTTCAGCCCTTGGTTTGTGTGATCTATAATCATGCCTCACTGGGCATAACAAACGTTACTCCTCCAGGTGAGGCTAAGCCTGCTCTGCCTAAGCCCTAACTCCTGGCTACGTAGGTCGTGGGGATTGCTGGGCATACCGCTCATTGCGAAGTACAGTCAACTTACGTACGTCGTATCAAGCGCGCGGCGTAAAGCCGCGCAGACTTGTTACACATAGATCAGACTCTCGAGACCTTGCGCGCTCCAAACATGCTAAAGAATTTTGAAAAGAACAACCGTTGCCGCCGTTAAAAAAACCTTCAATGGTTCTTCGCCTAATTCACCTATAACACAAACCTTAATACATATGGCTTTTAAAGTATACAGTAAGAGCTAACTGCGGCTTTTCAAGCTTTCTGAGGATACCAATTCCAAGAAAAAAAAAGGATGTATTTGCATTAATCGTGTTATTTCAGTAGGGTGCCTTATGTACATGTATTATATGTATCACAATTCACATCACGACTTCACCCCCACATGTTAGTTTCAATTCCACAAGCTGCAGTGGTGGTCTCAAATAGCAAACAAATACCATCTGATAAGGACAGATAACAGTTACAATTAACACACAACTTACCTGTTGGAATGGTGAGCTGGTTGCTGATTTACCGAACTGGACTGCCCACAAGTGGACTTCAGGCGTGAACCCTGAGGCTGCTACCATGTCATTACACGGCGTTATGGACACTTGGCCGTTGTGGATCTGTGCTGTGTCTATAACATGAAGCAGCTCCCCTGAAACAAGTGAAAGTAAAGCTCCGTAGCTCTAAGATAAAAGCATAAAGCAGCGCTTCTGTGATTTGTAGATAAAAATAACTTCTGTTGTGATGTGAGTTCCTTAGTACTTTCTTAATGAAATTTTGGGAATTACAGGCGAAATAGTAATGATGTCGTTATTCAGGACTAGGATACAAAAATTACTAAATAATATGATCAAGCTATGGGGTGCTAAATATCGGATTTATCCTAATCCAATCTTACACATGGTCACAAGACGATGTAGGCTAAATGATCTTTCAATGATCAATTCTCGAGTATGTAAACAATATTGAGAATAGCAATACACAACTCAATATTGAGAATTTCAAGACAAACCCGTTCATACTATCATACCTTTGAGCGTGTAAATGTAAACGTTAGTAGCCACAGTGCTTAGCATGATAAACCGTCCAGTGGGCGATATAGCGACATCCTTCAAATCACCTTTCAACTGAAAGAAGCGTTAAATAATAATAGGGGGGGGCAACCTCGAAAAACCCCCATAAACCCCGAAAAATTAAACCCCTATTTGGCTTTTTTTAATATCCACTTTGGGGTTTTTGGGGGTTTAAATGTGTACCATTTCAAAATAGGGCCAAAAATCCACAACTAAAATGGTACCATTTCAGAAAAGGGTCGAAAATCATCATCAAAAGTGGTACCATTTGAAAAAAATTCGGAAAATTTTCTATAAAATGGTACTGTTTCTGAATAAATTTTAAAATTTCTCAACAAAAAATGGTACCATTTAAGAAAAGGTTCGAAAATCCTCAACAAAAATGGTACCATTTCAGAAAAGTGCCAAAAATTTTCAGCAAAAATGGTACCATTTCAGAAAAGGGTTGAAAATCCTCAACAAAAATGGTAGGTACCATTTCAGAAAAGGGTCGAAAATCGTCAACAAAAATGGTACCATTTCCGAAAAGTGCCAAAAAATCTTCAGCAAAAATGGTACCATTTCAGAAAAGGGTTGAAAATCCTCAACAAAAATGGTACCATTTCAGATTAGGGTCGAAAATCGTCAACAAAAATGGTACCATTTAAGAAAAGGGTTGAAAATCCTCAACAAAAATGGTACCATTTCAGAAAAGTGCCCAGAAAAAATTTCCAGCAAAAATGGTACCATTTCAGAAAAGGGTTGAAAATCCTAAACAAAAATGGTACCATTTCAGAAAAGGGCCAAAATTCCTCAACAAAAATTATGGTACCATTTCCGAAAAGTGCCAAAAATCTCCAGCAAAAATGGTACCATTTCAGAAAAGGGTTGAAAATCCTCAACAAAAATGGTACCATTTCAGATTAGGGTCGAAAATCGTCAACAAAAATGGTACCATTTCAGAAAAGGGTTGAAAATCCTCAACAAAAAATGGTACCATTTCAGATTAGGGTCGAAAATCGTCAACAAAAATGGTACCATTTAAGAAAAGGGTCGAAAATCGTCAACAAAAATGGTACCATTTGAGAAAAGTGACCAGAAAAATTTCCAGCAAAAATGGTACCATTTCAGAAAAGGGTTGAAAATCCTCAACAAAAATGGTACCATTTCAGATTAGGGTCGAAAATCGTCAACAAAAATGGTACCATTTCAGAAAAGGGCCAAAATTCCTCAACAAAAATGGTACCATTTCAGAAAAGGGTCGAATATCCTCAACAAAAATGGTACCATTTCAGAAAAGTGCCAAAATCCTCAACAAATATGGTACCATTTGAGAGAAGAGCCGAAAATCCACAACTAAAGTGGTACCATTTTGAGAAAATAGAATTTTCCGACCGAAAACGGCTATTTTTATCAGTTTAGTCTCCTTAAACCCTCATAAACCCCGAAAAATTAAACTCCCATTTGCCAATTCTTATATCCACCCGGGGTTTTTCGAGGTTGCCCCCCCCTAATAAGCGTTAGGTAAACTTTCATTCATATTATTGATTTGTCCTAGCAGAAAATATGCAGGTTTTTTGATGCACGTAGGCATAGCCAATAGCCATAGCCCCTCTATAGCAGCTTTTACGTTAAGTATGGACTGTACACAGCCTAACACTATTTCACACAGTTAAATTCAACACTAAATACCATAATAACCCTACATATTTCATCAGATAAAACTATCAATACATTATAATTGTTTATTAATTTTCTTTCACCAACAAGTCTTTGTAGAATACCTGTATACGGTTTTACAATAGACTAATATCTTAATACTAAGACGAGGCTTTTAAACTTTTAACCTTGCAGAATAGCTTCAATAACCGTGCAATACACAAATTGCTGTGTGAAGCATTAAATAACTACTGGGGAATTACTCAAAACATCCAGACAATACTAAAACATTAGTGATCATTGGAAGAGCGAGGGAACTCAAAACATCTCAACTATATAATACATCTAGACTATACTACTTATACTACAAACTTATAGTGGTCATTAAAACAATCTGTGAACCTATGCTGTAAATCTACCACACACCCACTGGGTTATAAGATGTCAAATCACAGCAGAGTTGTATTTTCTAATAGTCGACGGAATTAAGGTCTTCAAGTTAATAAGGTAGATTGTTCTAGATCGAATCCGTTCTAGAACGTATCCACAGATTTCCATTATTTTTATTTCACCAACACTAAATTGCACACTGAATATATTACACACATCGTATAGTCGATAGTGTATAGTGCACAGTGCACATGGTGTACATTATGTTTCACAACGTACGGGGTGCACTTTGTACAATGTACATTGTACAAGAAATACGAGAAATAGGGGAAATACCTTGTCTATGGTAAGGACGAGGCTAGCTTCATCCCCTGGCTTCTTGCCAAGTCTGTAGATCTCTACTGAGTTAGTAGCCGGTAGGAGCACAGCTACTGCCTTACTGTCGGGTGAGATGGACACTGAACAGGGAGCAGTTTCCAGCGGAATCCGGGTATACTTGCACAGGGTGAGTGGGGATGAGTGGGACGAGAGATTGGGGAGTATTGAGGGGATCATGTATTTGACAGGAAACAATAAATTTAGTTACAGGGACATTTCGAACTGCAGTTTTGCGTGCGCGGCGTAAGTATCCGCGGCGTATTGACATGTTTTTAAATTGTCTTTCCGCCGAAAAAACTTATTACGCCGCGCATAAGAATGAAGTTTGAACTGTCACCGCTACACGTTCAAACAGAACTTGCTAAGTAGGATTATGAATTTATATGCATGGATCTAACAAGATTTAACAAGACAACGAGATAACGTTTTGCATCCTCACTTGATATCCCTTCCTTTCTCCATGTGGTTTATGAACCATATCCTGACAGTACCATCAGAAGAGGCTGTAGCCAGGAGTTTCCCGGACTGGTCCAGGTCCATGTCTTGGATGGTATCGGTGTGTCCACGTAACATGTTCACGTAGAGGGGGTGCGAGGTGGGGGCCATCTTCCTTCCCCCTCCTCCAGCCTTCTTACCGCTGCCTGACTTAGACCTGGAAACATGTGGGGGTGAGGTGGCTTCGGATAGATAATCCCAATGATATTGATAAAAAAGGTTGCTATTCAAAATTCCATCAGTTCCAAATTGGAATTGATGGAAGTTTCAATCATTGATGATTGGAGTTTCCAATCATCAATGATAGATTTTTTTTGTCAAATTGATAATTTAAAATGTGTCAGGAAACACGTTCGACATATTGAAACATACGGTAGAGGTTTTTTAGCGGTGATTTTGCTGCTTGCCCCATTATTTTCACTCTTCTGTGTTACAGGTGTTTCCTGCGGGGTTTCCTCCTGATCTACTTTCTGATTCTTGAGCCAGTACACGAAACTGAAATGATATAATACGCTTTCTCATTATGAGCATAACTGACATGTGAGTCTAGTCTGTCAGTATGTGAATTCTCACAATTCAAAGACATTCAATATGTTAGGGTTATTGAAGTCTGATTGAAGTTGATATCCATCCTATTCATTGCTTCATTGCTTGATTATATTCATAAGACAGAACACAATATCTTGATGAAAAGAGAGTCAAATACTCATGCCCCACGAAATTGGCACGATACTGTCTGTCCAGAGAAGACAATCAAGTCGCCATTATACCTTACCGGAAGACAATGCAAGTTCTAATATTCTAAATACTTAGACTTTAGAGTACTAGAAGGATGAAGGTAATAAACTAATAAAGGGCAGCAATGTATGCAACATAAAATGAACAATAAAGCGTATTGATTTTAGCCTTCGCTGAAACGAAGCCTTTTCAAAGAGGTGATTTAGGCCCAACAAAAGAGTATTTAATGCCATAGAAACCGTCTCAGGGCTATTTAAGAAAGATGCATTGGTAGAGAAAAATAGTTAAATTTTGAGTAAATGAAAGCAATGTTTTCTATGAAAAAAGAGAAGCATTCAATAAGGTCTCTCCCCCAATGGCCCAATATATCAAGATTGAAAAACACATAATATTGATCAAATTTATATAATAAAGTACTGAAAGAAAAACACAAGTTCTGTGAAGTACGAATATACTAATCTGGTACCTGATAAGTACAGAAACAAGGAATGAAGCTATGATAGAGAATATCAGGAACTGCTGCGACGAAGTTACTTCTTCCATGCTTATACTGCTCAAATTTGATTAAAATAGTTAGGGGATTGTTAGAACATTAAACTTTTATTGAGTATATAAGGCACGTCATTTCATGGACCTTATAGTTATACCTTTATTAAATACTCTTATTGACGGATCAGAATTAATTTGAATTGGATCAGTTGACAACTGGGATCTTGGAATGATACCAAAGTATCAACAAGAACAAGTGTTGGAATTTCCAGTACCAGTGGGTTAGAATTTGGACTAATGTCTTCATATAAAAGTAGGAAGTTCGAAGGAGGACCCATATAAGTGCCATACTAACTTATGATATACATGCAAGCATACTTTATTAGTACTTTATATGCATGCATGTTTTGTATACCTGTCAGCAATCTTAGAAATTAGAGACAAAGGAAAGAAATTCTTGATGAAATTTGCACTTTTTACATAAGTATTGAGTAAAATTCTTGATAAATATTATGTATATGATATAGGATACATAAATTATTACATTCGAATGATATCAAATAAAAATATTTAAATTTAAAAATAATATTTATAATTCATTGTATTAACGATTTAAAAATAATAAAAATATCTTAAATGTGTGAGTATATTAAATTATATTTACTAGTTGAGTAGTTGGATAGATTATAAATAAACCAGGAACTAGGAAGGTTATATCCAAAATTTATTTTTGAGATTGCCTCGATCTATGTACCTTACAAGACAAAATAACATGGGACAATAATTCCGGGGATCGAAATTTTGGGGGTTCGAAAATATGGGGATTTTAATCAAAAATCCCCAAATTTCGTACCCCAAATTAAATTAGGGGATTTTCGCCTTTTTTTCAAATTCGAAAAAATAGGGTTACTTTTGGGAATAAATCAGAACTTTAGAAAGGCCAATATCACTGATGCGATCGATGCAGTAGAATTTCCAGTACAAGATTCCTTCACGTGTCGAGTGTAGAAGGTTTTATTTGGAATTACTGTATTTTAGATAATTTGAACCCTTCTGCACTGATATTTTTATTGAAATTTGTCTGGGAATTCCATTTTTTATGCACTGTTTGTCAAAAGACAAACCCGCAATTAACAAATTTGGGGGAAATAATTTTGGGGATCGAAATTTTGGGGGTACGAAAATATGGGGATTTTTTTGAAAAATCCCCAAATTTCGTACCTTTTAAATATGTCTCATAAGGTATATGGTTTCAATAAATTAATGGTGTATCATACATTCTATACAATAAATACATGCTATTCTGAAATCTGAACCCTCCACAAACATTCTCCATCACTTCACCCCCTTTTGAGTGCTTGCTTGAGCGACGAATTCTCGTTTCTCAACTGCTGTATCTGTCCCTGAAACTGCTCCACCTCTTCACCCCACCGCTCCCTAAACTCCTTCTCCAGCCCCTCCATCTCCTCCTCCTTCCTGGTCAGCTGTCTCTCCACGTGCTTAGCTCGGATAGCAGCCTTACTCTCCCTCTTCTGCAGCCCCATCACCTCCTCCTCATGATCCCTACACTTAGTAGTGAGCTGCTCCCTCAACTCACTCAACTCATGCTTCAAATCACACCGGGCTGCTTCTGCTTCAGCAAGCTGTGAGGTTATCAGACCTTTCTCAACTGTGAGCGTGTTGATCTTGCTGGTGTGCTCTGATATTCTGTCGTTTAGAAGAGCTGTGGTGGCCTCTATTTCGTGCCATGATGACTCGGTTTGGCAGTGGGAAGTAGCCTTAGGGGCAGGTTGTAAGGGTTTGGTGTGTTCAGCAAGCAAGTCTTCCAGTTTGTTGGAGTAAAACTCTTCCTTTTCAGCGTAAAGAGATTGGAGCAGCAACACACTTTCTGATATTCTGCCGATTTGTTCTTCGTAGATTGAAAGTTTCTCTGATATCGAATCCTGGTTTGGGAGAAACTGGTCAAAGTTTTCATTCATGCCCGACACACTTTCGCAGAGAGAACTGGTGGCCTTCCTCATCAATTCGTTCAGTTGTCCGTACTTGATTTCTGACTGCTTAGCCAATGAAAGTTCGCTAGTTATGGTATTTATATGCTTGTCCTTCAGCTTCAAATTTGCAAGTAAATCAGAATTTTTATTCGATAATATTTCAAATTCTGCTTCTCCTTTTCGGCAAGCCTTTTCAAGCTTTTCAATCTGAGATTTCAGCACCAGTTCGGTTTTAAATTCTGCAGCATTCTCCATTTCCTTCTCAACTAACATCTGCAACACTTTGTGTCTCCAGGCTTCGAGCATCTTCTGGTATGATCCATCAGTTGTTAGCGTTTTCTCCTGGATAGCTAAAACTTTTGCCTGGCATTCCATTCGTTTTTCCAGAAGAGAAATGGTTTCTGTAATTTCCTGTATCTGTTGTTCTAACTTCTGCTTATCTTCCTCCAAGGACTGCTTTACTCTCTGATTCTCCAGGGACTCAGGCACGGTTCTATGCACAGCAGCAGACAACTTTTCAATAGTTTCTGTTTTCTCAGTGAATGACGATGCTAAAGTAGATAGAGCTCCCCAAACACCATCAAACTCTGGATTGATGTCATCTGGTTTGAGAGCAGTCTGATGACCAGATAGCACATTCGATATGTAATCTTCGAGTTCTCCAGCACATTGCTTCACAATCAATCCGGTTGTTTGTGTTGCAGCCGGTAGCTGCTCAACAGCTGTTTGGTTTGCTGCAACTTTCTTCGCTTCATTGTGATCACAAGAGACTTGAGTAGCTACTGTTGCTCGGGGTGGGGGTGTAACAGGTTTTGGTTGAGTGGAGCTTGGTATGGCAGGGAGTTTATATTTGAACTCTGGATAAGAAGGAGCTTTATCCACACTAGGTATACAAAATGCAGAGGGAGGTTTTAGAACAGACATTACTTCCTCAAAGAATCAATGATAAAAGTTCTAATAAATTTGGCTTTAATATTAGTTGTATCTCATATAGGTATCAGTTTAAGTTTCAAGCTTGAAAGTTTCAATGATGAATGAAGAGTTAATTAATAAATTAGGTATTGGATAATGGATATGTACCAAAAATAATTATAGATCTAACTGCTATTGATTAATTATTATGTTCAATGCAACACACAAATGATGAATCGGTGACTGTAAATAAGTTAAAATATAAAAATAAATTACAGTGCAACAAAATTCAACAAATAATAAAAAGTCGTTATAACCCGATCAGTTAAAATAAATTTACCTAAGGAATAAAACTCTCAATCAATGAAAAACTTTTACAGTAATAAAAAGATAAAATTATCCTTCCAAATGATTCATCTGTCTAAATAAGGGATGAACAAGTCTGAAGACGTATCAAATTATCTTTATTATCCCAGTGAAGGTTTATTTCATCTCTACAGGTACCTTCACAGTTGATAAAATGGGAAATCCACTCAGCGCCAGGTTCAATGTTTAGAAGGGTTTTGTAATTAGCTCTTCCTTTGTCCACTAAGCTCGCCACAGTTTGAGGACCTTGTCTTAAGCTCGCCACAGTTTGAGGACCTTGTTCTAAGCTCGCCGCAGTTTGAGGACCTTGTCCTAAGCTCGCCACAGTTTGAGGACCTTGTCCTAAGCTCGCCACAGTTTGAGGACCTTGTCCTAAGCTCGCCACAGTTTGAGGACCTTGTCCTAAGCTCGCCACAGTTTGAGGACCTTGTCCTAAGCTCGCCACAGTTTGAGGACCTTGTTCTAAGCTCGCCACAGTTTGAGGACCTTGTCCTTGCCCCCACTGACGACCCTGCTCCCACAGGGACTCCAGTCCACAGTGTACACCTCGTCAGCGTGCCCTGGCAGGTCCTGTAGCAGGGAGAACGTCCTCATGCACCAAATCTGGGGATGTGGAAAGTAGAGGATATTGCAGATAATCAGGGACTTTTTACTATTTTATAAAAGTTAATGGTCGCCTACTAAGTAAACTTATTTTATGATACACTTACCAAACGTATGATTATGATTTGAAATGCGTATTATGACTATAGGCATGATTATGTTATGATTTATGAACTCTAAATATAATTCACTGATGTATGTACATATCAAATTTGAGGTCAAAAAATTAACATATTCCATCTACGTCAAAGCTGCGTGTATAATCGGTGCTTGAGTAGAACAAAATGTACTGAGACATGGATATCCTACATTCCCTTTGTGGAGTCTAATTTTGCAATTTTCATGTACAGCGTACCTCTCCTTTGTAAAAGGAATACACAAGTAATTACATAATGCAATAGACACTAGACAAAGGTTTAAGTGGTAAATCACTAAATTATTAAATTAATTGCTCTAACTACGCTATTTAATTTACTAAATGATTTAACGACACTTTGATTTGGGAATGGACCACACAGCAGTACAGCAGTTCACTTTGTTGGGCAAGATGTCTAGTAGACATTAGACAGAGATCATGATATGGTGGTGAGGGAGTTTGATGATAAGGCCGAGGGGATAAAAATGCAAATCAAAGATAGCATCAATTTCTCAATAATGGCAGGAAATGACAAAAGGATTTGCCTTGTTTTGAAATCATCCAAAGCACACCTACCTTGACAGTGCTATCAGAAGACCCCGAGACGAGTAGTTTGTTGTCAGCACTCCAACTAATCTGGTAGACAGCCTTCACGTGACCCCGTAGTGTAGAGATGAACTTCCCGCTCTTCCCATCCCACACCTTGACTGACTTGTCAAAGCTTGCTGACGCGATCTTACGACCGTTAGGGGAGAACATCACCTGGTTGAAGACAAAAGTTAGAAGGTTAGAGAATGAACATGGCTAAACTAATGAACAAACACACTAAAACGGGCTCTAATTTTACTGATGTTCTTCACAACGTAGTCAGTCAACACTTTGTAATTCTTCAGTTCTTAGGGTCATAAGGACATTAGGTTTGAAGACAGTGCTCTGAAACCTCCCCCTAAAACCACATTGAACCCCCTCTTTAACCTGGTTGATGAGCTGTTGGTGGCCTGTCATCCGGCACACCGGCTTATAACTCTAGGCAGGGTGCCAAAGGAAACCCCTCCTCATACTAGAAACCCCTCTACCCGTACCCACTAGGAACCCCTCCCCCACAAGAAACCCATTTAACCCCTCTTTAACCTGGTTGATGAGCTGTTGGTGGCCTGTCATCCGGCACACCGGCTTGTTACTCTTGGCAGGTTGCCAAAGGAAGAGCGTGAAGTCATCTGATCCCGATACCATGAACTCCTCCCCTGTTCCCTTGTACTTGGTGTAGACGGTCTGAGGGTCGCCGGACTGCTCCTTGCCTGAGATACAGGGGGTCTGATGTCAGCTACTCAATACCTTGGAGCTAGATAATGACGTCACCAGTTCAAGACATGGATACTTACTGAGTAACCAGACTAATGCTTGTTGTATTAGAGAACGGTTTTAAGACGTTAGAAACCCCTTGTACCATGATCTCTCACTGACAATTAACATTGTTAAATAAGGATCACATATAACCTGGTTGTATTGCCTTATAATGGCTCATTGTTACATTATTAAACATCTTAAGGGGTCTCTAAATGCGGCATTCAAACCAAACACGGCATTATCAAATCGTTTCAATTTTAACTACAGTAGGTACGAGGAAATATATCTGAATAGGCAATTAATCAGCGAACACCACGGATAGAGTTAAAAGTTAACCTTGCAAGGCCGGGTCCCAGGCGCCTATTCTTACAGCGTAGTCAGTGCTGAGGGCCATGGTGTTGACCCAATGGCCGTGTCCCTGTAAGGTCCTGCAGAGAACTCCATCACTGGGTCGCCACACCTTAGGGAGATAAGATAGAGAAGATAGAGAAGTTAGATATTGGAGAAGATAGAGATGATACAGAAGAGAGGTTAGGCATGTCAGTGATACACGTAAGTGAAACTTTTCAAATTGCACATCACTAAATCAGCAATCATACTCTTGATATTCTGTAAAAGCATGCACAGGAATGTACCGGAGAAATTATTGAAGTGCTGCAATTTGATCAGTGAAGTTATGGATAAACCCCATAAATTGTTGAGACTGTTAAGTGTTATCACGGCACAATAGGGATTGTTATACTGTTATTATAGTATTATGGTTGCCCCTTGGATAACCCGACACCAGTTCACTAGGTGAGTAAATATATTCCAATTAAAGCTCCCAGAAATGTAACATAAGAATATTGTTCACTGACAGTGATAAAGCATAAAAGCACTTGTGGTATAGTCCGGTATAGTATGAATGAAGACCAATAATTCTTAGAACGAGATGGTTATTGACAGGACCATCTTTATAGTTCTATCCTCCGATAGAACTATCTAACTAAGGATAGAACTAAGGATAGAACTATCTTTAGATAGAACTATAATACCTTGATAGTTCTATCCTGAGAGGCGCTGTATATGAGGTTGTCTCCCGACCACTTGATGGACGTTACTCCCTGAGTGTGACTGGAGAGGGTCAGCGTGCACTGCCCCCGGACAACATCCCATATCTGAAATAAGGGCATATTATCAAGTCATACATTGAAGATACTCTCTGAAAGGTTAAAGAAAATAATATTTTCAGAGTTCAATTCGAATTCGGTTATGCATTTCATTTTTAATTGTACACAACTTATAATAACAGTAAGAATAATGGTATCTAATTTCACAAATATTTAGATTCTTGAGTTTTTCATTTTGTTAAGACAACAGGTATTGACACACAAGTTGAAACAAAAACTGAAATACAAACTGAAACACAAACTGAAACACAAACCGAAATACAAACTGAAATACAAACTGAAATACAAACTGAAATACAAACTGTTCTCCTGGTGTAACCGATGTATAAACGTCTCCATCTAAGTTATTATGCCACGCTACCTTTAACTCATCAAGTGTGTACCAATGTGCCATGAACAAGTTAATATGTCATTCACCAAGTAATAATATGTCGTACACCAATTATTATTGACTGTAAATCGGACTACATTACTCTACTTTTCATAGCCGTCTGAGGGATCCCAATAGAAAGCCCCAGGATATTAAAGATGGTTATCAGAGGTCGTTGAAGGTGGCACACATCAAGTGGTTGGGACCTTAGGATTGTCATTATCATGCCTTGTAAGCTTGTAGAAGGGTGTTACGTCAAATAACCTGTTTTTCTGGTAGGGTAGCGCGGGGTAAAATGAGCCGCGGGGGAAATTGAGCCACCGCGGGGTGAAATGAGCCAGCCCTGGGGTAAAATGAGCCACCCATTCTAAACCACTGTTAGTATTATCAAAGGGTCAAACAAAGGCAAGTGAATTCAAATGAAGTAAAAATACATGAATCCTGATTGATTAACTTTCAAATCTACTTCCTATTTGGAAGATTTGTCACCAAATGAGAGTAAAAATGTACTGATGTTAATTGATTAAATTGTAGGTAGATTCACAACACTGTACTTGCATGTATGAG
The DNA here is from genome assembly GCA_011033025.1 of Beroe forskalii. Taxonomy (NCBI): domain Eukaryota; kingdom Metazoa; phylum Ctenophora; class Nuda; order Beroida; family Beroidae; genus Beroe; species Beroe forskalii. The sequence continues at coordinate 132,459 of WFMF01000042.1, forward strand.
TGTATATTTATAAGAGCATATCCCGAATACCTTGTACTTTGTATGAAAAGTATTTCCTATTTAGTACAAGTTGAGCTCTTTTTTGTATATTTCAGAAAATCTTCTCAGAATTTATGATTGTATATATTATGGTTTAGTTGCAAATGTATCAATCCCAATTTCATCAAAAGAATTTTAACTTTTAACAGTATTTTCAAACATTTAAATATGATTGTGATAAAAACCAAACCTTTGATTTAACATAATGATTGATTTCAATGAACTTATACTGTTTCATATATTTTTACCAGCATCGCGGGGTAAATTGAGCTTTTTAAAAATCCTATTATTTTACTGTTTTAGACTTTCTACTACTCATTTTTAACTTTCATTACTTATAAGAGTAAATTAAATGTGTCTGGGTGCATTTCAATGCTTAAATTGAATAAAAATTTTGGTGGGGGTAATTTGAGCCATTTTGTGGTTTGGGCATGGCCGTGTCAAGAAATGGTTTCCATCAAATTGTTTCCATCGAGAAATTTCATCATTGATGGTACTAAGACCTCCAAATAGGCAAACATTAAGTTCTCTTGGCTTATGGACAAAGTTTCAAGGGTGGCTCATTTTGACCCGGGACATGGGGTAAAAATAAGCCACTGATGCAGCATCTTTAATCCAATTAACCGCGACTCAATTAATAATTTCAAATGTTGGAATATGCCACATTATGAAGGCAATGCATAACCCTTGAAAATGGCACTGATTGATTTTGGCATAATTGGAAAGTCTTTGGCTGCCTCACTGAATAGTAAAAAAGTGGCTCATTTTACCCCGCGCTACCCTATAGCATCATTATAGCCTGGTAGTTCTACGTTAACAGGGCAGTTCCCTGAACAGTTAACCCTCTCACTCTCTTAGAGCCCAGCTATTATAACCCCAGTCCCCAGTACTGTGGAATGCGTTATGTGGAAGGGCACTTTAACGTCAACATTTGACTTTTAGAGTTTTAGGAAGGTTAAACGTCACTTTCAGTCCGATTAAGACATGCACTGAACTAGAACCCTGATTATTGACCTTTGCTACATGCTAGCAGCAAGGGGTTTTCCTTGAAATTATTGCAGAAAATTATTGCCAAATTTGACCTCCGTCATCATGGTAACCAATAAGAAACATTTTCCAAAGGCTATTTAATTGGGTCCTGACTATTTTTGAATAGTTTTTAGTTTGTTGAGCCTTTTGCTGACCTCTTAAATAATTAATTATTTTGGTGGACTGGGTCCACCCATAATTTTCATTTGTCCATGAACTCTTAACATCAGTAAGGTTGTTGAATGATAGCATTGTCTACTTTGAATACTTATTTATTTTCCTTCACTGCTTCAGGATGGCACCAACAATGGAAGACATCAGACCTGTTATTTTGCCTCCTGAAGAAGGGACTGAAGAGATTCCTCTCTCAATTTTTAATTCACAAACAAGTAAGTTTTTTTTAAATTCTGGTTTTAGTTATCTAACATCCAGCAAATGAAGTTTGAATGCAATAACTAAACTATTTTACATGTCCTGTTGGGAGTGAATTAAATGGTTTTGGTAAGAGTGAGAGTTAGCTAGGTATCTTTTGGATAAACAATTGAATTGAATTAACATTGTTGTTGAATTTTGTTAGGAAACAAAATCAATTAATATCAAGCAAAATTGCGGAATATCCAATCTATTTATCAACTGAATCTGCTTACAAATAACCCAAAATATTGCAACTAGACCAAAAGTCAAATCAGTTTTAGATTCAGTACAAAATTACTGACTATCATGAAGGCACTTTGATTGTTAATTCTGTTTGTTTGGCCAGTAGAGAACTATCATTAATGATAATAAATTGATTAATGAAATGTTTCAAGATTAAATCTTGTCTTACCCTACTTTTGAAAGCAACACAACATTATACACCTGAATTTCAGCGAATGAAAATAGCAATTATATTTTTCTGGATTTTTCTCTTGCCTGGTTTGATTCCACAGATAAATTCTAGAAGGAGCTATGAATGTGATGATCTGTATCATCATCATCATTTGGGTCCATTTTGTTATCTATATTGTTCAATAAGATTATAGTAGATACCTACATTGTTTTGCTCATTCTAATTCTTAATTGTTTCACTTATATCAAATACCTGAATGATATATTATTAGTGCAATCTATTTTCAAATCATGATGATGAAGACTTGAAGGTTCTGATTGCTGACCAAGACACTTTTCATGATGATTCTAAGGAACGATTCAGATCTGATAGTCAAAGAGACACAGACATTGATACTGATTACTTTGTTCCAGATGAATCCAATGATACATTGATTGATGATATTAGAAACAACTTCCAGAAACCTTCTAAGTCATGGCAGAAACCCTATCCAAGAAGAAACTCCTGCTTTGACTCTTCATGTAATGATATCAATCACTTTTGTGCTAAATTATATCACACTAAACGTAAAATTTTACATTTGAAAAACTATCATGATGAAGCCAGAGCAATGCGTGACATTTCAAAGTTTTTGAAGTACCCCATTGTTCTATTCAAAATCCATTATACATTATGGGAAGATATTGCTAGAGAGATGATTGTTTCTCTTGCTGAACAAAAGCCCAACTTAAACCTTGACATTGCACTTGCTCTCAAATCAGTTATATGCAAAGATGCTGATTTTGTTATTCCAGAGTGTGTGCAAGGAATAAGTGACTCTGCCCATGGACCAGTGACAGAGCAGAGTTTCATTACTGTAATAGGAACTACAAATTCTGTTTCAGAAAATCAAGTGGTAATGTGTTTGCTTAAGCAACCATTTAATTTTGGTAATGGAGCAGAAGAAATCAGATTTGTGTGTCTTATTCTATCACCTTTGAAACATACAAAACAAACAAAGTCTGCCTTGGAGGTGGCCAGGACTTATTCAACTCTACTTGCTGATGACAGATTAAGAAGAAATCTTCTCAATACACACTCCCCTGAAGAATTTGCTCATGAATTTGAACTTGAATGCTCAAGAATTCATATTGAGCATCAAAAAAGAATGAAAAATATAGCTGTATCTACAGGCATACCAAGTCAAAAATCTTCCCAATCTTCTAACTTAGCTGCAAATGGAAAGCCAAAAAGAAAAATCAGTTTTAGACCTGGCCAAGATATGATAAAAGACATAAGAAACAGGGCCAAGCATTACCTCTCAGACTATATTGATGATATCAAAGATGGCACAAGTATTCAAAAAATCATTTCAACCACCCTCTTTCTCTATTTTGCACTGTTGCTACCAGGTGTTGCATTTGGTGTTCTTCATTCTAATTATACTGATGGAAAGATTGACTCTCAAGATGTTGTAATTGCTCAAGCATTGGGAGGGTTACTATTTTCCATTTTCAGTGGCCAGCATCTGGTAGTGCTATCTACAACAATTCCAGTAGTTATATACACCAAAATTGTCTACATAATCAGTAAGAATTGGGCAGAAGATGGGAGCTTCTTTCACACATTCTATGCATTAACTGGCTTAAGCAATGCGTTTTTCTTGATCATATATGCCCTATCTGGAGTGAGCAAAATTATGGCATATTGTTCTAGATCAACTGAAGAGATATTAGAAGTTTTCATATCTGTTGCCTTCGTTGTTGATTCAGTTAAGTTCATAACAAAAGAATTTGATAAATATTATTGCTTCTCATCATCAAATCTTAATGATACTGCCATTGAGGAGCTTGCTGCTGGTGTCAATTCAGATTATGCATGTGATCCTACAAAGCCAATTTTGACAGTTCTATTGGTGTTTGTTACTGTTTATGTAGGAGTTCAGATTTTCAACTTCAAGAATAGTCCTTACTTAACTGCTGGAAAAAGACTACTTGTCGCAGATTATGCATTAGTTGTTGCTGTTGCTGCTGGTGCCTTCATAGGAAGTTATTGCTTCCAAAGTGTCACACTCACTAAGTTTGAAGTGAAGCCAACTAAGGGAACTATTCCAGAATTTTCTGAGTTGTTTCGGTTAGTAAAGTTTCAAAGTCCTCCCATCATGGCTGTTTTTGCTGCTATTGGACTTGGATTTGTTGTTTCCTTGCTTTTCTTCATGGAAGGTAACATATCTGCAAGCATCGTTAACAAACCTTCAAACAAGCTTAAGAAGGGGCCCTCTTTTCACTATGATATGTTTGTAACTGGCATGATAAATGCTCTATTGAGTATATTCTGCCTTCCTTGGGTTCATGGTGCTCTACCTCATTCACCATTACATGTTCGAGCTCTGGCCGATATTGAAGAGCATATTGAGAATGGACATGTTTCAGAGAATATTGTATTCGTCAGAGAAACAAGACTGACAACATTGTTTTCTCACATAATGATAGGAATATCTGCATTCCTCATGATCCCATATCCAGTTAACATTATCCCCATTCCTGTGCTGTATGGACTATTTGTTTTTCTAGCAATTACAGCACTTGGGGAGCTTCAAATATGGGAAAGATTTGTCCTCATCTTTACAGAACAAAGCCTCTATCCACCGTTTCATTATGTGAGGAAGGTACCTCAAAAAATTATTCATTGCTTCACACTTCTTCAGCTGCTTCAATTGACTGCACTTTGCTTGATTTCATTTGGTGGATCTGTCTACAGAAAAATGTTGTTCCCTTTTCTAATCGTTGCTCTCATCCCTATACGGGAGTACATCCTCCCTAAGATTATTTCAAACCGCCATTTAGTTGCATTGGATGGTCAACATTGATTCAACTGACATTCCCTTTCATTGATTGATTTATGACTACGATGTACCTGAAAATATATCATCGAGATAATTAAATAAATGACAACACAATCATATTTTAGATTGTGCTGTAAATTGTTTGATAAAAGTTTTGATTTGTAAATGTAACAAATTTCATTTTTTACTCATTATTTGTTTATTTTGATAAATTTCCATATCAATGTTTTAAAGTTTAAAAAAATGTCATGTTTTTCTTATTTACCCTTAATTACGACTTTATGACTACCTATGATTTATTGGTAAGTGTGACACATACTTGCTTCACTACTACGATCTTGATTTGTGTAACCATTCTCTAATTCCAATGAACACTGTGTCAAATACTAGAGAATATTTTGGAGGAACTTTGGAATATGATTGTTGATTTTTGACCATGTCAATATCTGAGAAAATTATCAATTTATTTGAATTTTCGATATCTCCATGTTTGTTTAGTTTGAAAAACAGTACTTTGTTTTGTTTTTTCGAGTGCTCTTCCACGGGAGGGTAATAATGACTCTGTTGTTTAGTTTGAACCCTTGTTTTGTTTTTGCACCATTATTTCATCCAGTGAGCCACAATTATAATTCATCCTGAAACTTGTATGCTAAGTCAGTTATCTGTTATTTCTCTTATGTATCATGTTTCCACAATATTTTCAATTGATCTGTTGTTTTGTATCCTCAACAAACCAAATACATTATTATCTCTGTTTCAGTATGACCATATACCATATAAAGTAAAAATCATGTTTAAGTGAAAAACATGGTAGTTTTTTTAAATCTTAGTTTTCAAGTCTGAACATATAACTGCAACCTTTGTGTATGCCTACAATTTACCACCTAATTAGACATCAATATAAACTTAATGTACAGCTATACAGTATACAAGTATACTGACATACTGCAGATAGGCAATTTTAGATAAATAAAGGCCAATATTTGGTATTAAAGTTAATAATTTCTACCTATAATATTGGAACTGCATAGTTTTTGCAGGAATATTGGTTTTTAGTTATGTACAGTGTCAGTAGGTAAATATGACTGCAAATTTTCCTGTAAATAAGTAAATACATTTCTCTATACCCTTTGTGAAGTGGTTGAGTGTGGACAGTGGGTTTTCCAGGTTGTTACCATTGGTTTTCTCGGGTTTTTATAATGACGTTTTCTTAATTTCTCATTTTTGAAAACTTCGTTTAATATGCATGTCTTTGTTAAATTACGTAAAATTCTGAATCATTATATTATCCTGGTTTAGCTGGAAAATCAAATAATATAATGTTTTCATCGCATGATTCAGCTTAATTCCACCTTATCTTATTGTGTAAAATATCTTCAATCACAAATGCTCTAAAGCCTGAAAATTTGCTGATTACCATTTCATTACCTTGATTAGTTCGTGTAAAATATATTATATGTAATGAGGCAGTTTATGTTTCAAAAGCAGACAGTTTTTTCTGGATGTTGATCTTCTGATGTATTGTTTTGTACTAACGATTTTTATGCTGTATTAGTGTATTTCTGAATTTGAATAAAGAAAACCTTGTGTGCTTTCATCTAAAAAGTTGTCTTATTGCTTTATCTAGCCCAATTAATATCAGAAATCATATTTGTCTGACTCAAGAGTTCCAATAGATTTGGATAAACAAAAGAATACAACGGAAGTTTTATCTTTTAAATAATCAAGGCAAAGGCTATGAAATTATGAATTGAAATCGAGTAGGTATGAGACGCACTTCAAAATATTATATTAGTACTGTGTATATTGATATACTCCCTCCTTTGAGCAAATGAATATGGATAAGACTCTGACTGATTCTAAAGTCTTGGTGAAGTTTGTGAACAATGAGGGAGAAAATGCTGGGGCTCCTCTGGAAATACCCCTAGACACAACCAGTAGTCAACTTCAGGTATACAAAACTCAAATTTTTCACTTTTCAGCGTTTTCAATCAGCAGTTTTTCACTTTTCCTACAACTTTTGTCAGGTCATATTCCCATTCACGATGGGACAGACCTAGGTGCTACTAGGACCCATTCAATCACTTTCACAACCACCATGCAATTCATTGTGACTTGGTAAGTTGTACAATTCATACAGTATGAGCCTTATAGCTATATAGCAGAACGTGGTGCACAGTCTCATTAATCTATCATATGATTCATCACAGCTGAACAGCTAACAATATTTTCTATAAAAAAGCACAGCGATAAGTGGTAAATGGGAGCGAGATTTATTGATAAACTCGACGTGAGTGTTCAGCACGAGGATAGGTTTTATCTTAACATCAGGAGATTACACACGCGCATGTGACAAGATCTTATCATTTGTCACGTTACTAAGATTGAATGTGTAATACAGCTACGTATGACAAATTGGTTAATATTATATATGTCGTACATTGGTGAAGCGTGTACTGGTGTCCAATGCATTGCATAATGCATACACACAGTGGTGAGATGTGGGTATTGTGAGTTTGTAATGAATAGCCTCATAATTCATATAATAGTCTACCGGGTACATTCAAATCATCGCTATCCTTAAAGATAACACAATTCCGTCTGAAGTTGTAAGATGCTGACCACTTCATGCGTGATATTCATGATTATCAAACACAACCAAATATTCATTGTGATTGTTATGTTTCACTGGTACAGACTTACAGTAAGACAGCAATTCATCAACCTATGAAATGTGGTAATTGCATGTGGTAATTGATTAGCAAAAATTTTATTTTCAATTTCAATAAGCTTATGCGTGGTATACGACCCTACGTGCAGATTCTCAAGATAACCTTTCCTTGGTTTGCAATCTTTCAGAAGTACTCTGACATGATTAAAAGTCCTTGGTTTGCAATGATTAGAAGACCATGGTATCCAATCTGTCAGAAGTACTCTGACTACTAACTCATTATATCACCAGGTCCTGGTGAACGCTCTCCTGACAGCAGAAGACAAATACCAGTTCCACGTGAGTGAGTTCGAAGTAACGGAGTCCCTCCGCAAGACCCTGTCTCAGCAGGAAGACACCCTCAACACGGAGAATGTCATAGAGATCCGATACGAGCCTCAGGCTGTCTTCAGAGTCAAAGCAGTTACCAGGTTCTTTAATTATTGCAGATTGTGGTTTGGGGACGACTCACTCTTTCTTCAAAGTGGGGATTCTGGGATGCAATTCGTGTTGCAGCAAGTTATTGTGTCTATGAACCATAAACTTATGGCCACATCCAGTTATCGTAATGCAGGTACTGATCAGTGATCAAGGTTCAGATATAATAATTACAGTTTATTCCAGGTGTACAAGCAGCATTCCCGGACACGGAGAAGCCGTCATCAATGCAGCCTTCAACAACAACGGCACCCAACTCGCTTCAGGTAGTATGGCATCTGTTTTTTCATACTTCTGCTTCTGCTAAAGAGAGGTCAGGTGTCTGGTATACCCACGGGCTAATGGATACACATTGTACAATATTTGAATCTTACAGATCGAAAGATCGTAACTGTGTAAGATAAACATGGTATATATGTTACAGGGTCTGGTGACGCTAGTGTAAGATAATCAAGGTTTATATGTTTCAGGGTCTGGTGACGCTAGTGTAAGGTTCTGGGACCTCACCACAGAATCCCCATTACATGTGTGTAAGGCACACAAGCAGTGGGTACTCGTTATAGCCTGGCACCCAGCCAGCCTCTACGTCGCTTCAGCTTGCAAGAAAGGTAGGAGGTGTTTTACCTATTTATTTTACCTATTTATTAAGATAGGAAATACATGAGCATCTGATAGTGAGGGGGATTTTGGATCCATCCATTTGAAAGCTTTATTGAGAAGTGTTTGCTGTTTTGTTGGAGATTTGACACAAGTTTCAAAGTCTTACTTAGTTTGATAAATAATTCATTGCTTTGCATTGGTCACAGCAATAAGTTGATTTAAATGGAGCAAAGACTCATCATTTATCATCAATAAGGCTGTCTGCGCCTCTATATTTTCTGTACAATATTTTCATTGCTCTCCATTGTCAACCAAATTGTCTACATTCTCTCGAAAATCTTCAAATACAATGGTTCTCATTCTACTATAGGCATGTAAGTATTTTCTCAGAAATAAGAATTCATTAACTACCGAATGTTCAAATATTATATAATTCTTCATTGCTCTCACACTACCCACGGCAAACTCATACAATGAATTTGAATTTTAGAAATTTCTAGTTTTGATAAATTTGAAAATTCTCCCTGGTCACTAAAAACCGGTCAGAGTAACTCCAACGTTATGCATGAAAACATAGGCTGGCGTTATAAAAACCATCTAGACATTAGATTTGAAACCCCTGACAATTGATTGAATGAAAGTTCTGCCTATGTTGGTGTTCCACTAAATCTTACCCCCATAGGAGACGTGTGTATCTGGGAGCCCAAGTCGGGGACGCTCAAGGGAAAGCCTCTGACAGGGCACAAGAAGTACATTAGCTCTCTTGCCTGGCAACCACTTCACTGCAAGGGCCCGGGAGGGGCAACGCTAATAGCTAGCGGCAGCAAAGATAATACTATCAAGATACAGAGAGATGATAGGTACCTTGTACAAGGTACAAGGTACACGTTTTATGCAGTTGGTACACATGTAATGTAGGTACACCGTACCCATGTTATGTAGGTACAGATTTAATGTAAGTACGCCGTACCCAACAAGGGGTGTATACATCGCAACATTATTACCAGAAGGTGCAGAGCGAACCCTGTGTACATTTACTGAAGGCACACAATACACATGTAAGAATGTAGGAATCATTCGATGCAAGTACACTGTATGTACTATGTACATGTAATGTAGGTATATAGCTATAAAAGATGTAGGTACAAAATACACGTGTTATCTTGTACAATAGGTGCGGGTATAAGAGGTCGGTAGATAGGGGTAGATACAGTTTTATTGTGGTAAGATTCTCGTATTGTTATCTTATATCAGAATGTACCTAAAAATGAGTTGAGGCTATTAGAGGATATATTCTGCTTCTATGTTTCCGTCTCGGACTATATACCTGACTTTACAAAGGCATTTTTTGTCGGTCAATGATAATAGACTCCTTCACATAACTCTCAGTTCCTGAGACCCGATATTTTCTTTTATTTTGCATCTCAGCCGGACTTCTTGGCGTTAAGACACCCACTTATCATGTCATTACCATCGCTTCAGACAATATACCAGCACCTTATGATAAAGCCGGGATTGTATGTAAGGAACTGTTTCTTGCTGCTGCTTCATGCAGTGTGAATACAATAACTAATAAGTCTTGTAGGAGGAATGACTTGGCTTTGCTTACATACTTGGCACTGTGAGTGTGACTCTTTGACCCATTATAGCATTACAACTCATGCAGCTAGCGGCTCTTACAATGCTCCCTCCATACTGTACTCTTTTACGCTGGCAGCAAAAACCATGCGATTGTTTGAAAAAAAACCCGTAGGGCGATTTTCATAAAAAAATCAAAGCTGCTTCTGCAATAATTTCAAGGGAAGCCTCTAGCGGTTAGCATGTAGCAAAGGTCAATAACCAGGGTTCTTGTTCAGTGCCTGCCTTAATCGCAATGGAAGTGACGTTTAACCTTCCTAAAACTCTGAAAGTCAAATGTTGACGTTAAAGTCCCCTTCCACAGCGCATTCCAGAGTACTGGGGTTAATAGCTGGGGAGATAGTGAGAGGGTTAACTGGTCTTCTGGTCAGGGTTCTGGGGTTAACTGGTCAAGGAACTGCCCTGTAAACGTAGAACTACCCTATAATGATGCTATACCAGAGAAACAGGTTATTTGACGTAACACCCTTCTACAAGCTAACAGAGCATGATAATGTCAATCCTAAGGTCCCAACCACTTGATGTGTGCCACCTTCAACGACCTTCGATAACCATCTTTAATAGACTTGGGCTTTTGTCTTGGAATCCCTCAGACGGCTATGAAAAGTAGAGTGTAATGTAGTCCGATTCACAGTCAACAATAATTGGTGTACGACATATAATACCACTCCAGTGCAAATAACCACAGTGCAATATCAGGGCATATTGCACTGGTCGTGGTATTATACGCTAATCTAACTCCCCAGAAGTGATATTGTTGCACTAATATGCACTCGGCTAACCCCTCGTGCACATTAATGTACTAATCAACACTCGGCTTCGCCTCGTGTGATTAGTACACTTATTGGCACTCGGCTTCTCCTCGTGCAATAAGTGCAACAATACCACTATGCGTCGTTAGATTAGCGTATATCATTACTTGGTGAATGACATATTAACTTGTTTATGGTACATTGGTACACACTTGAAGAGTTTATTAAGGTAGCATGACATTATGACTCAAATGGAGACGTTTATACATCGGTTACACCAGGAGAACAGTTTGTATTTCAGTTTGTATTTCAGTTTGTATTTCAGTTTGTATTTCAGTTTTTGTTTCAGTTTGTATTTCAGTTTTTGTTTCAACTTGTGTGTCAATACCTGTTGTCTAAACAAAATGAAAAACTCAAGAATCTCAATATTTGTGAAATTAGATAAAATCATTCTTACTGTTATTATAAGTTGTGTACAATTAAAAATGAAATAATGCAAAACCAAATTTGAATTAAGTTCTGAAAATGTTATTTTGTTTCACCTTTCAAAGAGTATCTTCAATGTATGACTTGATAATATGCCTGATATTTCCCCTTATTTCAGATATGGGATGTTGTCCGTGGTCAGTGCACGTTGACCCTCTCCAGTCACACTCAGGGAGTAACGTCCATCAAGTGGTCGGGAGACAACCTCATATACAGCGCCTCTCAGGATAGAACCATCAAGGTTTTATAGCCTGGTCCTTTCAATAACCATATCTCTTCATTATCTTTCTTAGTTCATACATATGTTATACCACAAGTGCTTTTATCGCCGTCCTGAGTCCTGAGTATTCAGTAAACAAGATTCTTAAGTTACAATTCTGGAGCCTTTGATTGGAATATATTTACTCACCTAGTGAACTGGTGTCGGGTTATCCAAGGGGTAACCATAACAGTATAACAATCCCTATTGTGCTGCGATAACAGTGTCAACAATTTATGGGGTTCATTCATGACTTCACTGATTAAATTGCAGCACTTCAATAATTTCTCCAGTTCATTCCTGTACATGCTTTTACAGAATGTCAAGAGTATGATTGCTGATTTTTTGATGAGCAATTTGAATACGAGGCGAGGAAAATTTTCACTTACGTGTGTCACTGACATGCCTAACTTCTCTTCTGTATCATCTCTGTCTTCTCTAATATCTTACTTTTCTATCTTCTCTATTAGTGTCTCATCTCTCTCAGGTGTGGCGCCCTAGTGATGGAGTGCTCTGCAGGACCTTACAGGGACACGGCCATTGGGTCAACACCATGGCCCTAAGCACTGACTACGCTGTTAGGATAGGTGCCTGGGACCCGGCCTTGCAAGGTTACTTTTAACTCTCTGTGGTGTTCGCTGATTAATTGCGTATTCAGGATATATTCCCTCGTACTGTAGTTAAAATTGACACGATTTGAATGCCGTGTTTGATTAATTGCCGCATCAAGAGACCCCTTAAGATGAGCCATTATAAGGCAATACAGCCAGGTTATATGTGATCCTTATTTACCAATGTTAATTGTCAGTAAGAGATCATGGTACAAGGGGTTTCTAACGTCTTAAAACCGTTCTCTAATACAACAAGCATTAGTCTGGTAACTCTGTAAGTATCCATGGAGTGAACTGATGACGTCATTATCTAGCTACAAAGTGTTGAGCAGCTGACATCAGACCCCCTGTATCTCAGGCAGGGAGCAGTCTGGCGACCCTCTGACCGTCTACACCAAGTACAAGGGAACGGGGGAGGAGTTTATGGTATCGGGATCAGATGACTTCACGCTCTTCCTTTGGCAACCTGCCAAGAGTAACAAGCCGGTTTGCCGGATGACAGGACACCAACAGCTAATCAACCAGGTTAAAGAGGGGTTAAAGAGGAGGTTCAATGGGGTTCTAGTAGGGTTCTGGTGGGGTTTTAGTGGGTTCAAGTGGGAAGAGGGGTTTCCTTTGGCAACCTGCCAAGAGTAACAAGCCGGTGTGCCGGATGACGGGGCACCAACAGCTCATCAATCAGGTTAAAGAGGGGGTAGAATGAGGTTTTAGTGAGTAGAGAGGTTTCAGACCACAGTCTTCAAACCTTATGCTCTTGTGAGTTATGACCCTAAGAACTGAAAAATTCCATTTTACAATGTGTTGAATGACTATTGACTATATTAGTCAGTAAAATTGAAGACCGGTTTATTGCGATACTGCGGTGGTTTAGTTTAGCTCCTAATTACTTGCCATCTCAATTATCTCATCTTGTCCCCTGTCAGGTGATGTTCTCCCCGAACGGTCGTAAGATCGCGTCAGCAAGCTTTGACAAGTCCGTCAAGGTATGGGATGGGAAGAGCGGCAAGTTCATCTCTACACTGCGGGGTCACGTGAAGGCTGTCTTCCAGATAAGTTGGAGTGCTGACAACAAACTACTCGTCTCCGGGTCTTCTGATAGCACTGTCAAGGTATGCTTTGGATGATTTCAAAACAAGGGAAATCCTTTTGTTATTTCCTGACATTATTGAGAAATTGATGCTATCATTTCCTGCCATTATTGAGAAATTGATGCTATCTTTGAAATTTGCATTCTTATCCCCTCGGCCTTATCTTCAAACTCCCTCACCATATCATGATCTCTGTCTAATGTCTACACTCTACCAGACATCTCACCCAACCAAGTGTACTGCTGTGTGGTCCATTCCCAAATCAATGTGTCGTTAAATCATTTAGTAAATTAAATAGCGCAGTAAAAGCAATTAATTTAGTGATTTACCACTTAAACCTTTGTCTAGTGTCTATTGCATTATGTAATTACTTGTGTATTCCTTTTACAATGCAGAGGTACGGTGTAGTACATGAAAATTGCAAAATTAGACTTCACAAAGGGAAAGTAGGATATCCATCTTTCAGTACATTTTGTTCTACTCAAGCACCGATTACACACGCAGCTTTGACGCAGATGGAATTTGTTAATTTTTTGATAATGAATTTAGTGTGGACTTACAAAAGTGAATTTTATCTAGAGTTCATAATCATGCCTTTAGTCATAATACCCCCGTACACCCCCTCAGCATCTCTTTAGTCATAATACGCATTTTAAATCATAATTATACGTTTGGTAAGTGTATCAGAAATTAAGTTTACTTAGTAGGCGGGACCATTAACTTTATAAAATAGTAAAAGTCCCTTTATCTGCAATATGTGATTCCACATCCCCAGATTTGGTGCATGAGGACGTTCTCCCTGCTCCAGGACCTGCCAGGACACGCTGACGAGGTGTACACTGTGGACTGGAGTCCCTGTGGGAGCAGGTCCTCAAACTCTGGCGAGCTTAGGACAAGGTCCTGAAACTGTGGTGACTTGTGGACAAGGTCCTCAAACTGTGGTGAGCTTGGGACAAGGTCCTCAAACTGTGCGGCAAGGACAAGGTCCTCAAACTGTGGCGAGCTTAGGACAAGGTCCTCAAACTGTGGCGAGCTTAGGACAAGGTCCTCAAACTGTGGCGAGCTTAACAAGGTCCTAAACTGTGAAGAGCTTAAGACAAGGTCCTCAAACTGTGGCGAGCTTAGGACAAGGTCCTCAAACTGCGGCGAGCTTAGAAAGGGAGCTACTTAACAAACCTTTCTCAACATTGAACCTGGCCCTGAGTGAATTTCCCTTCTTATCAACACTGTGAAGATACCTACAGAGATGAAATTAACCTTCACTAGGATAATAAAGTTGATTTGATACGTCTTCAGACTTATTCATTCCTCATTTAAACAGATGAATCATTTGGGAAGATAATTTTATCTTTTTATCTTTTTATGCTGTTAAAGTTTTTCACTGATTGAGAGTTTTATTCCTTAGGTAAATTTATTTTAACTGATCGGGTTATAACGACTTTTTATTATTTGTTGAATTTTGTTGCACTGTAATTTATTTTTCTATTTTAACTTATTTACAGTAACCGATTTGTCATTTGTGTGTTGAATTGCATATAGTAATTAATCAACTGCAGTTAGATCTATAATTGATATAGGTAGTAAAGTAGTAAGTTAGACATCCAATTATTAACTCTTCATTCATCTATTCATCATTGAAACTTTCAAGCTTTAACTGATACGTATATGAGATATGATTTTATCTTTTCTAATATCAAAGCCAAATGTATTAGCATCTTTATCATTAATTTCTTTGAGGAAGTAATGTCTGTTCTAAAACCTCCCTCTGCATTTTGTATACCTAGTGTGGATAAAGCTCCTTCTTACCCAGAGTACAAATATAAACTCCCTGCCATACCAAGCTCCACTCAACCAAAACCTGTTACACCCCCACCCCGAGCAACAGTAGCTACTCAAGTCTCTTGTGATCACAATGAAGAGAAGAAAGTTGCAGCAAACCAAACAGCTGTTGAGCAGCTACCGGCTGCAACACAAACAACCGGATTGATTGTGAAGCAATGTGCTGGAGAACTGGAAGATTACATATCAAATGTGTTATCTGGTCATCAGCCTGCTCTCAAACCAGATGACACCAGTCCAGAGTTTGATGGTGTTTGGGGAGCTTTATCTACTCTAGCATCGTCATTTACTGAGAAGACAGAAACTATTGAAAAGTTGTCTGCTGCTGTGCACAGAACCGTGCCTGAGTCGCTGGAGCATCAGAGAATAAAGCAATCCTTGGAGGAAGATAAGCAGAAGTTAGAACAACAGATACAGGAAATGGCAGAAACTATTTCTCTTCTTGAAAAACGAATGGAATGCCAGGCAAAAGTTTTAGCCATCCAGGAGAAAACGCTAACAACTGATGGATCGTACCAGAAGATGCTCGAAGCCTGGAGACACAAAGTGTTGCAGATGTTAGTTGAGAAGGAAATGGAGAATGCTGCAGAATTTAAAACCGAACTGGTGCTGAAATCTCAGATTGAAAAGCTTGAAAAGGCTTGCCGAAAAGGAGAAGCAGAATTTGAAATATTATCGAATAAAAATTCTGATTTACTTGCAAATTTGAAGCTGAAGGACAAGCATATAAATACCATAACTAGCGAACTTTCATTGGCTAAGCAGTCAGAAATAAAGTACGGACAACTGAACGAATTGATGAGGAAGGCCACCAGTTCTCTCTGCGAAAGTGTGTCGGGCATGAATGAAAACTTTGACCAGTTTCTCCCAAACCAGGATTCGATATCAGAGAAACTTTCAATCTACGAAGAACAAATCGGCAGAATATCAGAAAGTGTGTTGCTGCTCCAATCTCTTTACGCTGAAAAGGAGGAGTTTTACTCCAACAAACTGGAGGACTTGCTTGCTGAACACACCAAACCCTTACAACCTGCCCCTAAGGCTACTTCCCACTGCCAAACCGACTCGTCATGGCACGAGATAGAGTCCACCACAGCTCTTCTAAACGACAGAATATCAGAACACACCAGCAAGATCAACACGCTCACAGTCGAGAAAGGTCTGATAACCTCGCAGCTTGCTGAAGCAGAAGCAGCCCGGTGTGATCTGAAGCATGAGTTGAGTGAGTTGAGAGAGCAGCTCACTACCAAGTGTAGGGCGCATGAGGAGGAGGTGGTGGGGCTGCAGAAGAGGGAGAGTAAGGCTGCTATCCGAGCTAAGCATGTGGAGAGACAGCTGACCAAGAAGGAGGAGGAGATGGAGGGGCTGGAGAAGGAGTTTAGGGAGAGGTGGGGTGTAGAGGTGGAGCAGTTTCAGGGACAGATACAGCAGTTGAGGAACGAGAATTCGTCGCTCAAACAAGCACTCAAAAGGGGGTGAAGTGATGGAGAATGTTTGTGGAGGGTTCAGATTTCAGAATAGCATGTATTTATTGTATAGAATGTATGATACACCATTAATTTATTGAAACCATATACATATGATCGAGGAAATCTCAAAAATAAATTTTGGATATAACCTTCCTGGTTTATTTATAATCTATCCAACTACTCAAACAGTAAATATACTCACACATTTAAGATATTTTTATTATTTTTAAATCGTTGATACAATGAATTATAAATCTTATTTTTACATTTAAATATTTTTATTTGATATCATTCGAATGTAATAATTTATGTATCATATATCACACATAATATACATAATATTTATCAAGAATTTTACTCAATACATATGTAAAAAATGCAAATTTCATCAAGAAATTCTTTCCTTTGTCTCTAATTTCTAAGATTGCTGACAGGTATACAGAACATGCATGCATATCAAGTACTAATAACTTAATAAAATATGCGTGCATGTATATCATAGTATGGCAGTTATATGGGTCCTCCCTCGAACTTTCTACTTTTACATTAGTCCAAATAACCCAGTGTTACTGGAAATTCCAACACTTGTCATTAATACTTGAATATCATTCCAAGATCCCAGTTGTCAACTGATTCGAGTCAAGTTGATTCTGATCCGGCTACATATTATAATATTATGTAGCCGGATCAGAATCAACTTGACTCGAATCAATTAAGTTAAGTTAAGAGTATTCAACGGTAATCAACTAATCCATGAAATGACGTGCCTTATTCAATAAAACTAAAATAATCTACCAATCCCAAATACTAACTATTCTAACCTCAATGTAGCAGTACCTACAAGCATGGAAGAAGTAACTTCGTCGCAGCAGTTCCTGATATTCTCTATCATAGCTTCATTCCTTGTTTCTGTACTTATCAGGTACCAGATTAGTATATTCGTATCTCACAGAACTTGTGTTGTCTTTGAGTACTTTATTATATAAATTTTTATCAATATTATGTGTTTTTCAATCCTGATATATTGAGCCATTGGCTCATTGGGGGAGAGAGACCTTACTGAATGCTTCTCTTTTTTCAGAGAAAACATTGCTTTCATTTACTCAAAATTCAACTATTTTTCTCTACCAATGCATCTTTCTTAAATAGCCCTGAGACGGTTATTATGGCATTAAATACTCTTTTGTTGGACCTAAATCACCTCTTTGAAAAGGCATCGTTTCAGCGAAGGCTAAAATCAATACACATTATTGTTCATTTTATGTTGCATACATTGCTGCCATTTATTACCTTCATCCTTCTAGTACTCTAAAGTCTAAGTATTTAGAATATTAGAACTTGCATTGTCTTCCGGTAAGGTATAATGGTTACTTGATTGTCTTCTCTGGACAGACAGTATCGTGCCATGGGGCATGAGTATTTGACTCACTTTTCATCAAGATATTGTGTTCTGTCTTATGAATATAATCAAGTAATGAAGCAATGAATAGGATAGATATCAACTTCAATCAGACTTCAATGACCCTTACATATTCAATGTCTTTGAATTGTGAGAATTCACATACTGACAGACTCAAATGTCGCATGTAAGTTATGCTAATATTGAGAATACGTGTTATATCATTTCAGTTTCGTGTACTGGCTCAAGAATCAGAAAGCAGATCAGGAGGAAACCCCGCAGGAAACGCCTCTAACACAGAAAAGTGAAATTAATGGTGCAAGCAGCAAAGTCTCCGCTAAAAAACCTCTACCGTAAGTTTCAATAGTATGACCCAGGTCATAGTGTTTTCCTGGCACATTTTAATGATACTACTAATTTGACAAAATTTTCAATCATTGTCGATTGTAATTGATGGAAGTTTGAAGCGCAACCTTTTTTATCAATATCATTGGGATTATCTATCCGAAGCCACCTCACTCCCACATGTTACCAGGTCTAAGTCAGGCAGCAGTAAAAAGGCTGGAGGAGGGGGAAGGAAGATGGCCCCCACCTCGCACCCCCTAATCCTAATCCTAATCTGATCCTAATCCTACATGTTTACCAGGTCTAAGTCAGGCAGCGGTAAGAAGGCTGGAGGAGGGGGAAGGAAGATGGCCCCCACCTCGCACCCCCTCTACGTGAACATGTTACGTGGACACACCGACACTATACAAGATATGGACCTTGACCAGTCCGGGAAACTCCTGGCTACAGCCTCTTCTGATGGTACTGTCAGGATATGGTTCATAAACCACATGGAGAAGGGACGGGATATCAAGTGAGGATGCAAGAGTTAAATTCATGTCTTTGTTAAATCTTGGTAGATCCATGCATGTAAATTCATCATCCCACTCAAGAAGCAGAAGCTTAAACGCGTAACTAAAATAATTTTTCCCTCTCAAATGCATAATCCAATCTCTATTCTCGTCCCACTGATCCCAACTCATCCCCCAACTCTCTCTCCTGTGCAAGTATACTCGGATCCCGCTGGAAACTGCCCCCTGTTCGGTGTCCATCTCTCCCGACAGTAAGGCAGTAGCTGTGCTCCTACCAGCTACTAACTCTGTAGAGATCTACAGACTTGGCAAGAAGCCAGGGGATGAAGCTAGCCTCGTTCTTACCATAGACAAGGTAGTTATTGTATTTCTTGAACATGTACAAGGTGCACCCCGTACATTGTAAAGCATACTGTTTACTGTATACCCTGTGCACTGTACACTGTACACTTTTGACTATACTTTGTGCATCTTGTGTAATGTGCTCAGTGTGCAATTTAATGAACATCTATTTCTACTCTTAGTGAAGTAACAATAATGTAAATCTGTGGAGACGTTCTAGAACGGATTCTAGAACAATCTACCTTAACGTAAAGACCTTAATTCCGTTCACTATTAGAAAATACAAGTCTGCTGTGATTTGACATCTTATAACCCAGTGGATGTGTGGTAGATTTAGAGGAAAGGTTCACAGATTGTTTTAATGGCCGCTATAAGTATGAGTAGTATAGTCTAGATGTATCATATAGCTGAGATGTTTTGAGTTCCCTCGCTTTTCCAATGATCACTAATGTTGGAGTATTCTGTATTGTAGGTATTGGTATTGTCAGAATGTTTTGAGTAATTCCCCCATAGTTATTTACTTATTTAATGCTTCACACAGCAATTAGTGTATTGCACGGTTATTGAAGCTTTTCTACAAGGCTAAAAGTTTAAAAGCCTCGTCTTAGTATTAGTCTATTGTAAAACCGTGTGCAGGTATTATACAAAGACTTGTTGGTCTAAGAAAATTAATAAACAATTATAATGTATTGAGAGTTTTTATCTAGTAAAATATGTAGGGTTATTATGGTATTTAGTGTTGAATTTATACTAGATAATTGTGTGAAATAGTGTTGGGCTGTGTGTCCATATTAAACGTAAAAGCTGCTATAGATTGCTATTGGCTATGCCTACGTGCTTCAAAAACCTGCATATTTTCTGCTAGGAGACACAAGATTTAAAGGACAAATCAATAGAAAAGGGTTGTTAAAAAGGAGTTTTTAATAAGGTCCGTTAAAAAATATTTTTTAAAAGGTCCGTTTTAATAAAAAAACCATAAAAAGGACCGTTGTTATAAGGTCCGTTGTTAAAAGGTACGTTGTTAAAAAAACATTGTTAAACGGTCCCCGTAAGGTACCGTTTTTTTAAAACCTTTTAAATAATTGGTTAATAAAAGGTACCGTTGTTAATTTGGGTTTGTTAAAGGGTTTTTGGGGTCCCGTTTTAATGGTACGATAAAAAGCCAAAAGTTCACGGGGTGGCAAAATTAACCTGGCCAGAAAGCAGAAACCAAATCACATTTTATTGTGTCTCATGTCGAGGGGGGAAAATGCCGCGTGGTTTTTTGTTAAACAAAACTTTATTTCCGGGGCAACTCTACCCCTGCCCGGGATTTTCAGGTCCAGGGGGCAATGGATTTGCCCCAAACAAGTCCGGCGTACTGTTCGAGGGCACCGTCGAGTGTGATGCCCAAAAGACGGCACCTGGCGTGTCTTTAACATAGATGGTACGTGAGCACTAAGCCGTGTACTATGTATACATGTGTAGTGTGTACACTACATATGTCATATGTGTTCAGTGTACACTTGTGTACCTATTGCTGCAGCATTCACTTGATTGTGGGCCCTGTACAGTGTATAGTGTATACTTGTACCTATTTATGTAAATATTCACCTACTTTGGGCGGTGTATATGTGTTCTACTAAAGTTGACACAGCATTCACTTGATTGTGAGGTATTTGTAGGAGTGCTGAATGTTGACTTAGCATCGCTTGCTGCATCACTTGATTTTGCATCGCTTGCTGCTGATTCTAGTGGGTTAAAATAACTTATCAACCCATTAATTGCGTGTAATCACTTATTTATTCGTCTAATTATATAAATCTTGTGAGTTGTAGGCCTATAAGAACTGGGATCGTCTTTCTATAAATATTTTGACACTAACAATGATATAGGGTATTTTTCTACCAGTATCTTCTTAGCGTTTTTTAAAAATTTAAATGTAACTCCGATTATCTGTTCATTGTTAAATGTTAAATTTTAATGGCGATAGCTGATAAATGTAAATTTGATGAAAAACTTTTCTTTTCTCGTTTTATGTGAGGGGAAGCATATCCATCTATTAGCTGAATGTACCATTGTCGTTGACGGTTGACCTGCATTATCATTCATTTCTTTTCATTACTTCATTTGCTCTCATGGTCACTATTTCTACTGTTCACTAATCGATTGCTCTGAATGATTTATTCACCGATTGAATCGCTCACATACTGAACTGAACACTGCTTGATTGTGCTGCCCTTGCTATCTAGATTATATCGCATGTTTAATCAGCTTTAATCGAAACATTTGAGATTATCTATTGATTGGCTCTGTAAAGTACTAATCGTGAGCAGCTGCATTTCAATCGAGACTTTATTGAGCGTTAGTTAGTGTATACTGATCCATCTCCAGTTAGTTGGGCTTTGAACGAAGACCCCAAGCTGATATGCTGCGGCACGATGCCAGAGGATGGCCAGGCCTACGTGGCCATGTCCCAAGATGGCAGGATCGTTGCCATGGCAACGGATGCCAACGTGAATGTGTATAATGCTGACACTGCCGAACTCATGGATACTTTGGAGGCTGTTCATTCAGACACGTGCTAAAGTTCATCTTTAGAAATCTTAATGTTTACCCGAGTAGTATGATTAATTGCCCTGACACTTTTTGTCGCTGACTTGACACTTTTCCTCATATAACATGTCAATTCTGCTTCTCACTACACTATCCCTTATCTAACACTCTAACAGTCACTACCTAACAGACACGATCACCCGCATCTCCTTCTCTGACACTGGGAAGTACATATACACCTCTGGGAGGGATAAGAGTGTCAGGGTCTGGATCAACAGAGCCGGCATAGTCCGGGATATCGAGTACTGGACCGAGTCCAGCAAAGTGGCAACCAACGCGTCCCACAAGGAGCGACTCAAGCAGCAGATAGCTGATGCAAGGTAGTGTCTTCCAATCACTGGAATTATTACAGGAGTTGATCGTAACTTTCAAAGTAATCTTGCTAACATTTGCTTCGAATTTGTCCTTGAAAGGTACTAAAACTCGCTGCAATATTCAAAGCTTTGGTTACCGTGACCTAGCTATACTTATATTGCACCGAGTATATTTATTTTCAGATTGATCTTCTTGCCCAATTACTTCATAATTGTGGAAATACTCACTTTCCCACTTTTCAGAGCACAATTAAAAGAACTTGAAGACAAAAGAGACAGCTCTCAATAACTCCAGTTTAAAATATTGCAAAATAAATATAATCCACAACTTAATCTTTAACTTCAAATGATTTTTACAGAAATTGGACTTAAAGCTTTTAATTTAATCTACAAAACAGTCCTTAATGTGAATTTTCAATTTCAATTGTAACATTCTATGACACAGTTTAAATATTCAGATTATTATATAAAAGTTTCGGGTTAAATGAATTTATTTGTTACGGATAAATTAATTGTTGTGATGATAACCAGTATTTCAATTGTCTGCTTTGATGAAAAGAAAGCTTATAGAGGTCCTGATAAATGCAATAATTTGCAATGATACAGTGATACGTGAAAAAAGTCTCTCCTGAAATTTAGCTGATTTTATGAAAAGGTGGGATCCAAAAACAAGACCTTGCAATGATATGAGGCAATTGTTCAATTTACTACAACGATGTTGTGTTCTTCAAAAATGATTTTTCAGTAACGATCTCTTTCGAGATCTCAAAATCAATAATTACTTAAAGAGACTATGAAATGATACTTATTTACAAATTAAAAACAGACATATCACTTATTAGCAAGAGTGATCGAATTATATTTCCATCACAGAACAGAATTCAATAGCATCTGTCCTAAGTTCTCCTCAGTATCATCCAATTTTCACGTTATTGATGTTATAACCTATCAAAGACACCTGCATTTGACCCCTTAGGACGCTATTTCCTCCAACTCCTCATTGTAGTTCTCAATTTCCTTCGTCAACACCTCGATTTCCTGATCCTTGTACTCAAACGCCATCTCGAAGGTGTCTATGGCGTTCTGGAGACTGTCGTTTTCTCGCCGTAACTTCTCAACTTCAACCTGAATGTTAAGAACAGTGTTACTGCTCATCCGTTAAAAAGCGAAGGTAGTGAAAAGGGTAGTAAAAAAAGCTAAAATAATGATGTTATGGATTTGTTGTTGTCCCAATAGTAAGGGATTGACCCGTAACCCCCTGTGAACTAAATCCTCCCAAAGATGTTAGAACGTTTTTCGGTAGTTCATAGGTCATAGAAACCCCCTAAGAAAGTTATCCAAAAAATTCCTTGGGGAACCTTGATTTTTACCCCTTTTTTACCCGCGCGTGGGTTAAAACTTTAAATGGCGATATCTCGGCTTCCTTTTGAGATACGGAGCTCAACAACCACACTATAATATGCGCAATGGACACATTTAGTTGGTCGGGTCATGGTCCCAGGTCGCTATTTTGAACCGTTTTCGAGATAATCGCCAAAAACCCCTTTTTTGCTATGCGCGAAGGGGTAAAAAAGTGGTCCCGGTAAATACAGCTGTACTGTGGGTAAATTGGCACTTATTATGATCACAGACTAGTCTATCAGTTCTTCATAGCCTAAAGTAACACCAGAAAAAAGTTATCCAAAAAATTCCATAATTTAACCCCCTTTTCACCCCTTTTTCAAACCCCCGCATAAGCCAAATTTTCAAATAGGGATATCTCGGCTTCCTTTTGAGATACGGAGCTCAATAACCACTTTAAAATATGCGCAATGGTCACATTTGGTTAGGCGGGTCATGGTCCCAGGTCGATATTTTGAACCGTTTTCGAGATAATCGCCAAAAACCCCTTTTTCACTATGCGCAAAGGGGTAAAAAGTGGTCCCGGTAAATACAGCTGTACTGTGGGTAAATTGGCACTAATTATGATCATAGACATGTCTATCAGTTGTTCATAGCCTGAAGTAACACCAAAATAAAGTGATTCGAAAAAATTCCATAATAAAGACCCCCTTTTCACCCCTTTTTCAAACCCCCGCGTAGGCCAAATTTTGAATTAGGGATATTTTGACTTTCAATTGAGATATCTACAGAGGTCAACAACCACTCTAAAATGTCTAGAATGAGCACATTTGGTGGGGTAGAACAAGGTTGCAAGTTTCTATCTCATATCTCATATCGATTTGATGGAATTTGGAAATTTTTACCAAATTCAGGGGGCTAAACGCATGAAAGAGGTCAAAATACATCTTAGGTGAGTCATCATTTTGATATATAATGACCATTTCTGATTGACCATTCGTGATATTCAGGTAAAATTTTAGAGCTGGCCATACCATAAAGCAAATCCACATAAAAACCCACATAGAGCAAACCCACCCATAAAGTAAACTGCATAATATTTTGGATGAAAATTCTGTGAAAGATGTACAGTAATCATGGAAAGTATGGATACTCTAAATGAGACCATTCATCATAATAATATAATGACACTTCAATATTTTTGACCTGGGCCAAACAAACACTGTTGAAATGAAAATACAAATACAAGTTCCACTTGTATTTTAGGAAGATGTTGTCCCAACATAAATGGTTTTTCAGATTGGTTTCATTCCTTCCGGTAGAGAGCCATGCTCAAATATTATCCTGCCAAACGTACTGGCCAGGAAAGATGGGGGTTTCTACGGAATTTAATGTCAATCAGACAATGCATAGATGGCCTTAAAGCATCAATTTCGTGCTCTTGCCTTAATAATGTATTCAACATAACTTGTCCATTCATGATTTCGCATTGCAAGCAATTGTCAACTTTCATTATGGATGGTGGCATATGGCTGGCCACAAACCACAGTTCTATTGCTGTGAGTCTAGCTGGGCGTCGGAGTATGGTTACCATAAATGTATAAATGGGTGTGCCCTTATATCTTGGATTTTGGAATGGTTTCTCAAGAATTTAAGTTGAAGGTAAATTCCCAATATACCACAAGATATTATACCCACCTGAAAAAAATATGACTCTTCAAGCAGATCCCAACTCTGGCAGCAAGGAAGATATGGGATATACTTGGTTGGATACCATGTTAAAACACTCTTTAGAGAATGGCATCATGAAAGCAACTATCCAACATCCATGAGGCTTATCTGATAAAGAGAGAAGCTTTGGCAAACTGTCAAAGAGGACAGAAATTTCCTTACTGGCAGCAGTTATGTTGTTTATTGTCGCAAGCATGATTCTGTGTGCTTTCTGCTGGAGAAAGAAGTTCAGAAACACTGCTATTTCAAACCTCATGGGTTTGAAAGATAAGTAGCATCTAAATCTGAAGGACCCTTATAAGATGAAAAGAAGTGATTTTACAGTAGTTGCTTATTTTGTAATATCAAAACTTAAAATTACTGCTTCCCCATTTCAGTACGATGTATTTATGGATTATATTAGTGTTTTATGTTTTGTTAACAATCAGAAATGGTCATCTTATGTGAAAATGATTACTCGCCTAAGACATATTTCAACCTCTTTTAATTACGTTTAGCCCACTGAATTTGGCAAAAAATGGGGTTTTTAGAAATTTTCATCAAATTGGTATGATATAAAGACTTGAAACCATGTTTTAACCCACCAAATGTGATCTTTCTAGACATTTTAGATTGGTTGTTGACAGCTGTAAGACCTCCGTATCTCGATTGAAAGTCAAAATATCCAATTTCAAAATTTGGCTCACACAGGGGTTTAAAAAAGAGGTGAAAAGGGGGTTTAATTATGGAATTTTTTGGATTACTTTATTTTGGTGTTACTTCAGGCTATGAACAACTGATAAACATGTTTATGATCATATATAGTGCCAATTTACCCAGAGTACAGCTGTATTTACCGGGACCACTTTTTACCCCTCCGTGCATAGCAAAAAAGGGGTTTTTGGCGATTATCTCGAAAACGGTTCAAAATATCGACCTGGGACCATGACCCGCCCAACCAAATGTGACCATTGCGCATATTTTATAGCGGTTATCGAACTCCGTATCTCAAAAGGAAGCCGAGATATCCCTATTTGAAAATTTGGCTTACGCGGGGCTTTGACAAAGGGGTGAAAAGGGGGTTAAATTATGGAATTTTTTGGATAACTTTTTTCTGGTGTTACTTTAGGCTATGAAAAACTGATAGACTAGTCTGTGATCATAATAAGTGCCAATTTACCCACAGTACAGCTGTATTTACCGGGACCACTTTTTTTACCCCTTCGCACATAGCAAAAAAGGGTTTTGGCGATTATCTCGAAAACGGTTCAAAAATAGCGACCTGGGACCATGACCCGCCCAACTAAATGTGTCCATTGCGCATATTATAGTGTGGTTGTTGAGCTCCGTATCTCAAAAGGAAGCCGAGATATCGCCATTTAAAGTTTTAACCCACTAGCGGGTAAAAGGGGTATAAAATCAAGGTTCCCCAAGGAATTTTGGATAACTTTCTTAGGGGTTTCTATGACCTATGAACTACCGAAAAACGTTCTAACATCTTTGGGAGGATTTAGTTCACAGGGGGTTACAGCCTGGGGCAGATACATCCCTTACTACAACTACTCGAAATAAATAGGAAACATTTTTGCATAATAGAAAAACTGTTTAACTCTTAGCCTTGGCCTCAGAACAGAATTAGACTCTTTTTACTATAGTTAAAGATCAAATGGAATCCCGTGCATATGGAATGTTAATACGAAGTTGGGACTGGTTTTGGCTACTTTGGACTATTTAGAAACTATTTAGACGTGGCGACAATTTTTATTTCAATGTCGCCACCCATTTTGGGCCACGCCCATTTTTGGCACTTTGCGCATGACCCAAAAATCGAAAAACTAGAATGAATCCCTATATAGTCCATGTGTTACATCGATTTTATGGTAAATCGACCCGAGAAACACGATGCAACCGACAATTTTCCTCTCCGAAGCTCCTGTCAGGAGATAAGGTGACCACGCCCACTTTTTGGCCTTGCGCGATGGCTGATTTTTGAGAAATATCACTTTTTATGGAATAAGTATCGTGTGATATATCAAACTTGTAGTAAATTGACCCGAGAAACACGATGCAACCCAGGAGATAAGGTGACCACGCCCACTTTTTGGCCTTGCGCAAGGGCTGATTTTTGAGAAATATAACTTTTATGGAATAAGTATCGTGTGATACATCAAACTTGTAGTAAATTGACCCGAGAAACACGATGCAACCCACTATTTTGCTCTCCGAGGGTCCTGTCAGGAGATATGGTGACCACGCCCACTTTTTGGCCTTGCACGATGGCTGATTTTTGAGTAATATCACTTTTAATTTTATGGCATGAGTGGTATGTGATACATCAAACTTTGGTGAATCGACCTCTTAAACACGATGCAACCAACGATTTTTTACTCCCCGAGGCTCCTTTCAGGACATAAGATGACCACGCCCTCATTTCGGGCGTGTGTAATTTTTCAATGAAACTTATAAGAAACAAGAAACCAACCTTTTTTCAGTCCTGAACGACCCTCTCACAGTCCTGAACGACCCTCTGACGATCCTGAACGACCCTTTCACAGTCCCGAACGACGCTCTGAAGTCCTCAACGACCTTTTCACACTCTCGAACGACCCTTGCACTCTCCTGAACGACCCTCTAACGCTCCTAAACGACTCCCTTACACTCCTGATTCCACTTACACACCTACGAGCAACCTTCATACACTCTCGCCCTTATGACATGCATTTGCAACCATGTTGCGCTCATTAAACCTCTATTACTCCTGAGGAACCCTCTAACACTCCTGACCGGCCCACTCACACTCCTGAACAACTCTCTCACAGTCCTGAACGACCCTCTCAAGTCCTGAACGATCCTCTCACTGTCCTGAACGATCCTCTCACAGTCGTTCGGGACTGTGAGATGGTCGTACAGGAGTGTGATAGGGTCGTTCAGGAGTGTGAGAGGGTCGTTCAGGAGAGTAAGAGCCCTGTTCAGGACTGTGAGAGGGCCGTTCAGGAGAGTGAGAGGTTCGTTCAGGACTGTAAGAAAGCCGCTCAGGAGTACGAGAGCGTCGATGATCGTTCGAGACTTAACTGTGAGAGAGTCGGTCAGGAGTTTTAGAGTGTCGTTCAGAAAATTTGAGAGGGCCGTTCAGGACTGTGAGAGGGTCGTTCAGTGCAGTGAGAGGGTCGTGCAGGAGTGTGAGACAATCGTTCAGGAGTGTGAAAGGGTCGTTCAGGAGTGTGAGAGGGTCGTTCAAGACCATGAAAGGGTTGTTCAGGACTGTGAGAGGGTCGTTCAGGACTGTGCGAGTTTCGTGCAGGAGTGTGAGAAGATCGTTCAGGACTGTGAGAGGGTCGTTTAGGAGAGTGAGAGGGTCGTTCAGGAGTGTGAGACTGTGAGTGGGTTATTCAGGACTATGAAAGGGTTGTTCAGGACTCCGAGAGGGCCGTTGAGGACTGTGAGAGGGTTGTTTAGGACTATGAGAGGTTCGTTCAGTTCTGTGAGAACGTTGTTTAGGACTGTGAGAAGGTTGTTTAGGACTGTGAGAGGGTTGTTCAGGACTGTGAGAGGGTTGTCCAGGACTATGAAAGGGTTGTTCAGGACTATGAAAGGGTTGTTCAGGACTGTGAAAGGGTCGTTCAGGACTATGAAAGGGTTGTTCAGGACTGTGAAAGGGTTGATCAGGACTGTGAGAGGGTCGTTCAGGACTGTGAGAGGGTCGTGCAGGAAAGTGAAAAGATCATTCAGGTGCAGGAATGTAAGAGGGTTATTCAGAATTATGAAAGGGTTGTTCAGGAATTTGAGAGGTTCGTTCAGAACTATGAGAGGGTTCTTCAGGACTATGAAAGGGTTGTTCAGGACTGTGAGAGGGTCGTTCAGGACTGTGAGAGGGTCGTGCAGGAGTGTGAAAAGATCGTTCAGGTGCAGGAATGTGGGGTCATCACATCTGCTGACTGGAGCCTTGTAGAGGAAAATAGTTGCATTGTGTCTGCTCGGGGTCAAATAACTACAAGTTTGATGTATCACATGATACTTATTCCATAAAAGTGATATTTCTCAAAAATCAGCCATCGGGCAAGGCCAAAAAGTGAGCGTGGTCACCTTATCTCCTGACAGGACCCTCGGAGAGCAAAATAGTGGGTTGCATCGTGTTTCTCGGGTCAATTTACTACAAGTTTGATGTATCACACGATACTTATTCCATAAAAGTGATATTTCTCAAAAATCAGCCATCCCGCAAGGCCAAAAAGTGGGCGTGGTCACCTTATCTCCTGACAGGACCCTCGAAGGGCAAAATAGTGGGTTGCATCGTGTTTCTCGTGTCAATTTACTAAAAGTTTGATGTATCACATGATACTTATTCCATAAAAGTGATATTTCTCAAAAATCAGCCATTGCGCAAGGCCAAAAAGTGGGCGTGGTCACCTTATCTCCTGACAGGATCCTCGGAGAGCAAAATAGTGGGTTGCATCGTGTTTCTCGGGTCAATTTACTACAAGTTTGATATATCACACGATACTTATTCCATAAAAAGTGATATTTCTCAAAAATCAGCCATCCCGTCAAAAGTGGCGTGGTCACCTTATCTCCTGACAGGAGCTTCGAGAGGAAAATTGTCGGTTGCATCGTGTTTCTCGGGTCGATTTACCATAAAATCGATGTAACACATGGACTATATAGGGATTCATTCTAGTTTTTCGATTTTTGGGCCATGCGCAAAGTGCCAAAAATGGGCGTGGCCCAAAATGGGTGGCGACATTGAAATAAAAATTGTCGCCACGTCTAAATAGTTTCTAAATAGTCCAAAGTAGCCAAAACCAGTCCCAACTTCGTATTAACATTCCATATGCACGGGATTTTGATATCGACCATTTGATCTTTGACTACTACCCTTTTTCAACCCTTTTGACTGATGAGTGCACAAGCGGGTTATATTTATAACTTTCACAGCCGGTCACACTCTTCAGTGTCGAACTTTAGGTCAAGGTGTAAATTATCAACTGTAACTTCAATAGGTAGTTAAATGTTGATGTTGTGCAAGGAACTTTGGAATATTTTCAATTCAAGAACACGACATATTATATGTGTAAATATGTCTTTGCCATTAAAATGATCGGTGCTTGTATCTTACAAATACGGATTGAACTCTGCTCAACATAAAACATGTGTTACGATGTGCAATTTAAGAACAAATTTATCATGGCTCAGGGTTTACTTTAACTTTTTATCTTGCTACCTATCTATAAATACTTATTTTGCTTCTTTTCTTTAATGCTAATCATTACTATCATTATCAATTCAAAAAAATGTCCTGAATTATTCTTATTTGAAATTTTCGTCTTGGCATCTTTTTGGACCGTCCTGATTCAGCATAACTGGTCTGTCGTCGTAGTGTCGTACCTACTAGCCAATCCCGATTCTTTCACACCCAAGCATAGATTGACGGGCAATAAACAATAAACATGAACAACATGAAACATGGATTGAACATAAAAATAATATTACCTGGGATAATAATAGTTAGTTAGATGTGAGTTTACATAAATGAGTGAAGTATGGGTTTATTAAATGAATGATCATATCTCTTCACGCACGTATGAGTCATCTCAATGATGTGTCAGACTATTACCAAATGTCCTCCATTCCGATGCTTGCGAGATACAATGTGTTTAACAAGCTATCCACTATCAAGTGCTGCAGACAGCTAATAAAGGGATTAGGTCAACATACGGTTTAACTTCGTCCAACATCGTGCACCTTTTATATTTTTTAGTATCTATTTATGCAATGTATATACAATCTATTGACAGAATCAGGCCGCTATGTAGTAAAATTTATTTTGATATTGGCCGCAGATTCCATGTTTCAGTTTGGAATCATTCGTAAGCGGAGAAGCATAGCAACTCAAATCTAGACGAATGTTTCTCGATTTAGTGTTGAAAGCGCCTTTGTCGCATTTAATAAAATATTTTAATATTCAAATGATTCCTTAAATAAAACTAACATAATCTGTTTTTCATTCAGAATTATTATTTTAATTTATGCTTACCTAATTCCTATAAATTGCATAGCTATCTGGTTGAAATTGGCATTGCCATAGCAAACCGATCAGCATCGTGGCCGGATGCCGCCTTAAGTTTTAACTGTTTTCCGGATATAGAGCTCAAACATTTGCCAAAATGCTGAGTTTTGCTTTCTTGGGATTATGTCCCGTGTATTTGTTTTTGTTTCCACTTTTATTTTGCATCAGTTTCAAGGTTGTTTGTACTATGTGATTCACTGGTTCTGTCAAATTTAATTGTGCTAGTTAGGTAGATATCTTATCAAAACCTTAGAGTTAATTTCAAGGTTGTTTAAAATATGTATTTCTTTTAAATACGGCGAAAAAAATACGATGTGTATTTTATGGCAGAAACTTCTGAATTTTTCCTCCCCAATTTTGAAATTTTAAATCAGCCGTATTTTCATTCCGTTTTCATAGTAAGTCACTTATTTTTATTCTGAAGCAAATTCGTATTTTTCGACAATTTTTGCACTTATCTAAAATCCGGCTTAAGGCATAGAACAGGCATCTACAGTTGATGGATGAGTATGATGAGGTGTAAAAGTGTGATTCTCATTGTGTGGGGAATGTTACTTTGTCTATAATCCCATTTTTCTTTAACAAGATTACACAAAACATGTAGAAATGTACACACAATTCATTCTTCTTTTCTACCAAAACGTAGCGAATTCCCAAAAATACGTTAGTTTTATCCAATTCCATGTTCTCCGACGGAATGAACCAGCAACGTACCATGTAACACTGATCGTTATTAGCTGAACACACTGAGTTAGCTTGATTTGATTTGGATATACTTCGCAATGATCGACCGAGTCCTCGGTCGAATGGTGCCTCGAGCTCGGTTTATACCGAGGATTAACGTTCTACTGAGGACTGGGCCTCGGTTAGAGAAGTCATTCCTCGGTTGATCGAGGCCTCGAGCTCGGTTTATACCGAGGATTACATATAACCTTTTACCGAATCCTCGGGCTCGTTCACTAAACCTTCCTTCGGTCGATCATTGCTTGAATGCGTTGGCACTGGGCAAGGTGCAGAGCGGCATCGTATCTTTAGATTTTAAACACATCCATTTCTACCCCCAAGAGTACTCGCTCACACACACCCACACGCATAGTACACACGCCGCCTCCATACATTAACATAGTGTGATGTACATACATTGTACATTATAATGTATAATTATAATGCATAGTGTGTGTATATACATTATACATTGTACATGTATAATTATAATGCATAGTGTGTGTATATACATTATACATTGTACATGTATACATACATATATAGCACATGAAGACATGGATCCCGGGTTGCTATACTGCAACACATGTTACACGTGTATGAAACCTTGAGCGGGTGCCACGGGGGGATATGGCCCTTCTTAGTGGAACCTGAGTCGGTTATATCAGCTACCTCGAGTTCGTTCTTCTCCTCTAGAACCTCCTCCTTCCACTCATGCATCCGGTCCACCTCCTCTTCTACCAGGTCTAGACGGTTCTGCAGGTCCCGTTTCTCTGTCTCCAACTAGACGGGGGAATGTGTAAGGGGTTAGCTGGGAAATCCTTAAATATCGGACTATGCGGACTACGGAGTGGTACTATCGCCTTAGACTCCATATAGTCGTTCTGTTCCTAACTTTCCGGTTGTTCTAGATTTTCCAACCCGTGCCAGTTTATGTTATTGTGAAATTTAAAATATCATTATGCGAACAATAAAATGTATCGAAATGGAATTATAGTTATAATAGATTGCAAAGGTGGCATTTTGTCAACATATTCAAGCATAGATTAGTTAACCGCGTTTTAGAAATCAATGCATTATAAAATCGCTTAATCGTTTCATAATCAAATAGTATTATATTTATTTATTTTCTTTATTTACAAATATACTTCTCATTGATATTTAATTGGTAACTGCTCATTGCGATGTTTTCACCTGAAAACGCAACTTCGTATCTCGATCTGGGTATAATTGTTGCCGTATATCGGATCTGTGTCTCAGTATCTCGTTAGATCTCTCCTATGAACGTGATCCGCTACGTTTCCGGATCAATTAACGATATCCTAAGATACATATCCCGAAATAAAGCCATCCTCCCTTTCCCTGTTCCAGATTTGTAACAATGTTGCTTTCCCCGGGTAATAATATATACTGTAACATTGTATCATATTTGCGACGGTCTAGGTAAAACTCTGCCTATATATAAAGAGCATGTTTTTCATGGTATCTGACACAGACAAAGTCCGTTGCACGTTTAGCCAGCTATATAATGGGAAGTATTAGCCACGGTTTAAAGCCCGTGTTTCCACTGGTCAGATGACGTTGACCGCTCCGCATACACCTATTACATAATGTTTATCATAGCGTTACTCGTTACTTTTTGTGCAGTTTACCATTCAACTTTACGCTTTAAAGTACCGTGTATGAATGGCAATTCGCTCATGAGAGGGATATATAGTTAGTTAAAGTATCCCCTACCACCCTAGTGACCATCAGCAAAACTCATAAACCGCCCAATAAAATGCCTACTTAAACGCAGCTATGAAATTTAAAGGACCTTTGGTATCGGGCACCAATTTAAGAGGAAAAATCAGCCTGATATCCAAGTGCGGAGGTTGGTGGATGTAGGTAAGCTGTGCAAGCTTCCTGTTAACCCGTACTATAAGGACCTGCAACGACCACCTCCGCCTGACTGACTGACTTTGAAACAGGTAATACCACGTTAATAGGGAGTTGTAAAGGCCGGGATTTAGCGGGGCGATTAGCGTCGCTTGTCGAGATGTAACGCATGCTGAGAGGGATGAGGGGGAGAGTTCTTGTGTTTCCAGTTTCAGCCGGGGATCAGGGATTGTTCATAGGTTCAGCAGAAAGAAAGAGCTGCACAAGTATATCTTGATAATAACTGTGGAAAAACGGAGAGGAGGAGGAATCCATGCTTTGTATCTAGTTAGTGGAGGAAAGGAAGCATTGCAGTGTGTGGTGGCTGATGAACCAGGCCTAAACTGTGTGGACAGAAGTGCAGCGGATTAAATTTAGCACCATGATTCCCAGAATCATCTAATTATCATTTATCAATATATCGGGCATGGATGACGGATCTTGTCTGGCTGTCTGAAGGGCTTTGAAGGCATACATTTCCCAGAAAATATTAACTCCTGGAAGGTAAAGTGCTGACAGCTCAAACACACATACACACGTGTACACAAAGAGGCCTCTGAGCTCTGAGGTGCTCTACGAGCTGCTAAAAATACAGCAGTTCGTGATCATCTCACTATAGGTCATTGCCAGACGAGATGCTAAAAATAAAGCAGGTTGTGATCATCACACTAAAGGTCATTGCCAGACTCCAGAGTTGCCTGACCCACCCCAACTAAAATCAGATTATTACCATTCCATGAGAGCTGCTCTCCGTCTATTTATGTCAGAGCCGAGTAGTTGGTGTAGTGTTGTTCGTTATTGTGGGATCTAAATCTCTGATATTCAGTTTTTATATTCAAAAAGGGTTTGAATACATAATGTGAAAATCACTTCTTTACTGGGTTTACACTTCAGCGAACTTGATGGAGTGTATAATAAGCCCATCAATTCACGCATACCCCTCAGCCATTAGTCATTACCTTATTTACTTGGTCTGTCGCTTTCTTGACTTTTTCCTGCAGTTTATCCGCCCTGGCGATGGCCTTATCCCGCTCCTCCATCAGAAGCACAATCCTGTTCTTGAGGAAATCGAGGGTGGTCGTCATGGCTACACCAGACACCTCTATGAAGACATGTATTGTTAGGGCCATGGAATAGTCGTCATGGTTACACTAGACACCTATATAAAGACATGTATTGTTAGGGCCAGGGTATAGTTGGCATGGCTACACCAGACACCTATATGAAGACATGTATTGTTAGAGCCAGGGTATAGTTGTCATGGCTACACCAGACACCTTGACCTATATGAAGACATGTATTGTTAGGGACAGGGTACACTGTACAGTTGTCATGGCTACACCAGACACCTACATGAAGACATTTATTGTTAGAGCTAGGGTATAGTTGGCATAACTACACCAGACACCTATATGAAGACATGTATTGTTAGTGCCACGGTATAGTTGGCATGGCTACACCAGACACCTATGTGAAGACATGTGTTGTTAGGGACAGGGTATAGTTGTCATGGCTGCACCAGACACCTATATGAAGACATGTATTGTTAGGGCCAGGGTATAGTTGGCATGGCTACACCAGACACCTATATGAAGACATGTATTGTTATGGCCAGGGTATAGTTGGCATGGCTACACCAGACACCTATATCAATATGAAGACATGTATTGTTAGGGCCAGGGTATAGTTGTCATGGATTCACTAGACACCTATATGGAGACATGTTTTGTTAGGGCCAGGGTATAGTTGTCATGGATTCACTAGACACCTATATGAAGATGTGTATTGTTAGGGCCAGGGCATATTTGTCATGGCTACACCAGACACCTATATGAAGACATGTATTGTCAGGGTATAGTCGTCATACCTACCTCTTGTACCTCTTGTAGGTTCTTGCTGGAAATCCGAGCTAGACCATCTGTTGTAGACCACCTGTGCTCCAGTCCAGTAGCGAGTTTGAGTTGGGAGAGGTATACCCGGGTACTGGTGGTTGATCTGGATACGTGCTCATGATATGGGATGTTAGTCTCGATTTGAAAGACTCTATGGACGGAGCACAGGTGACGCTGCAGGGGAGAATGTTCCAAAGCTTTGGGCCAGTCACTGCGAATGATTTATCAAACAGTGACTTGGCGTAGGATGGGGCTTTCTTGGGTAGAGGTGGAACAGAGCATCGAGTTCCTAGACGGATGTGTTCGTAGGACTTCAGTTGGAGGTCATTGGGAGCGATACCTTTGAGAATCTTCCAAACCTGGATGATGATGTATCTTTCTCGCGTCTCTGGATTGACATGAGATCTAACTTTTTAGGCGTTCCCAATAACTGAGACCTTTGCAGCCGGATATTTGACGAGTGAAGGCTCTTTGTGGTGATTCTAGCCTTTGGATATCACTCGTTAGTGTGGGGTTCCATACTGACAAGAGTATTCCAGTCTGCTTCGGACAATGGACTTGAAGAGGGTGAGCATGGTATTTCGGGATCTGTCTGAGAAGACACTAAGCACCCAGTTTGCCATTTTGTTGGCACTTTCGACAGCAGTCTTGACCTGAGTCGACCATTTCAAGTCAGGGGTGAGCATTATGCCAAGGTCTTTAACACTTGGTGCCGGGAGTATTTCTTGACCAGACGTAGTGATGTACTTGGTCCACTGGGATGTGAATGGGAGCTGCTGGAGAAGGTGGCTTCTAGGTGTTCTGTAGGTGAGGAGCTCGAACTTGTTTTCATGAAGTAGCATGTTATTTGCTACGGACCAATCGATGACTTTCAGGAGATCTTCACTGGTTAAACTAGACAGTAGACACTTATATGAAGACATGGTTTGTAAGGGTATAGTTGTCATTGTTACACAACACACCTATATACCTAATGAAGACATGATTTTTGAGGGTACAGTTGTCGTTGATATAGTCGAGAAGCCCTCCTCAACGATTTAACCTGGTTGTTATGATATGCGTTATGTCATATGAGGAGCTTCAACTCAAAAATATCAGAATATGCAAAATTACTATTTTAGCGGTGGTCTAGAAACTGTCAAGATTCGCCAATCAGTCTTATTTCTTTATTTGACTAATTCTTAAAATGAAGGCGTGAACAGTGAAGTTGAAGAGGAGAGAGAGACCGAAATCTGAGAGCACTTACAAAATAGTTTCACTACCGCAAAATAATATGTTTAATCGAAAATATAGTTTTCCTACTTAGACGGGAATTCAATAATGTAAGCAGCATTAAACACCGAACTGGGTTATTTTTCTGCATATTTCTCAAAAATATGCTATTGATGTTGGTGATATGCACTAC
The DNA here is from genome assembly GCA_011033025.1 of Beroe forskalii. Classification (NCBI taxonomy): domain Eukaryota; kingdom Metazoa; phylum Ctenophora; class Nuda; order Beroida; family Beroidae; genus Beroe; species Beroe forskalii. Next base: position 169,629 of record WFMF01000042.1, read on the forward strand.
ATTTATTTGTACTCAGACTTCAACCCTTCAATTAAAGAGGAAGCCAGTGTATGCATAGGTTGATCTAGACGGGTTATATACTGCCTGCAGGAATTCTTGTCAAATTCTCCAGTCGTCAAAAATGCTAATGCATGTTTAAAACATGTCAAGAGAGATCATAATACCAATTGGTATTTTAAGTCGATGAAAACGTAGATTTGCAAACGACGGCCAAATACAGTTCATGATTGATTTTCTTACAAATTAAAATGGGTTAAACCAAAAACTAAAATTGGATACCTTGTAAATACAATACAGATGTTCGAACTAGTGCAGGGGGCTTATACCCTCAGATTTTTCTAGGATGGGCCTTTTAAAATATAAAAACTAAATTTTTTTAAGGGTAGCCTTTCAAAACTAGAGGGGCCTGCCATTCACTTGTCATTTTAGGCACGAGTATATCCGTCATGTTACAATCCAACAGTCAAAGGTCGGCCGGAAGGACGATAGAATTAACAGTCCAAACAAAAGTACAGATTATATCACAACATATAAGCTCCAAATAGTGCAACTGACTTAACATTTTCAAAGTGTACATTTCTACACGTGTAGCAGCAACAAGAAACCCCTCTCAGCACACACTGTGTTATTGCTTCTCCAAACACAGCTCGTAATAGATACGTGTTGGCTGTGCAGGCTGTACCCCTGTTAACACTGCACAGGCGGTGTGACGTCATCAGTTCTCCATTGTAAGCTCTGATGATGACGTCAGTCTCTCCAGCCTGGTATACGTGTTAGTAACTGCAGTATGTGTAGTGCTGTAGCTCAACATATATAGCAGTCTGAACCTGGGCTGTATAAAGTTGTTGGAGGACCTGTTGAAAGCTCCCAGGGAGTATAACTTCATCACTCTTTTATGTGCCTGTCATGTTCCACTACTTTACTCAGTTGAAAACCAAAGCAGAGACTTGCTGTCATCAGTACACTGAGTTGGACTTAGATAATGACGTTAAAGGAGTCCGTCTGTAATTTGGATGCAGCTCTAATGGTAAACCTAACTTTTTAGTATAGGATGCTCTCAAAAATTTTTCAACGCTACGAAACTTAGAAAATATTATGGAGTTTGAAATATATTCTGGTGCTGCCAAATCCTTTAATGTGGTAATTCCGTGTTTCGGCAAAGTCTGGTCAGTCTGACGCTTAAAATTGTGCTGCCGATAGTTACTGACATGAGCTTGATGTTGGTGAAGAGAAAAATAACAGGAGAAAACAAGTTGTGCCAAGTCTGGCGCATAACCAAATCACGGGAAAATTAAGCTTCACGATGTCAAGCCAAGGAATATCTACAAATTATATGGGTTGATGACTAGTTACTGTAATTATAATAAGGATACAATTTGATGACATTATAGCCACTGTTCAAGAACTGTCCGGCTTATTCGAGAGCTATAGGGCAAAACAATTACTGTATCATTTGTTTTTTGACTTTTCTGTGTCACAAACCTGTTTGTCAAAGTGTAACTACCTATCACGAATCACAAGTGACAACAGCTCAGACGAAGGCCAGGCGTCAATCCTGCAGTCATCCCAAGAGTTAAAAAAGTTGTTAGTTTTATTAGCGTTTTATTAACGTTTACGCCCTTATAAGCTTCCAAAGAAAATTATAGAAAGTTACTGTAAAGTCCTTGGTTCATATAAGTTCTCCCAGTCCCATGCCCTACTAAAATACCCTAAAATAAAAAAGCAATAAAAGCTTGACAGGGAGTTCTCCAGTACAACAAGCAAGGTTATGACTCGTTAGACCACTGCAGTTTGTAGTTTTAATGGTTTTATTTGTCAAATCAAATTCAACGTAATCCTATACCATGAATTGGCAGATAATAATAGCTGAATGAGAATGTTTTCTAATAACAACTCGGCCTATTTGGTTCCGGCATATTTTCCCGTTTCATTTGGTGGCATATAGATGTATGAACAAACAGTTCATCAATTAATATATAGGATTAACAAGTTAAACTTTTAAAGGGGGGAGAGGGATTACCCCTGATATTTTGGAGAACACGATTTTGGGTTGAGATGGCCATTGGCCATGCTGTCCAGGAAATATCCCAATATTTTGAGGGTGGTTTGAGTCCATGCCTTTAATATTGCCCGTGTGCGGCCTCCAATAAGACTATGCCATTTCGGTTCCAGCATACTTTCCCGATTCCATTAAGTAGCCTTTCAATTGAAATACAATGAAAATGCAAGTCTGCCCTCGAGTTTATCGTTAATATATAGCTTAATTAAAGTTGGTTTATCTCCATTTTCATGAAATATAAATGGAAAGTTCATCCATCAGGTTTATCAAACTTATCAACTTAACCCTAGACCTACAGCAAACATGATATTCATTCAAATCTCATTCCTATAAAATTCTAAAATTATAGTTCTCTGAAATTTGGAAATTTTGAAACTATTCCCAGCATCTTGTTACCTCTAGACTCAAAGATCCTAGTCTAATAAGCCATGATGAGTAATGATATTCAGAAATGACCTTAATATCCCAGCTTATGCTATACGGATTCTATTTAGTCATAAAATGAAGCTGCTAGATCGTGCAATGATACGTGTTTAATGCTCATTAATGCATTTAAACGTTGTTTAGTCTTATCCAGTGTAATCTTATTAGGACTTGGCCTAGCAGCCCGATATAGCCCCCACGCGCTTTCATCGAGAGGGTTTGGCTGTTGCTCTTAGTTGTAGAGTTGAATAAGAATGGTGTTTTACTATTGAGGAATTTTGTTTCAACGTTCGCTGGGACTTTAACTGTTACACTGTTTCCTTTTTATTTTGAGTTTATGTATGCAATGACAGTCATATCTCCCTTTGGCCTTTGTCTTGTACTGTAGTGAATCCATGGACCTTGAACAAAACCATCGGCTTCTTGACATAAGTTAACTTATACCTTGCATTTCTTCAGTCCTGCTGTTATGTTAAGATCAAAGTATTCCACCTCATGTCTCTCTTCCTGTGTGATGCTCTCACTAGTCTGGAGTCATGCCATCACCGGTCATGTGATATGTGTTTGACCATATGAGTTAAGTTTATTTATACGGGTTATGAAATTTTCTTATCCTGCTAAATATTATGTTAGCCCTATAAATTGCGTTACCATTTTGTTTTAATGAAGCATACTATATGCTCTGTTATGTGTTATATGTGCTGGGGCATTAGGTTTCTGAGTTCCTATGACAACCAATCTTTGATTTTGTTCCTAATAGTTGATGTATTTAATAGCTCTCTCGACGAGTTCTGCACAGTAATTCACGTTTCGTGTTTGCTATCCAAATAGCTATATTTTAGTAATGTAACTCTCTCCTCCTCCCCCACATTTAGTACAGTGATTGGGTTTCGTCACGCAATCTTAGTGTTACAGTTAGCTAGGTTCTGGGTGCTCTCCAGCCATGCTTTCTAGGGCTGGTTTTAGTGTGCATTCTTCTTGTGAATCAGCAATTAGGAATAAATCGTCAAATTGACAGATATGAAAATGTTAAGAAAATATTACCTTATCTTATTGAACCTTATTCATATTGATCTGTTCATTTGGCTCCTACAGGGTCGCCATCTCGTCCAGCAGATATGTAATTAAGATGGGTCTCAACTCTTAAGATGACGAATTACCAAGAATGATCGAATTAATGAATGCCGGCCACCTGTCCATTTCCAATCACATATCTTCAGTCACAAAACTTTCAAGGTTTTGAGTTTCGATGACATCTGGTTTGCTATATGGTGTCGGTGGTGCTTTGTGTTTTCCAATAGTTTGTTCGGGGACTTAGCAACACTTTCGTCATAGGTTGTCTTCTTAATGTTCCTTATTAAGGGTCCGAAGCAAAACAAATAATAATATGTCAATTTCTATTGACAATTAGGCCCTTTCATCAACCAAGCCGGTCACCATTCTGTTATTATAATTCTCGTGACTTTCCTTTTTGATTCAACTCAAAACATTTTATGAGGAACATACAAAGAAGTAGCAGTCGATGATCTGATGCCAAACTTTTACCATCCCCCTTAAAGCCCTTACTCGAACTTGTCATCAAAGTTAAAAAAACATCTATTAGTAATGCAGCCTCTATACTGGCTGAAGCTTGCGGTGAATTAGTGAAATGAAGTCATATGCAAGTGACCGGCTACTTATTGATTTCATTGTGTTATAATTGGAAATAACAATAGTTTGAATTGTTCCAATTTGTATTGGTAAATTTACATCATCTTAAGATCTTACTCACTATTATTTAATTGTCTTCACAGTTTACTTGTTATCTTCCTCCCAATTATGGATTCAAATCAAAGCCACTCTTTTTCCAAGTAACATGCTCAATGCTGTGCTGCTGATCGTATGTCGTGCAGGAACAACAGCTAGCTCAACGTCATCAACACACCATATTAAACCGTGATAATGACGTCACTCTTTACTTCCTATCATTCGAACTCAGCTCCCGACTACTCTTATTATCTGCATTATACTTGTAGAACATATGCTATGCTCGGAATTCCTTTAGCTCTACATTTTAAAACCGTGTGAAATGTGAATGTTGATTCTTTAATCACAGTAAGATGTAGTATACCGCTTGTTTTTTGCTGGACTTCATGTTGCTTCACTTCTTATGATGAAGGTCGCTCTGAACGGTAATTGGCGGTTTAAAATAACGTCATTACCATGGCTGAAGATGGTTATAGTATCGGTGAAGTTGAACCGCGTATTTTTGTGCCCATCGTTTATTATTTATAGTTCTGTGATTAAAGCTATTCAGTGCTATTGCAGCTCTATTATATGCAATTTTAACAAGCTTTGTTGACATTTGTTATCAGATATGGTGCTCAAAATTGCTTTGACTTTGATATTATGATTTAGAAAATCATAAATTATGAACCGATTGCATTTTCAGATCGTTTGCAGACATCGATTGATTCTTCACTTTGTGTTTGTTAATTGTTATACTTGCTCAGTTTTAATCAATTTTGTTTTAATCTATCATGAACTATCTTTTCATTACATTAGTAGTTATAATGATGGCATTTCTCCAATTTTCGTGACCAATTAAAATCATTATTTTTCTGCCCTCGTTTAAATGAAACTTCATTCCAAACATGAAGTGAGTGGTCGTGGAGAGGAAGTCGGGAAATGAAGATATTCCTCATTTACAACGGGAAGACCTACCCCTGGATGATAGGGGACAACCAAACAGTTGATATTCTCAAGGTGAAAATGGCCATTTTTTTCTATAGAACGTTTTTGTTGACATATTAAACGTTTTTTCCACATCTATGCCGTAGTATGAATGATAAGTGTTTTTAAACTGTGTTTGGATTTAAAAATATTAAAATGTCAGCACTTCCTCCTTTCATTTCCCCTTCAGAAGTCTTGGATTCGTTAATAACCTTCTTTCACAGCTCACATGATGCCTCATCCCGACATGAGGTTTTAAACCTTGCTCAACATCCCCTATCAATACAAAATATCGCCCAAATCGCAAAGTATTGTTGAATATTCAGACCTATCGGGGATAAAAGTGTTTTGTGAGCACCCCTTATCAGCATGTAACCCATCCCATCTCAGAAAGAGATCAGGGCAAAGTTCGAGTTGGACCCTGCCCAGAACATCAAGCTCTGGCACGGGGGTGCTAATCTCTCTGGACCTTGGATCATCCCGGATATCGGTATCCCGTACGGGTCTACCATCCACTGCAAGCTAAAGGAACAGGATCCCATCCCCAACCTCCATATAACGCAAGTTTCAGCCTGGCAATTTCCTACTTCGTAGATTTTAACGCAATTTTCATATTCTTAGATGTAAACGCAAGCTTCAGCCTGACATTTCTCCTTCTTAAATTTTAACGCAAGTTTCAGCCTCGCATCTTAAACTTCCAAGATTTTAAGTCTGTATGTGGGCTGTAAGTTTTGTAATGTCAATTTAATATTCAATACCTTATGCTTAAGTACTTAGCTTTGCATTAAATTTAAAGCAATTCATGATGATATGCTGTACCTTGAATTCACGCCTTGCTGCCTTTTTCAGGTGTAATTACAACGGTCGGAACCTCGACCTGTACGACGTTGATGTGGTAACAACCACGATCTTTGAACTGCAGGAGCTTGTGGTGGACGAAACAGGCATACCTCTCGGTAAGTCATTACAAGCATTTCCTCTCGATAAGTCGGTACATTATGTCCTGATATACCTCTCGGTAAGTCGCTACATCTCACCCTAACATACCTCTCTGTAAGTCGCTACATTACACCCTGGCATACCCGTTGGAAAGTCGCTGCATTACTCCCTGACATACCTCTTGGGCCTTGGTAACTCGCTAAATTTCGCCCTGGCATACCTCTCTGTAAGTCGCTACATTCCACCCTGACATACCACTCGGTAAGTCGCTACATTACACCCTGACATACCTCTCTGTAAATCGCTACATTCTGCCCTGAATGAACCATGGTTAGATGATGGATTGATGGCAATCGGAATTATAATGTCCAGAATTCCGGACTGTGTGATATATTCTAGTAGTTTGACACCAAAAATTTCGACTCAACATCCTCTAGCATTACTTGTATTATTGTTGGGAGGATCGTGGCGCACTCAGCTGATTCCCTCTCAGGTTCGTTCAGACAAGCTACTTTTGATTCTACAAACATTCCCTCTCAGGTTCGTTGAGGCCAGCTACTTTTGATTCTACAAACATTCCCTCTCAGGTTCGTTGAGGCCAGCTACTTTTGATTCTACAAACATTCCCTCTCAGGTTCGTTGAGACAAGCTACTTTTGATTCTACAAACATTCCCTCTCAGGTTCATTCAGGCTAGCTACTTTTGATTCTACAAACATTCCCTCTCAGGTTCTTTCAGGCTGACTGACTCGGCTGGCAGGGAACTCTTCCCCCAGCGACTCTGTTCAGATTACGGGGTGTTACCGGGCAACAGACTGCACGTTCAGGTGAGGAACCATGACAAATAAATGAATGGTATGTTGATGTCACGAGTTCTGAGAATGTCTTTTGAAATTTCCACTCGACCACCATTTTGTACGTACGTGATACTATTTTCTCAGTGTAGCACGTACGTACAAGGCGCCGCGCATCTTGGAAATTTCAGAATTATCCTCATTTCTCAAAGTCGTTACACCTACGTTGCAATTTGGCAGTATCATAACATAACAGAACTTACCTAATCTGCCAATTTTCGTGCAGTCTTAGTTTTGGCAAGAAGCTATTTAATTTTAAATACACCCATCGAAAAAAAGTGATTAATTAGACGGAAAAACACGCAGCACATGACACAAGCATATCCCCACTCTCGTGGGTAATATCTGACGAACACACAACATAATATTTGGTGGAATTAGCAGGTGCTCCCTCCGAGACATCCAGGCGACTCTTGCTGCCCAGCGAGACGCACGTAATCTAATAATTTGTTGTGAAATTACTCCTTCTAATTCGGAGATCGCTCATAACAATCTCCCATATATATGTATATGACACGTGAAGCAGTCTTATAATCAGACACTTTATAGTACTGTCACTAAACCAGACCTGTGATAGGCCGACTTATATACCAGTTTAACATATGATATATTATTATATTGAAGTATATTTACGCGTGCTACTTAGGCAGCATGTTAGGTGCCTATAATCTATACTGAGAGCAGCTATTATTGCTCAAACTTGCCATGGAAATGGATTTAGCAAGTTCCTCATCACATATAACTTGACGTTTCCTCCTCCTGCCCGGTTAGAGGAGGAGAGCGTGAGACACCCGACAGTGTGTCTGCAAGCTGGAGCGAGTTGCTGCTGTTCCAATGCCTCTTCAGGCGACTAATGGGCGGGCTGGCACTAGGCTGGCCTCAGTGGAGTGCGCTCCAGCCCAATGATAGGCTGCCAAGCATCCACATAAATGATTAGTCAGTGAATAATAGAGCCAGGAAATTCTCTAAATGATTTTAACCACACATTTTGATCCAATGGCATTCGGACTTGTATAATAAATAACATGGGCCACGCAGTGCGGCATAATACTATTAATATATAAGGGCACTGGTTTATGGAGTTCATTAGGCTTGAGGCGCCGGTGCGGTCCGATCCTGTGATCGTATTAAAATTCACAAAGCAGGAATCGTGGTTGTCGAGTGTACAATGACATGGTGATTCGGTAGATTATTTCCTTGCGTTTAGACTGCACATGCAGTGCATAATACAGAGCTAATATAATAAAATACCCAGGTTTGGAGTGGGTGGTCGGAGCTGGTCAATGCAGCTGTGGAGGGTAACCACGGGGCTATCCGAGGCTTGCTGGACTCTGACAGGAGCATCGCCATGTACCAGATGAAGGTGGTCACCTTCATAGCGGCCCACTACGGACATTTGGAGATGGCTGAGGACATGCTGAACGCGGGGGTCAAGGCGGACGATCCAGTAGGTTAGGTATTGCATTCCCCATATAATGTGGTTTATTTCAGCTTCACAGATTGTGGTGAATGAATGAAAATTCTCTGATCTGCAATGCGCAGGCTTTTAGAATAGTAGTAAAGCTTTAAAGCATAGTTTTGAAAATTGAATGGTCGAACGGACTATTTCTCCACACATTAGTCATTAGGTACTGAAAACCTCTTAAAAGTCACGATGTCAAATTTCAGCTCTCATTATCTGCCCCTCTGTAAGTGGTACGGCTACCCAGGGGAACCCTGATAAAAAAACCCCGGGTGGATATGAAAGTTGGAAAGTGGGGGTTTATTTTTTGGGGGTTTATGAGGTTTAAGGATGCTAATCCATTTTTTAAGTACCATTTTTGGCACATTTTTGGGATATTTCTGAAATGGTATTATTTGTGTTTGGGAATTTTAGGCCTGCACTTTTAGCATATTTTCAAGTTGTTCGTGCAAATTTTGTCCCCCGCATGAAAAAGTCAAATCGGGGTTTAATTTTTCGGAGTGTGCAGGGTTTGTTGGGGTTGCCCTTACTTTGACCCTACTAACCCCTCATAACCAGGCTACCACCCCGGCAAGAAGTGGTGCAGCAACCAGGAGGACCCCACTTTCTACCAGTACGCGGCCCACAAAGCCATCGAGCAGGGCAGACTCGAGCTACTCAGACTCTTCATGAGCCGCTTTCCCTGCTGTATTCTAGTTCAGGTATGGGAAGTAGGTAAAGGAGCAAGGAGAGCAATTATCAGGGGGTGGGGAGTGGGGAATTGGTGACGTCACTCTGTCGGCTGTCCCTATCTTTGGAAACGGCTTGAATATTTTAAATATCTGTCAACCACTTTGGTATGCGGATTTTCACAGGCATCAAATTATAAATACTTGAATATTGTTAAAATGCTGTGACCTTTGACTTATTTAGCTGAGATTTTCTCGTTAAATATCAGAACAGATCTGGCGGAAACGCGCAACCTGTCTATAAGTAAATAATTAGCACACAAATGTCAATATTGTCTCTGAGACCATCACAAGTCGTGATAGAAAATGCTTCACGTATCAAATAATTCCATTTTTATCCATAAAGCCGGCTAAATTGAGACCAATATAAGAGAATAAGGTATGTACTTTAGTACTTTCATCGTGATGCCCATTGTAATTTCACTGAGCTATAGAGGGTACGACGCTCTTTAATAGACTTAAATTGAGAAAGCTCCTTTCTGGTCCGTGCGGCTAGCGTCCGAGACAGCGTTCATGGTATGGGAACGGCGTAGCAATTGATGTTAGAAACAACCTTCAAGATATGTTTATATCTGATAGATTATTAGTTATCCCTGATGCCATCCCCACAGAACTACAGAGGGCAGGACGCCCTGGAAATAGCAGAAGAGCACGACCAAACGGACTGCGTGACCCACATCAGCACGAAACAAGGCAAGATAGAATCCATGGTGCCGGAGCTGCTGGGGGGCCATGATGAGGACGAGGAAACGCTTTACAAGTGAGTAACAAACCTTCTGATAAAGTTCAGCACTGTTATGTATTTTCAAAGTCGTGCATTTGCCTGTTATTACCTACTGTATGTCCTGATTTACAAGTGAGCGGTGGAGTGTGGTAGAATATTCTGATTCACGACTGAATTGTCCAGATAGTGTAGTATAAATGTGATATTAATGTACGTGTCAACGTACGTGTCAATGTAAGTATCAAAGCACGTATCAGTTAAATCACATTCACCATTCTAGCAATATTCCTATCACTTTTACAAGTGAATCCATTTTCTGCGGAAACCCCAGGTTTCTAAACTAGATTCAGCTTGCAGCATTGTTACCAATACCTTAGTACCTAAGCTTTTGAAATGCTTGGAAATTGAAACCCTTCTCGTTGGGAGCGTTTTGTACCGACCTCTGGTCTGTAATGGTCACTGGTCACTAATCACCAGTCAATGGTTACCAATTACTGGTCACTGGTCTCAGATCCCCAGTACTTGCCGTGGTCACCGGTCATTTGTCATGGCCTACGGAGCACGGCATACAGCTGCAACTTCTTAAACCACTGATTTAGTTCAGATCAAGGAGTTAAAGCGGTTATATATTAACATATTACCATATCCCTGTTATTGACTGTTTTAGTAAGTTAATGGCGCGTGCCGAGTGCTCCCGTGGCACGCAACTCACTCTCTTTCCACGAAGTGATATCGTGCCATGTACCAAATCACGATAAACGGAGAGTCCTTGACCTCTCTTATCTGTAATCTGGTATTCGCAGGGTGCCTGGCACTGACCATTCAACTGATTGTCACGTGGTACAGCAGGACTAGTGACCAGTGGTAGTGGTACTGGTATATGATGAATTCCATGGAGTATGAAAACATCATATAATTGTTTAGGAGTGGCTTCTTAAAGTTGTGATGTGTTTCTGGTTCCTGGCCAGCTCCTCCCATCACGTTGATATCCTTATAACCCGGTGGGAAGTACCTCCCTACAACCCAGTACGCTATAGCCCGGTGGGAGTGCTTCTGGATTTCTGAGCAGCTCCTCCCATCACGTTGATCTCCTTACAACCCGGTGGGAAGTGTTTCTGGGCAGCTCCTCATATAGCCCAGTGCGGTGGGAAGTGTTTCTGGAGTTCTGGGCAGCTCCTCATGAGTTCTGTGCAGCTCCTCCTATTGCCCGGTACTTTGGGAAGTGTTTCTGGGCAGTTCCTCCCTACAACCCAGTACGTTGTGAAGTGTTTCTGGGCAGAGCTCACGCGGTGATACAGAACCCCGCGTACGCTACACCGCTTTGGGTGTCTCGGTATATTATCATCGAACAGGTCATTGGGTTTGCCGCAATGTCGCTACAGGTCACCGCCGTATATATAGGTACTACACACGATCGAAAGCAGTCCAATTAGCCAGGGAATTAGCTTTTCTCGGGCTCAAGACGTGTTAAGCTGGGCTTGCTTAGCGAACAAAAACGAGGAATCTTGATATATATGAATGTATGTTGGCTTGAGAACAGATGATGATGTTTCACGGCGAATATTTGCCAGGCTCACTGACCGCCTCTCCTCAGTCGTTTCCCTCTAAAATAGGAAGGTTCTCGCTCATGCGCTGTGTAAACAGATTGAACACTGTACGTATGGGAGGGAAAGCCGGCTTAGACCACTTGTTGTTAAGCGAAAGCGTCATTATTTGGGGGTAATCTGAAGTGTCGGTTAACAGAAAATATTTTACATATATTCTATCGGCTGAAGGCGCTCTGCCTGCGTTGGAGAGCCACCAAACAGCTCCAATTATAGGTTGTGTGCGGGGAGTAGCCGGCTGGGGTGATGTCAGGTTCAGGGGTTAACGTGGTGAGTTGGTGACGTGTCCAGCTCCCACTCTCCAGGGGTCCGTCTCTAGCTCTCTCCCTCAACCACCCTCCCCCACTCAACTATTAGCTCGTATAATGAGTCTGCTACGCTTGCCGTTCCGTTGTATGGCAATGACCGGTCTATACGATATTATAGCGATACCAGTGAACAAAAAATATACCACAACTTGAAGGAAATGTTCGAAAATTGGACCTCTTTACAACTGTTGCTCATGAAATTCACATCACCATGTGATCCACCACATATATTCAAAGATATATACTGCATGAATCATCACCAGAGCATGAAGGAAAAAACTCATGGATTTTGTAACTTCTTCTGGACGATCTGATAAATAATTATGTGAGGACGAATGTTGCATCTTGATTTGGCAATATTATGCAAGTTGGATATAAAAAGCTCATGTCACAGTGACCATATCTCCAAGTTCTTTGTACTATAACTAAAATAGCTCCTCCAGGAACTACCTGATAGCAGCAAAGATCAAACAATGGCAGGGGTTTGGTAAAGATAAAGTTGCACTGTTTTCCAAGCGAACTACTAACGGACATCTGAATGTCAAAGCGTTGGAGAACAGGAAAAGCAGATTTATTACCTCTAAAAGTGCGAAAGTCAACGTATGTATGCACCTGGGGAAACTTTCACTTCACAGTTCATTGTGAACACTTTAGCCCTGCAGACCACATCACCCAATCAAGCAGTTTTAAACGAAGTTTTGAGCATCCTATAAATTGACATTTTATGAATTTCATCAAAGCATCATTCAATTAATTTCAGGCCTAATTCTGCACTCATAAAACCAAATGGAGCAATTATGAACTTATGAAGACTTGCAAATTGCCCATGCGAATAAAAAGCTCAACTTCAACACTTCAATCAGAGGTGTATCATCTGCATAACCATGAGCTTATAGCTTCATCAAGTCACTAAGCCATTCAATGAGCCCCATCAAACCAACAAAGTCCTTTTCATCTGTGCCTTCCACAATCTACATGCCATGATCACGAGCTTTTGGTAACCCTATACCAACCCGGCAAGGTGAGAAAGCAATGCACGTGGACGGCTTGATACACTTCAGATGTAGGACCTGTCCAGCCAACCTCGCAGGAAGACCCATCTCCAGCCTGTCCGACAGACAGGTACGTTCCGCTGAGTCTAGAATATGAAAATTAGAGCTATCGTCAAAATTAGAAGATATAGGACAATGTTTTGTCCTTCCTAAAACTCTAAAAGTCGTTGGTTGTCTGGAAGTCATGTTCATTTTCCACTAGGGTCCAGTAGATAGAAATTGGACGCCGTCCGCCAAATCCCGGCAAATGAAGAAGGAAGTCCTGACTCGTGGTCTGCAGTGGGACTGCGGACAGCAGAAGAGTGCCAAGGTGGAGTTCACGGACCTGCTCTTCACCCCGAGAGTAACCTGCCCCCTTCCAAACCTCCCTAAAAAGAAGGCAGTCACGTCTAATGGAGCTGCTCCTGCCGCCAAGAAACCTGCCCCCAACGGCCACGATGGCCCTCCCAATGGGCACCGGAAGAAGCAGCAAAAGACCATGTCCTCAGAAAGCACCTCCAGTCGGAGGGCCCTCAGAGGCCCTGCCATCGAGGACAAGGCAACGAGTTTGTGGGTCCACAACGGCCTCACGCCTCGAGAGAAAGCCAACGCGTGCATGGACATGTCAGACAGTTACTCCAATAAAACGTGGATGTCTAAGTTCCGGATAGCCATGTCAGTGAACGAGAGCACCCTGAAGAGGAAGTTGAAGGAGGGCATTCCCAAGATGCCGATCACGAGGAACGAGCAGGGTCGGCTCTACTCCGAGCAGCTGAGCCGGCCCGCCCCCCGGACTAAGAACTCCACCTTCTCTGAGAACTGGGCTAACAAGGTGGACACTTCGGAGGCCGTGTCTCGGGGACAGTCCCGGGCCATTAGGGAGAGGGGCTCGGCCTTCATAAAGGAGCAACGCACTTCAGCTACTGTCAAGTGAGAAGGGCAATGGTAACATGCTGTACAGGCTTAATACATACAGGGTGCTACTGTGATGTGGAAACAACTGAACAAGATGAGAAGATAATCCCGTTCTTAACAACTCCTTATATTTGTCTTCTGACTCTAACAAGTCACGGGTTCACAGATAAGAAAATGACAGTCCGGATTGTTTGGACCGAAAGTGCAGGTTCTTCTTAGAACTCATGGGATGAATTTGGGATTTAGGAACTCGCTACCGAATGCATTCCTAATGCTTCATGCTAATGATATGAAAACATGAAAACAGCACTCAGGTATTGCAATTATACTGCTATCAAAAAATGGGGATTTTCTTCTTGAAAATTAAAAAGTAAAATTTCTTCACGACAATTATCTCCAAAACAAATAATTCACGGATTTTTTCAGTCTATCTTATTTGACATCATTTCAACTAAACTTTCTTGTAAATAGTTTACATTTCATGGTTTTTTATTATAGTATGGAAAGTTGATATTTGAATGCATAATTGAGACTTTTGTTTTAATTTTCAAGGGCAATTACTTTTGGAGATGGACTGTGTCAAGGACACTTTCCACTAGTTTCACACTTTGGTACTTAATCAGAATTCACGGGTACTACTCGGATCGTGTCAATTCATGGTTACAATTGGACGTGGTTTCGTGTCTCTCCATGGTACCTACATTTAAATGATTTGAGATTTCCCCGTGAGCTGCATATATTATAGTTTCGAAATTTAAAAGAACATGCTTCTAGGTCCTCGGCTCACCGACGCAAAACATTAAATTCATTAGACCTCGATGAGATCTGGACTGAGAGCACCAGGAGCAACTTTCACTTAATTTCACCCGTAGATGTGTCAGACTATAAGGGAGTTTATTAGAACGAAATAGCACCTGTTCCACAAGAAACGGTCAACGAATTATTAATTCCCCGTGCTTCGAACGCTTCAATCATACTACGGAAATCTAGTCTTTGAAAGCATGCGTTTTATGGGAGTTGGTGCTCCAGTGACAAAAAATACCACTATTTGATAGAAATTTCTCACTGACGTGATATACGGTCACAATCTATAAACTAAATAGACACGGATGATTGCTGGTCATGATTAGCACTTCCGTGCTGACGTATGTAGATAATAATAGACACGCGCCTATCCGGGTCCATGTTTGGATACTTCCCCAGGGTCGCAGTCCGAGGGATGTGTCCGCAGCCATAAGGGTGGGGTTTTAAAACCTATATAGACCTGATCAGGCCAGGGTCTGTGTATTATAGACACCGATGAAAAGGCCAGAGGTGTCTATATTGACGAAGGCAAAGAAGACTTGTGTGAATTTGGAGTTTTATAGGCCTATAGGGAACTCGAATTCATAGACCTTTGATTCGTCAACTCAACTATACATGATACAACATGTAAGATGGTCTCGAGTAAAGGAATGTTAGAGTTAGGCAGGGAATTCATGACGTCAAATTGTTTGTATTTTGTGCTTGGTATACCATAGCCTATACTTCCCTGGTTTTCTTATACCACCCCTTAAGAATTTGCATTCGATATCTCCTGCTCCCCATGCTAGCAGCCAACCATTTGATTTTAGATTTCATTAAAATCTTAAAATGAACATTGTATCATGGTCATTGGTCTTTATGAGCCAAATAAAACACTAAGTTAATGTGATCATCTAAATAAGCTTTAATGGGAAATTACAATGCAAATATAATTAAATATTTTTATTTGTGACCTCAAATTATACAAATATAAATTTCATCAAATAAATTTAACATAATCCTTAAATAAATTAAATATTGTCATTACAAATCCAAGTTCAGGCTGAGACAATGGAGGTGGCTCGTCAGAATGTTCATGTATCATGGTTATAATCTGTCATTATACCCCTCCCAAGCTTGTTTTAGCGGCTGTGTAAGTTTCGTTATACGGTCTCCACTGAGTAACAGTGCAAAAAGCTTAAAATGAAATTTGATTTTATAAACAAACACTCAAATATCTACTTAAGCGTTGAAGTTTTATAGTCATGTATGATCGAACTGGAAGTTATCGCAAAACATGATTGAATATGGACTCATATGAGGGTCCACAATCCACTTCAATCATTGATTAGCGCTTGCAGTTGTTACCATGTGACCCAAAAGACTGTTCAATTTGCACGAATATGTCTGCATCAATAAGATTTTATTGCAACTGGATAACCCGAAAATTGCACGAGAATTGTGAAATAAAGAAATTCAAATATCTAAAACTCCGATAGCCCTTTTAAACTCTTAAATAAGGGACCTATTTTTTGATCTTTTTCACTATCATATTTTAAAGTATCCAAAATTTTTCGTGGCATTTAAGGACATTCCATACATTTTCTACTTTAATGGCCCATTATTAGGTCTCTTAATGACAGCAAATTGATTTTTGATAAACCATCGATGATCAATTTAGGAAATAAAATTTCCAATATTCAGCATCTCATAATTATTGTTTATTTATTAATCTCACGCAGTTCCTTCTGACATCTGAAATCCTAGTAGTAATAACAGTTTTAATTATGTAATTCATAACAATAATACAAAAAGATTTCCGTCTTCTCTCTTTTTAACTGCCCTGCAGGCCCCTTGGCCTCTGACAGCATATTTATGTAACAACACGTTCGCAACAAATGAGTAACAGTGGAAGTTCGAACTGCAGTTTTGTGTGCGCGGCGTAAATTTGCGCGGTGTGTAGAAATGTTATTTATATGTCTTTACGCCGCGCAAACAAAACTGCGCTTTCGAACTGTCACCGTTATTCTGTGTATCGCTATAATAACGTCCTTCTATAACGTCCTTCAGTAACGTCCTTCTGTTTGTGCATCTGTCTGTGGAACTCAGTCCTCATATCCTGGTTTCTCTGCGTATATCTCTGATATGTTCGTCATATATGTAAGGAGTCGTCATTACCGGTCCTCCCAGGGCCTCCACGTTTTGATTGTCTGCTTCAGCAAACTTGAGCTTTTCTCGAGGGCAACCTGTCAAAAAGTGCTGGTGAATGGATTATAATCGATGATTAGAAAAGGGATTATTCATTGTTATTCATTTTATTCCCCCAATTATACCAGCCAGAACATTTCATGTAGTCATGCTATTTATTGTGAACCTACCTATTCTTTTTATCCTTTTTATATTAAATCCAAGCTCTAGCTTTTTCAAATAATAAATGCGTGAAATGAAACGCACAATTCAGGGTGCCTTTCCCTAATTTTGATACAATATTTTGAATCTCGATTCAAATGCCTGCTACTTTTGAGAAAGCTCAGCAAACACATATCTAGCATATCAGCCGCATATAAGATTTTTGATGCATGATTTATCCTACATTTTGTTACATTTCAAATCGTTTTTTTCTGTCCAATATAATCTCAGAAAGGCTCGTACACATAAAACATGATATATTTTCTATGATGCGCATAAAACGGTGGTGATAACGCGGCTGATTTCCTCTTCTTCTAGCGGGGAGTCAATTTACCGGAACGCCTCTTCTCTCCCCAGACAACATGTCTAATTTCCAGCTTAAATACCCAGTTACATAACATCTTTTCTGTTCCTAAACGCGCGCTCTATTTACCCACATGCCGCTTATTTCTAGAGTCATATAGTATCAATTTCCAGCTAACCCATCGATTTTCAATCTACTTTCTATCATACGTTTCTTTCACCACACTGATAAACCATAGTCCGTTAAACTTTAGTCGTCACATAATGATATATGTTGTGGATATTATCATAACTCCATTCATATACTTAGCTAACAGCTATTTGTCCTGCGGTATGTGTTTCCCAAACATGTCGCCCGCAGGTCTGCCGACAAACCGAGCCGCAAAAATATTATATATAGCGGAATGAGATATATTATAATGCTGTAATAGGCAGACGAACAATATATAATACAGTAGCAAAACAGCAGCAGCAGGAAAGCGGATTCAGCAACAATATAAGGGGGAAGTCAGAGAGGGAAGGCGTGTGTGTGGAGGCTGCAAAGCCTCCCAAAACACGCATTGGAAGAGCGCAGCAATCAGCACAATGCACATGTTTTCAGTTTTGCGTAAATGCGGAGAGAGAGAGTTGGCAGTCAGCTGCAAATCCAGGTGCTTGACCATCCAGCCTGTGCTCAGCAAGTGCGTGTCATCTCCTCTTTACCTGATGAGCGAGGGCTTCCAGAGTCTGTTTAAGGTCGAGTTTGAAGGGTGCCAGGTTGACTAGCGGTGATTCTGGTTGGGGCGGCTGGAGCAGTTGGGAGGCTGCGGCGGCTGCCCCCGTCTTGTTGAGGATTCCGAACTGTACGAGGGGGAGTGTTACAATACCCTCCTCTTACTTTGTACACAGTTAAACCTTGGGACTACACCCCCGTTTTGTTTTATTTCTCATTATGTTTAGTATATTAGTATTTGCTCTCTCTCACCTGTGAGGCTATGACTTCCAAGGTCTGTTTGAGGTCCAGCTTGAGGGGAGGTATGAGGGCTGCTGCAGGGTTGCTCTGAGAAGACACTGTAGGGAAGGTGGAGGCACTGAGCAGACTGCTGGCTGCTGCAGCTAGCTGGCTGCTCTGGTCCGCCAGGATGGTATCCTTGAGTTGGAGCATGGTGGGCGGGTGCAGGGAGAGGGGCGAGGAGATGGAGCCAGGGTACACTGCCGGCACGTAGGTGGGGGATGTGTCGAACCCTCCGGGGAGGGGACCGTTAGGATCTGTGGGGAGAGGGAGGGGGTTAGGGTCTGTGGGGAGAGGGAGGGGTTAGGATCTGTGGGGAGAGGGGGGGGGTTAGGATCTGTGGGGAGAGGGGTTAGGATCTGAAAGGAGAGGGGGTTAGGATCTGTGGGGAGAGAGAGGGGTTAGGATCTGTGGGGAGAGAGAGGGGTTAGGATCTGTGGGGAGAGGGCCGTTAGGATCTGAAAGGAGAGGGGGTTAGGATTTGTGGGGAGGGGGGTTAGGATCTGTGAGGAGAGGGAGGGGTTAGGATCTGTGGGGAGAGGGCCGTTAGGGTCTGTGGGGAGAGGGTTAGGATCTGTGGGGAGAGGGCCGTTAGGGTCTGTGGGGAGAGGGAGGGGTTAGATCTGTGGGGAGAGGGAGGGTTAAGATCTGTGGGGGGATAGAGGGTTTGAGACTGTGGGCCATTCGGGAACATCAATGGACAATAGTCAATACTGAAATTTTAATATTCTATTCAACATAAAATCATTTGAATGAATATGAAAAATCTTTATGTTCTACTTTTAGTAAAATTCATTTCGATGTGTTTACAACCTCATTTTACGTGTTTGAACTTCAAGTACTTAGGAACAATGACTAAATTACTGAATATCACGAGACTGTTCAGCTAGACACTTTGATTACTTCCTTTACAAATTACCTGCGGTGTTGGTGTCAGGGGACTGCGGGTCAGGGGTTGGTCGGGAAGGTGACAAGTCTCCTCCTCCTCCTACTCGGGTAGGTGACACTCGGGAGCCAGGGAACTCAGAGAGGAGCTCGGCTGTCGTGCTGCTCACTTCACCTCCTCCGGGGCTGTCTGACCTGAGCAAGAACGGTTATAGTCCTGAGGTTTTGAGGAAGAGGTGTTACTGAGATGTTCAGAGGCAGTGAGTGACTGAGAGGGTATGAGGCGTCAGGGTTCTGAAGTGTCAAAGAGAGGAAGAGATCGGGGTTTTAGGGTTTGATGTGTCCGTGTAATTATCCAGACCATGTCTAAGAGTGAGTTGTTGTCTGTTCAGTACGGAAGTTATCAAGCGATCGATGTTTTTAATGAAGCCTTTTCGATCCTATTTCTCCATGAAATAAAAACCTATATACCAATTAATTGTACCCCTTGATACATTAAAGTGATGACCTATCCCCAACATAACACCGCACTGGTTTTATCTCACTCTGTACAAGGTAACACTCAATTAAAATTAAGAGCCCCCCAAACACCCCACGCTCTTCACCGGACCTGGACGAATTCTTTCACTCAATTACGTACTCCGCTTGAGTGACAAGGCTGCAACAATTTTTGAATTATCTGTAACCCTAAACCCGATTCGCCCTCATTCGATCACCGAGGTGTTAACGCTGATAAAGGGGCGCCTCTTCCGCTTTAATTGAGTGCGTACTGCAGTGTTTTATCTCCCTGTGGAAGAGGCGGGTAGAGGAAGAGGCGGGAGTAAAGGTGTGAAAATCCGGATCAGATTCTAAGCCCCCTTATGCGAGTGTAGCTCAAGGAAGTAGTGACGGTTTAACCTTAAGTAAGAGAAGAAGGGAGAGGTGCAATATACATACAAACTTCTAAACTTACAGAAGTACAAAGATAAGTGACTATGGTGCCTAGTACTGTCCTTTAGTTTTACAGGTATTTTAGTAATAACAGTAGGTATATATTATATTGTGAATCATTGTGCTTTCAGCCACA
Organism: Beroe forskalii; assembly: GCA_011033025.1. NCBI lineage: Eukaryota > Metazoa > Ctenophora > Nuda > Beroida > Beroidae > Beroe > Beroe forskalii. Next base: position 189,824 of record WFMF01000042.1, read on the forward strand.
CCTGCTTTTCCCCATGTGATGAGTCCGCTCAGTTTACAATGTGTACTACAGAGCTAAGTGTTATAGTGGTGCAGGTTATTGACAAAGAACCAGCTTTAGACACCTCTTTCTTTCTCAGAGGAAGGACACTTAAAACTAAAGCTCGCAGGGCCGTTTTGTTACATTCCCAAAGGGCACACCTTCAGTCGCCACAGCATTACATACAGAAAGGCTAAGGTTTGGTGACATAACCTCCCCTGTTTGCAATAATCGAGGGCAGCAAACGTTCTTTTAAATATTCAAAAGATCCAAGGAATAAAGAAAAACTACATGCTGTAAAAAGGGCAGTATAATTTCTTGGTTAGAGAAACATTTGATTGTTTGTCTGACTTGTCTTTGTTTCTTGAAGAACAGAGATCTCGGAACCCTTTAGCGAAGGGGTTGTGATCAATCTTCAGTTGGGTGATCTGCAGATGAATGTGATTAGCTGGATATTTTATTTTGGCATTTTCAATTTAATTACCTTATTGTCCTTTATTCAACCGGCTCTTAAGGACAAAAACGACTTTGAGATTTTTGTCCAAAGGGCCGGTTAAAAAAAAGGCCGGTTAAACTGGGCCCGGTAAAATTAAAGGCCAATTAGTTGAGGTCAAGTGAAACTTTTATGACTTGGCTTATGTAGTGTAAAATTCACTTGAGGTTCATTATATAAAATGTTAATGACCTAAATCATATTAGCCAATTTTGAGGGTACTTGTAGGCGTGCAATAATAAGTAATATTGCACTCCTCACATTGGCTAATACACTAAGAGCATGGCAAATGGTCATGACGCTAATAAAATTATTGCACTCGGCTTCGCCTCGTGCAATAATTTGGTATTGTCGCACTCGGCCTGCTCCTCGTGCGACAATACAAATTATTGCACTCGGCTACGCCTCGTGCAATAATTTCTATTAGCGCATTCCCAGCCATGCTCTAAGCGTATATTAATACACCGGGATTTGGGTCTTTTGATGCAATTTATTGAATATAAAGGGTTTTTCCAGAGCATAAAATCCTTGATCTGGCAACCACCAGAAAAATTTTTGTCCAAGGGGCCGGTTAAAACGGTTCAAAAATGATTCAATTTTTGTTGATAGGGCCGGTTAAAAAAAGGCCGGCTAAATAAAGGCCAATAAGGTAGAAAGTGTAGAATTCTGTAAGTGTCATTTTGCAAAATGCAAATGTTTGATTTGTGTGTAAAATATTTAATTTACATCATGCATAATCTACAAAATGTATTGAATAAGCATGGTGAAATTTAAACAGTATGTATAAAAGTGGAGGAATGCACTTTACCTGATCATTCTGGTAAGCTGTGACTGCCATGAAGGTCGTCTCTGGGAAGGATACTGTGGTGAAGGAAGCAAACTGGAGCCACTTGATGTCGTTAGCTTCCACCACGTGTATCCTAGGCTGGTATCTGTGCATCGAGTTCAGGATGATCTGAGGGGAGATGGTTCTAAAAAGCTAAAACTCCAGGGAATAAAATTAAGGGGTTAATCCTAATCTCAAATTCGTGTTTTCCAAGATGTGACGGGTGACCCCCCTCCTCCCCTGAGGATTTACTCAAGTAATCCATTTCAGGGGGTTAATTCTTATTTTCTTGTCTAATGTTACAGTGAGGTCAGAGCTCCAATATATATGATGGTTCAATCTAATCTCTGAACTTTTGTAATATCCATCACATTGTCCCTTGTTCAGATGGTCTGATCTCTCTTCTTGTCACCCACAGAGAATAATTTGACAAATTCCCCACTGTGTTATGAGATAGTTACCCTGGCAGCCCAAGTATCTCTCACATCCTCTGCTCTTAACCCTCGCGAGTTTGCAGCTCTCAGGCTTGTAAATGAAGTGTTGCCCACGAGACACACGACGTAATGAATTATTATATAATATCTGCCTGTTAATTCCTCCGTTTAATAATCTGTCATTCGTGGCTACTAAACAGCCGAGAGAGAGATGTCACATCTCGGCAGCTGTAAATCAACTGCTACTCTACGCTCTAACTTTCTAGGAGTCCACTAAGATGACGGTGATGATGCCACAATACAATGAATTTCACACAATTGTAAACTTCTCAGAGACGAATTAATGTGCAATGAGGAAATGATCTGTCGTAAAATCTGGCAGCAGCTGACCAGCATTGAAGGCTCAGGCATGAGGCTGGCTGAGTTGGTTGTTTTCCCCTTTCAGCTTTCAAGGAATAGAGATCCTTACAATCCATACAATATTTCATTCAGGGACTTTGCCCCGAAATATCAAACTGTTTTTGCAGACAACCATGATAACATTCAAAAGAGTGCAGTTTAGAAGAGTCCTTCCACTTGCCACCTTCTAAATTTGAATTTTCATTAATCAGGCATAATTCTTAAAGGCGCCTCTATTTATACCATTAAATGAGTTAACCCTTAGTTTGGGTTTGATTGAGAACTCTATCCTAATTAATTCCGTGGAAAGATCTCACATCTAAACCATCGGTTAACTATGAGCAGGTACAGTTTAACTATGGGTTCCATACTGTCAGAGTTCATCAAATCATCCCGAACCCTAGAAGCAGTTTAACCCATTTAAGCATTAAAACACACTTACATGTCCGTGCTGGTCGAGTGTGTTGTTGGTTAGCTTCATCTTGTGGAAGGTGATGGGTCCCTTCATCCACTGCTGCCCCGTTGCTGGGGAGTCTGGGTGGATGTACATCCTGCCAGGGACTGTGGGTTCTGCTTTACCGGCCACAACCTGTAAGACATGTGTCAGGGTGCTCAATAATGCAGGGAATGGGGTGCAGAATGGAATACAGAATGAGGTGTAGATGTGTTAGTTGGTGGTTGTTATACTGCTCAAAAGGGGAGCCGCGCATCAAAAATAATGTTGGCGATTGAAATGCTGGGGATCCCTTCCGAAATACACTTAAGTCAAAAATGGACTAAAGTCAAAACTTTATAATTGCAAATTTTGCCCTAAATTTTTTACATAAGTCCGTTTTTTGAGTGTTTTGGAAAGCAACGCCTGGTCCACTAATTTGAGTATGCAGTTCACTTACCCATTGTGAGTTCTGGTATTTGTATCGGTGATCATCAGCTGGGATTACATCCATGAGGACAATGTAGCGACTGTTCGGGTTCAGTCCGCTCAGCTTCAGCTTTATGGGGGGAAACATCCGCCTGAAATGAGGGAGTATGTTAGTGGGAGTATGATAATGGGAGTGTGTTAGTGATATGTTTGTGGGGGTATGTTAGTGGGAGTATGTCAGTGGGAGTATGTTAGTGATCTGTTAGTAAAAATGTGGGAGTATGTTAGTAATCTGTAAGTATGTTAGTAATCTGTTACTTGTTAGTATTATGGAGTATGTTAGTGATCAGAAGTTAGTAAGTTAGTAGACTCATGGTTGTCCATTGGCTGTGTGGCACAGGGTCCTAGTCGCGCGCGCGCCCTGTGCGTGTGTTCCTGTTGCCAAAATACGATGTGATTGTGAATTGTGAAGATTATATCAGACGATGTCTTATTACTTTATAAGTGCTTTTAGATAACAATGTTCCTGGTTCCATCCTTAGCAGATCTAGAAATAAAATTATGTTGACTCATTATGAAATTGATCAGGGCAACAAATTTGTGACAGTAATGAACCTTTGTTTCAGGACTTTGCTCTATTCTACAGCATATTGTGTTTGTTTATACTCTATGTTTGACATGAAATTGTTGACTCAAATGTTTCATTTATTTTGACATGGTTTCGTAGAATAATTAGCTAATTAAGCTAATTATATGATTTCTTGGCACTTCAATCCTCTCTATCACGTTTAGCAATTACCCATGCTATATAACATCTGTATGATGTTTTCAATGGCAGTTAATTATGGCACATTCGCCACGTTTTAGACACGTCAAGAAAACAATTACTCGCCCAAATCAATGGAATTAAAGGCTCTGGGCAGTCTACTAGTCCGTGTTAATCTTTGTCAAACATGTGAAATTTAGTGCCCACCAGCGAAATTATACCTTACGACACAAAAGAGGGAAATTATGTGTATCATAATACCTGAGCAAATGTGTCCCGAATCTGAATTAACCTCTTCTACAACGTAATAATACGTTAGAAAATGTCTGCAATTTCAGTGTGATGATGATAAAAGGCACTCCTCTATATTCTCTCTTCACAGCTAAACCTTAGCCGAGCTCATAATACCGGGCTATCCTAATCAGCATTTGAAAACGGCTCTTTACCGCAGGGGGGAGCAGGGGATGGAAAGGCGGCGGATATGGCTGCTTGGCTAATTGCTAAGCGCACATTGATCAAGGCATGCTCTTCACGTGCACTTTTGTCAGGAAAACTTAACCCTCTCTCTCTCTGTACTGATTATAATAGTGAGATAAAGATAATTGATTGAATAAATTAAATGGGGGATAGAGTAGATTTCCTCGTCAGGAAACCAGTGATATATGGCTCCCAGACAATGGGCAATCGACCTCCGTTTATTACGTATACGTATAACACAAAGGGTAAAAACAAGGTATATGGGCATTGCCTGCAATAATCACATGGCCCATTGTTTTTACACAATTGCTGGAGGACTGAGGCACTTAATGTTTGGGCGGATGTCCTTTTCAAAGGATGTTGTAAGCAGTAGCTTGCATTAATTAAACAGTGTTACGAGCTGGTGAATATTCAGCGGGCTTCCCATTATTGTCAGATAGACTGGCATGGAGTGGTAGCCCCCTCCTCACAAGGGACTCAACACGTGGGGAGGGCCTTAAGCCCCCGGATAGGGCTATCTAGCTTCCTCTGTCACATGTTGGGTGGATCCTTGTCACATGTTTAGAAGGGTAAAAATAAATGTGATTTCAGAAAGTGAAGTGCGGGGAAAAGTTGGTGGATGGAATAGCTGGTTTGGGAAGCTGATGAAACTCAATTTAAGATCTTTAAGATGGAAGGTGGCTCCTATTTTCGTGGGTTATCTATGAAAAATATTTACAAATTGTCAAATATTTTCCTCGGGACAATATCTCACATATCTCAAAGCCATCTCACCCCTTTAACCCATGTCCACTCACCTTCCTGTCTTAGTGATGATCATCTCACTCGTTTAACCCCTGATCACTAACCTCCCTGTCTTAGTGATGATCATCTCACCCCTTTAACCCCTGTCCACTAACCTTCCTGTTTTGGTGATGATCATCTCAACCCTTTAACCCCTGTCCACTAACCTTCCTGTTTTCCAGGTTAACATGTACGCCCTTGCTCCACGTAACCTTCCCGGAGGAAGGCCATCTCACCCCTGTCCACTAACCGATGTTGGCAGGGATTATCTCACCCCTATCCCATGGAACCTTCCTGTTTCGGTGATGATCATCTCGGTGCCTGCGGGCGGAATAATGCTTCCACAACTATCTCCAGGTTGCACATGAACTCTCCCTAGGCGTCACAGCAGCGGAGGATGGCGGAGGGGCGAGAGCCTGAGACGAACTATCTAAAGCCTGCTCCTCCCGCCAGCCGTGAGAGCGAGGTTATTTGGAGAGAACGTCGCGTCCTTGACAACATGTCAGTGAGGACGCCACCGTTTCATTGGTTAACGGAATAGAACCCCCACAATATTAGGAGGTTTGCCCGGGTTAAACAAGGAATATTATATGCCCCCACGGGAAGGGAGGTGGTTACTAAGCGACATCAGCTCACCATGGTTACCCCTGGTCATGATATCACGTACAACTGCTAGTCTAACTTACGCAGCGGGTATGCGCTGCGAATCACAACTTTTTAAATTACGAAATAATCGGATAGACGGACCCTTTGACATTTTCACCATCGGTCAAGAGCCTTCATGATCGTAATTAGATTGGCTACAAGATCACCGGTAACGCGCAAACCGTTAAACGCTTGATCTGTGAATGTTTAAGCGTTAATACACCTTGTTTTTTGATCGATCAATGAACTCTGTCAACGAAGGAATCAGAAATAAACGTAAATATAAGACACAGCTAAGTAAGATAACACATAGAAAAACCAGTTGATGAGCCACGGATTTCAGAGAAATCATGAACCAATATTCTAATATATTGACGCCTCCAAGACAATACATCTATTTCTAATACTATCCATTAGGAGTATGTGACGAAGTGAACATTATCATAAGCAGCAGGTGGGGGTCTTATTCTTCAGACAATGGGAAAAAGAGAAAAATTCGGCACCTCCCACAATAGAAGTAATCGTTACTAAGTGCAGAAAATAGAGACTCTGGAAAAATCAAGCAGTGGGAATGACATGGTTATTATGGCTTAGAATGCTGAATTTATGACGTAATTGAGTAGTTGTATCATGGAGGTTGTTCAGAGATAATTTCAAGGACCCTGAATGTTTTTCTAGAGAAAATAACGCGTGCTTTTCTATTAGATTATGATAAAGAACATAACATTAATTGACTGAATATTTGCTTTTTTGCCCATCTACAAGTAAAACATCCCTTATTAAATTTCTATCTGCTTTAATAGTAAGCCATCAATTTTCGGCTTGAAATGAAAATAACCTGATGAAGCACTAAAACGATGAAACATCGATCTTATATCCTCATTTTAAATTCCACGAAGCTATAACATCCACCTCAAGTCAAATATCACAGATTTAGCAGAAAAACTTCGCTTCGTCATCAGCACCCCATGAATTTACCATTTCAACAATTCAAAACTGAGACATATATGATCGGATCACAGCACGTACCGTAGTCTGTAAAATGAAAACCAGGAATTACGCGTGGAGTTATATACACACATACGTGACCAAGTGGCATTGACAGCTCAGGAGATTTGCCAGGCTCGTGGTCCCCAGAGCCTACGTAGGTGTCAACTGTCAAATATCCCATGTCTACACATAAAGAGCACTGCCCAGAGCAATCACAGGGAATACCCCATACTTCAATGCGGTAAAGACGCTTAGATTATTTGAAAAATATACAACTACTCCACACTCTCATACTTTGTGTTTTAATCTTATTTCCATTCTCTAGAGCGAACATTCTCAAGAAGAAAAGACTGTATAATTTCCTGTCAAATGCCCTGTAAAAGAAATATCCAGAATTGGTATGTATTTTCATATATTGATTTCCACACGTTTTTGAACACTTATTCCCTTTTTCACGCGGTATTTTATTGTCCTTAGTACGCACTATCAGAGTATCAGGAAAACACTGTACATCTCATGCTACAGCTCACCAATGCGCTGAACTATGACAAACTACTTAACTTATGCTCGATAAAATATAGGTTAAATCCATGTTTTGAGGTGCTGTTGATAAGCTGTGTTCTGTATCACTGGAATGAGGCAAGAAAGTTGTGAACTGCAAAACGTGTTCACAAAAACCTAAAAGTATTTACTGATCTTATACGGTGTTAATACAGTCATCTTTACTTAAGTACTTTATATTCTTATGGCATAAAATTCGAGGATTTTGGATGAATCCTGCGATATATCCTGCAATCTAAATTGTTTTCCTAATTACTGAATGAGTTTAAATTTCAAAATGGTCCAATGGTTTATGCTTTCTTTAAAATGATAAATATTATCCTCAATAATATTTATATAACGTTTACAGGCAAAGCCGGATACACTACTACACTACACTGACCATGTAACCATGGTTACTATGCAAACGCAAAGACCATGTTACCATGGCTACCATGCACACACTCAAAGAAAACCTTACCATGGTAACCATACAAAGACCATGCTACCATGGACACACGAAGAAACCAAGCTGCCATAGTTACCTGCTCACAAAATCAATCAAGCTGTTGGGACCCTCTGTGCTTCCCGTCCCTATAGGTATGTTTTACCTTGTCATCCTGTCATGTTTAATTCAGAGCCGTGATTTGACTTTATTTCAAGTATTCGGGGTGTATCGTGGTTCCAGATGCACGTTCCTGTCAATGCACGTGCAAATCCCCCCCCTAATATGCGTCACTGGTGATTGGTTGGTGGTTCTGTGCTTGTAACTAGGTGAACCCCCACTGACAAACCAATGAATTGAGTTGCAAGATTCCCAATATCTCCCTCGATACGCATAACAGAGTCAGCCACCATCAATGGGAATTTCAGAGTGAGTTCTGATTGGAAACATCACAACATACAACTTATTGGCTTTTTGATCATGACTTTCTATCCCTGGCACCTGTTGCCTAGTTATCATGAACTATGAAAGGAAAGCAGAGCACCAGTGAATTGAAGGATGTGAATCTTGATCAAAGTTCGATTAAAAGGCCATACTAGGCAAAGCCAATAAGCAAACTGTATTTGACAGTCAAAACCGAAATAAGCCTCTCCTACTTTAGATTGAGAAGTTTTTCTAAATAATTGTAGCACAAAGTAGAGCAATAGAATATATTGAATCATTTCAATCCTACTAAGTAACACCTATAAAAGGCCCACGTACTGAAATGCTCTTATTAACTAGAATGAAGCTAATATTAATATGTGCTTAGAGAGTATATTATTTCCTTTTGTGTAAGATGCTCTCAGAAATCGTGTGAGAAAGCTAAGGAGGGAGAGAAAAACAGATGTCAAAAAGGACTTTGAAAACTCGTATAATTTCACACGTCCCGCAAGGTCTGGTATCTTACATTCTCACATATAAAACGGAACAAAACAATGAGAGAAGGAGTTGAGTTGCTTTGTGATTTGAAGGAATGACCTACTTAAAAACATATGGAAAACTGTGCGTGTGTGTGTGAGATAAATCATTACCCTTATATTATTTAGTGCCATTACTTTTCTTTAGATAATTGTTTTTGAAGTTAGTTAATTGAGTCTACTAACTAAAACAAAGACTCTAAAGTCCTTGAGAGCTAATAACCGCTAGATGAAATACATTCTCTTTCAATGGTACTACTTAAGGTAATAATAATAGGTGTTATTATTATTATGATTATTGACCTAACCCAAGTATAAAACTTATAACAAATAGTGGCTATTCTAAGTAGAAAACTTTGCAAATGTGTGGGTAGTTTGTAATATAGTGTCGCATTGTATTCAGAGGCCGGTACAAAAATAGTTCACATCATTGTATATTCTAAAGTGGATAGTAATTTTGTGATGCTGTAGTGGTTATACGTGAGCGCCAAGCATCGGTTCCACCGAACGTGGGTAAAGACAATTCTAAAAACTGAGAGATATGCCTATTGATGCTATAATATGAGCATTACACTGGATTTATTTGCATTTACTTGAGTTCCTTACAACGGTTCAGATCATATCCGAAGAGAGTTTTATCTAAGAAAAATATATGATAACAATATTTTATTCCCCACATTTAATAAACTAATAAATAGTTGCGAAAAAACAGAAGTCAAAATCCCAAGAAAGTAGGGTTACGTAAAAACGTTAACAAATAAAAAGCAATCATAACTATACCACAAAATATTTTTACAGGATTTCGAACAAACACTTACTTTTTCGAATTTAGTAGAAAATATTTAACAAATTTTCGAACAAGCACTTACTCTGTCAAATTTAGTAGATATTTAACAAGTTATCGAACAAGCACTTACTTTGTCGAATTAAGTAAATATTTAACAAGTTTTCGAACAAGCACTTACTTTGTCGAATGTAGGGATGGAACTTTTTGAGGGAGCTGTCGGAGAGGGCGTTGACGGAGAAGGGGTTGTTTCTGCTGCTTATCTTAAAGCCCGTGGACTCCATGATCATCTACAAGCAATATATATCTATACACGCTATGCTATCTCTAGGAAAGACAACAGAGTTACAGCAACTTCAGCTGAACAGCTCGGTAATGGGGTGTTGGGAAGTGCGCGGCGCGCGAGAGCCCGCAGCTCCCTCCTTCTCCCTCGCTGCGTGACGTCACGAGGCGCGTGACGCGTCACCTGACCGTTGCTGCTGCAATAGGAAGGTGCTTACTCTTGTCGGTTTGATCTGCGCTAACTGCCGAGCGGATCGAGTTAACTAATCAGGGTAAACACTAATTAGCATATGTTTTGTTTGCCCGGACAATGAGTCGGATGCAGGCGACTGCTGTACAGCCGGAACTAGGATTTAGAGCGAACAATAAAGATGAATTTAGGCCTCTAAAACGATTACTGTGTTTCATGATTACACATTTGGTATTGATTCTTGTACCTCAGCCTATTGAGTCGACTAAAGAGTAGACATTAAGCGCGGAGTTCTTTGAAAATGGGAGTGAACTGCATGCATTATCCCCTCCCGCTTGCTGCCTTTCCACCTCCTTACGCAACACTTTTGTCCGACAAACAAGCCAGTTGGCGTCAGCTACCCAGCCGCGGCTTGGTTTACAGGAGTTAATTGCAGAGCTTCCCAGCCTCTATTTGTAAACAACTGCGCATTGAATGATTCGACTGGACAAAGGGTTTGATGGTTTAATGGCTCTACAGCCGTGAAATGTACCCTACTTGCACGTGCTATTTTCAAATATTCCGTACCAATGCACGGCAACTTCTCCACTTCGCAAATACACATGAGTGGATAACTCACGACTAACCACTGATATATGACTGACAAGCGTTTACGATCAAGCAAGAAACATATGATTCTAGCAGTGCAGTTATGCCACCCCAGCGAGCATATGGTTGGGCACATAAACATCATACCATATAATATGTTTCCACGAGACCCTTAAGCAGCGTCTATTCTAATTCTCTAGTCCAGACTACGGCTGTCAAACGAAATCTTCGATTCGCCAGTTGTCACAATTTATCACCGAAACCGTTTTAATTGCAAGTCCAGCAGCATTTAAGCTTGAAGACTATAATATAATTTTTAACGCAAACGTTTGACAATCTTTAAAACCATCTCAACTCGAAAACAAGCGGAAGGGATTATAACATTGTGAAGTGCATTAAATGTAGTGGGGGGATCAAACCGTCAAGTTTAATTATCACTCTAATTTCTACTGCAATACAAGCAAGATACTAAGATAAGAGGATAGACAAGCGATACATAAACAACAACACCAAGATATATAAGATTGTTATCAGTTATTTGAATTCTAAAAACCATTTAATTTACGTTAACTCTCCCTCCGAACACGATAGCTCTGAACTATTATTAGTGGAAGGTATTTAAGCGCCTTGATGCATGCTGGGGTTCATGTTACAGCCGTGTAATTGGGCTGCTAATTACCGTTTCCTGGTCCCCTCCTCCTCCCCCTTCTTGGTTGGTGACCGGCTGTCGGAGGGTGCCATCTCGCATCTCCTCCTTCTTCTTCTCCTGTCTCTTCATCTTCTCCTGTAATGTCTCAGGTGTGGTGTGAGTTGTGGCCGTGTCAGGCGGTGAGTGCCGGGTAAAGTTGCATGGTGTGTAGAGAAGGTGTTATCGCCATAGTGACGCCGATATAGGGCCCGTCATGAAGGCGCCACGGCCCTTATGAAATCACATTTTCATAGCTACACGCACCATGACAACACTGTTGCTATGAAAACACAGTTATTATGACAACACTGTCACTATGATAACACTGTTACTATGACAAAACAGTTACTATGACAACTGTTACTATGATAGCACTGTTACTATGACAATACTGTTACAGTGTTACTATGACAACACTGTTACTATGACAACACTGTAACTATGATAACACTGTTACTATGATAACACTGTTACTATGATAACACTGTTTTCTATGACAACACTGTTACTATGAAAACACTGTTAGTTTTTACTATGGCAACACTGTTAGTTGTTACTATGATAACACTGTTACTATGACAACTGTTACTATCACAATACTGTTACTATGATAACACTGTTACTATGGCAACACTGTTGCTATGACAACACTGTTACTATGACACCACTGTTGTAACTTGTTATAATAACGTGACATTCCCTCTTAGCCACGATACATTGGTCCTATTGAAATTGAACATTTGAACAAAATGAGGGCATCTCATGTTTGTCTCCTGAGGATGTCTTGTTCACTATCGTTCAGGGCAACATTCAGAATACTAGAATAGTCAGATGAGGATATGATAGTCAGATGAGGAGCTTAGGATGAAATTACCACCCGGCTGTTCTGTATGGCTGGAAGTTTGAACAAATCGTGTGTCCCACTGGTAATCCACTGAATGTGGCATGATATAATCTCTGTAAGTGAGATTATGCTAATCAAAGCTACATGACGTCAACTGTCGAATCAACCTGCAGCTGATCTCAGTAGTTTGGTAGTTTGGTCACACTATATTCGTCTTCTAGTTCCCCCCACAGCCTATAATTGGTACGTCACCTTTCCCTCTGATTGGGTAGCTACTGTCTCAGGAAGGCAGATGGAATGTCGACACTATCAGGGCTTAGAATGTTCACTCTATGACACATCCCCGCCTTCTAGTTCACACCACCTCTTCTTACGATGATTTGGGTGAAAACCACGTGACTTTGAACAATATGTGTCTATAGAGCTCGGGTGGTTCTAATTCATTACGGTGAAACTTGCGACAACTTTATATTTCTTGCTTCTCCTACTGCTGCATACATACAAAACAGGCCTCCACAGAACCAGGCGTTCTGCTTCCTCAACATACCTTGTCCTACCCTTATAATGACGTCACTCCCAACCGCTTATTCACCTGACGCAGCACATTATCAGACGAGGGTGATAGCACATGTTTTTCATTAACTTCACCTTCTCCAGATTAAATCTGTATTTTGACAAATAGATACATCTGAAACAACCCCCTCCAAGTAGACGTTATCTTGTGTTGGAAGGCTTATCTGTCAGATATGAGGCAATTCATTGTTCCTCAATACTCACCCTTGCGATGGTATCATAACCCCTCTCAATCATACTTCACCTCTTAATCTTATAATTATAATGATTTATCAATCTGTCAAGAATGACACTTCTTGTAAAAATGAGATGAAGTTTCTCGAAGTGATTAAAAAGTTCAATGTCTTCACTCTAACCATCATACAGTTTATTATCATGTTGATAATGAAATGATCTCACATAATCCCAAAACTTTTGGGCCAAAACTATGAAATTTTGGAATTTCCAAAGAAAATTCCAACTCAACTTCATGGTGCCAGCATTTTACTGCCGGAAAACCATTAGCTGGTCACGTTTCCCGAGTATCGAGTTTTCTTTTTTACTGGATTTATTTCAGAAACACGCCGTTTTTGGCGCTTATATATGTAAAAAGTTCCTGTAAATATTTTGATTGGAAGTCAGATCCAGCAGTTTAGCGCATGTGTTTACACGGACAGATATCTTATTTTCTGGTGAATTTCACTCCCGGTTTTAACAGTACTCCAAGTTGAGTGACGTTATTTTCATGCCTTGCAATGGTCCATTGATGGGGTATCTCAGTGCCTACTTCCACTGGCAACATAAAACTGAGAGTTCCGGGTTTATATCCCACCTATATCCAATAGATCTCTTCTTTTCACAGCTAGAAGACTGGTAGTTCCCGCCCGGATCACGTTTTGTAGCTACCTACTTGAGTATACTTGAGGGCAATTCTCACACGTTAACAAATACCTAGATCAGGGAAAGTGAGAGAGAGCTGGCGCACTTCCCCCCAGTTACCACCCTGATCCATGGCATCCTATCACAACGTGGCTAAACGGACTTCCACCGGCGGGATCCTGACACTTACGTCAAGTAATTGACACACTTACCCGTCTAGCACGGAGAGCTCAGATATACTCCTCCAACCGCGGATCAGAGGAGGATATAATGAGTTATTATTGCCCGTCAATGTGTCCTGCTAGATCTTATCAGGAATTTAGATAGATCTATGACAGGGAGACGCCCGCACGAGCAATAGGCGCTCCAGCTTCACCAGAACCCTTGGTAAACCATGGAATGTGGAGTATTTGTCAGTGCCTATTGTTGCAGCGTGACGTGGTGTAACAGCTTAAAAACTCGTTGTAATAACGGCTTGAAAACAGCACAGCAGTCTACTGGGGAGGGGTTTACCGCCAGTAGCAGAGCCTTTAGACACTACCTCATTAGATCCCTCACCCGGAATTCATTCAATCCTCTTAAAATATAGCACCCTCAAAAACTGTAAAGTCTGTTTCTCATCGAGGTTTTTGGCCGCTGTACCCGGATACAATGTATCCAGTATCGAATGAGGTAAAAACACCTATTAAAAGCGAACTATATTATTGATAACTATATTTAAATCCTATATAAACGTGAAAATTACTGCATCCCTTTAACCTGTGGCTGTGCTAAGGAGTTGGAAGTGTAATCAGAAATTATGCCCGCTCTTTCGTCCACTAAAGCACTTATAGACAGCCGAGGAGCTCTGTTTGTTTCGCTATATTTCCATAATGCAACACTCCAACTTTAAGGACAAATAACAAATTATTGAAACATCAGCTTTTTAAAATGTTTCAATTTCCGAGCCTTCTCAATGTTAGATCATGGTGGTGGACAATGGCCAAGTCAAGATCTTGGTGTTTAATCCTAATAAACATGGTTCTTATCAAATGATCAGATGATAATACAGGAATTGAAAATTGTCAACAAAAATGATTACAATAAGGGCCCGCGGGCCGAAGGTGATGATTAATTATTTGGCCAAGATTTGTTGCTGCTAAAAACAAAATGCAAATGGATGGTTTCATCAAAATATGTTGTGGTTGGATTTATCAATTGGATGGAATGATGGATTTATCATAGAAAAAATTCTCAGAAAAATGGTTTAGGAGACTGAGAGAAGCCTTCTTCGAACTCAGCAGTCTACTCACAGCTTTTAACACTTATAGAATCCTCTGATGTCTTCATCGGTGTCTATGATACATAGACGCCTGCCTGATCGGATCTGTATTGGTTTATATACCCTCGGGGTGCGGGTCTAAACCGGATACATCCCTCGGGCTGCGCCCTCGGGAAGCAACCCAAAATGAGCATTGGGCCCGATAGGCGCGTGTCTGCGCTTTTTACATGGTTGTTCTTGCTATTAATTGCTATTCTCTTGACAGTTGACACGAGTTACACAAATCCTAATCAAGAAATTTTCTTATCAATAGAATACATGGGGCATGTATAAATGAGCTGTATCATGTTGAATAATTGATACAACTTCTCATGTAATCAGATAATTGGGGTCTCCGTATCTCACACCTGATAAATTTTGACACTTGTTGCCACAAAATAATTGCTCCCGTGATCAATAGGCGTTATCGATTCTTCAATCACTCATGCTGTAAAGCATGATTTTGACTTCTTCAGATGGCCTCCACTCTCTCATACGACCTTGGTAAGCTCATTTAGCCCTCTTCTCACGTAACTCAAATCCTCCTCAGTTGTCGCATTAGAGATTAAACTGAGTAGCTGCTAAAATTTGTAGTTGTAATCTGGTAATCATGCGTAAGTATAGTTGTAGGTGAGAATGACGTCATTATCACATGATTTAATGGTGAATCAATGACGAAACACCACCTATATGTGTCTCGTGGGAATATAACTCGCAGACTAAGCTCTAAAGCTGTGAGATGCCCGAGCTAAACACAGCTGGCTTCATGACAGGGCTAATCCCTTCAATACTTTCATATCTCCATATATATTTACAGTCAGCCAAACTCATATATTGCTGTGGATTAAAATATAACTGAATTTTATAAATCTTACTAAACATGCACTCGGCAGCAGCTACTAGTGATCTTGATGAAGAATGAAAATAATTTCCTAAATAACAATTTACCTGATTTTACCACTATATTTCCCCTGACCAGCGAATTACTCGCTGATTCTACATATAATATAACATCTTCTCTCTTATCTTATACTACGAGCGAGAGCTGTAGTATTCACAACAACACATATTATATTTACCCACTTATATACTGATATGACTTATTTACTGATATTATCAGCTCTCAGCTGCTATTTGGTCGCATTACCTGTTTACTTGGCGTTCTAACGGCTTTAATAACCCTAATAACCCTAATAACAGGTCTAATAAAGCGGTAATATGCCATGTAACCGCGGATTTAGGAAGATTAAGCCATGCTTTGCTTGCCTGATTTCCGGCAAACTTCCGAGTTGTAGCTGGAGAGGATGGGAGATTAGCTACACTATCTGGTGAGGGGTGGAAGGGGGCCGGTGAGACGGTGAAAAAGTAGCGGGTAGGGTGTAGTTGCTGTGAGAGGGGGGAGATAATGGCTGCTCTCTCTAATGGCATCTCCTCAGTGTATTGTGAGATAATGGAGATAATGGGCAGGATATAATACTGTCTGAAGTGCGCTCCCTCCCACTTCCTGGTCCTGATAAAGCAGCTTATTACTATCTGGTAATAACCTCCTCTAGGAAGAAGAAGAAGGAGGAGGAGAGGGAGGGTGCTGGGTCAGGGGAGTCAGATGCCACTCCCCATTATGTAATTATGCAGGGAGAGATAAACCCGTATATTCGCCGTGTCCGGGCGATCATTGGCCTGCCATTGATCGCTAATTCGTGAGACCTCCTCCACACGCGATTAGCAAATGAGCTGGGACCTCGGCAGCTCCACCTCCTCCAGCTGCCAACCTCCTCCCGTTAGAATATACACAGACTTAAGTGCCGCATTTAGAGGCTTTTTTCGTCTAAACACTCGAGCTGTAAAGCGGCAGGGCAGGAGATTTTCAAATATTTCATGGCACCGTAGTCTGTTCTTATTAACGCCATCAACTTCACTTGGATATGGTCATTGCTCGCATTTTCCAGAAAACAGTCTCCTTAATAGCACAACTGGTGGGGTGTGTGACCAAAGCCTGTTAACATATGAAGTATACAATATATGCATTATATAGCCATTAGCCGGGGATAAGGAATATTTTCCCTTCCCTGGATTTATTTATAAACTGTAAATATCTACGCAGTGAATAATGATTTGAGTAATTCCCTTTTTTCAGGTTCCTCTCTGCCTCTCGATAAGGACTGCCACCTACTATGATACGTGAATGGAAGTTGACCTGTCTTCGGCAGTAGATCACATGGTCTGAAGAGGTAGGCGCCACAATTCCGTAAGACTTTTCCCTCCATTGTCTGATAAGGACTTGATTTGTGAAGCTGGTCAGCCAGTGGTTCATGGTTTTCATGAATATTTGGCAAGACGCCATGGAAAATTAGCTTACCATCCGTTACCATAATGAATGACAATGTACCAATCAAATCTTAAATTTTATTGTTGCTTTGATCATCAGAATCGATAGAAATTTGAACAATATCACACCTACTGAGTGTGATGCAATGCAAATAGTTTTAACAATCATGCTACCACTCAACTACTTTCTCGTTAAAAGTAATTCCTGACAAGCATGTCTCGATCCCGTGACCCTTTGTTTGGACTCGTTATCAAATGAAAAGTAACGAGAAGCAATCGAGCTCTCTGCACACTTGTTGTAAGGTTACTATGGGAATTGCTTGAGAATAATACACTTATCACTGATCAGCCTGCACGTTCATTCCGTTAATTGCAGTTTTTGGACGGTGCCAAGCGTTGATAAGCGTCAATTTTTAGTTAATTTTGTATCTTAATTTGTGATTCGATCCGTGGAGTGCTAGGTTTTTCAAACTAGGATGGTAGGCTTTTCTACTCCTCCATGAAACTAGAAAAGAAGTGCCACACCCTTTTGATCCCTAAGTGTAAGAGCCTGAGCCTCCATGACTGTTTCATTGCAGGTCCAGTGTCCACTCAGCCGTCATGATGCCTCCCTTGCCCCAACCCTGAACCTCACTATTTGTGCTCTCTCAGAGCTGGCATAATAGGGAAGACCTTATCCCCTGACCCTCACTTATGAACTTTCCGCAGCTACCATGGCTAAGACCTCTGATGGTAAGCCCCCTCGCTCGAGTGGCTTAATGAGTTTAGGACGAACAAACAGTCTGGCCAGAACAGGTAGCCTGGCTAGCAGAACCGCCAGCTTGGGCCTGTCCAGAACAGCCAGCTACGGGCAGAAACCGAAGGAGTTCTACTGCACCGTCTTCGGTCAGATGGACCGGAGTCAGACGAACCTGGCTGTCGTGCTGAGAACTTACTTCTACCCCAAAGAGGAAATGACAGGAGCTCTGGTCAGTGAAACATTGAATTATTCGCATATGTTATATCTGTGGCACTGGCAATCTTGCAAAGCAACGTTAAATTGCAATGTCATCGTGTAACTTACAGGTTTATCTTTTATTAGCGATAGAGTTCATTAGCGATAGATCATCCTGTACAGACTACCGATAACTCTTAAAAACTCTTACTAAGCCTCTGGTTTATTCTGCAGAAAAACGCTGGGATGACAATTCATAGCTTTAACAGTGACAGTTTGAATAGCAGTTTTGTGTTCGCGGCGTAAGTTTGCGCGGCGTACAGGCATGTTATTATATATCTTTAGGTCGCGCAATCTTACGCCGCGCACACAAAACTGCAGTTCCAACTGTCATCGTAACCTTTGGCTTACTCCCCAGAAAAACGTGGAGGAGCGATGGGATGACAACGCTAGTTTCAAGATAATCTGTAACCATGAGGTGAACAGCGACCCTCCCAGCGTTATGCTGTGTAACCCGGTGTGTGTCAAGGCTAAGCCAGGATCTCAGTTCAGGATCGACTTACTCAACCAGGAGGCGGTGAGTTGGGAATCCAGGGGGTCTTTGGGGGAGTAAGTAGGATTTCAGGAGATCTATGGGGGAGTCGGTGGGATTTCAGTGGGGATTTCAGTGGGGATTTCAGTGAGGATCTCAGGGGATCTATGGGAGAGTAAGTGGATATTTCAGGGGATCTAAAGGGGAGAAAGTGGGGGATCCAGGGATCTATGGGGGAGTGAGTGGGGATTGAGGATTTTAGGGGATTAATCAAGGAGTAAGCTAGCGAGTAGAGAGAGTTTATTAGTTTGTTAGTTGACCGGGGAGGGAGTGGGAAGAAAACCATGTGGTAAGTGTAAGAGGACATTTGGGACGGGAGAGAGGGGGAAGCAAGATAGGTGGCATATGTCGTATCGCCCAGTTTTAGTATTTAGAATATATGAGGGCTGGAAGTAAGCAGTTGGGGAAACCACGGGTTATGCTGTTAGGATTTGCAGTTGGCAGGAATAAAGGGTTTTGGAGCAATGGATAGTTGGCAGGAATAAAGGGTTTTGGAGCAAATGGATACAATGAGTTGTAGGTGATGTGAGCCGGAGTCGGAGTCTGTATATTTTGCTGTAGATATTATTATCCCCAAGACAAGCTCCATAGAGTCCAGGTAGCCATGTTTTATAATGTTGAGTAGCACGATAAATCTCGCTGCGTTTAGTGCTCAGTAAAAGCGTCTCATTGCACTTTTCTGGTGCCATTTGCAGACTTTAATTTATTCATTTCCCTGCCCGCACACAATGCAGTATTGTCATTGTGCCACGGACATCAAAACTTAAGATTGACCTCACAAATTGCCTATCTTATTTCTTCTCCCCTTTCCCAAGCCAGTTTCATTGTTTCTTCGACGCAGAACACAGTCGACGCTGCTCTTTAATCCGCCCTCTAACTTTTGCCATGTCGCCACCGAATCTGAGGATGTCTTATTAAGGCAAGTCTAATTCATTGCTGCTTCGGGGAGAATACGAGCTAAACACACATAAACCAATTGCTAAAGTACTTGTGTGCTTGCTTTGTGTCCTCTCCTGCTATATAAACCTAGGTCCATAAAGATGCTGCTAATAAAATATATATCTAATATATGTACGCATACCATCATCCAAAACATTACAACAACATCCCGCCTCCCTCCACTGGCTGGAGCTTACCCCGTAGTATAGAAGTCATTTAATCTATCCTTTATGAGGAGGCAGCTTATTGAATAATCGTGTTTAATCGTGATTAAATGCGTGGAAATTAACAAACGCAGTTTAAAGGAGGCTCGGTGGCTCCAAAACTTCTTTCTGAGCTTTATAATAGCAGCTGTCCTCGACTTATTAAGAAGATCAAATACAACAGATATATGATGAAGGATATAAGCATCACTTCCTCTACTTCTTGTACTTTATTCTCCGGTCACCAGGGAGTCATATACCCATTAATATTCCTGCGGCATGGATAATACAGAATCTAAATTCTCGTAGACTGAGCATAATCAACTCTTATCTACATCTTATCTCTTATCTTTCATGTAAGTTTAGCACTAACGGCTAACCAACATGGGAATACTGATCCCCCCGGCAGTAGGTACCTCTTAATAACCCCCTACGCTCTTACTAACCCTCACTATAACCCATAAAACCATGTTCTGTACCCACACTAAACACTAATCGCCATCTTCTCCACCATTAGAACCCCTAATCCCCCTTCTCTGCACCCCACTAACCCCTAACTCCCTCCTCAGTTCTCACACTAACCCCTAACCCCTCCTCAGTTCCTAGACACAGCCGAGTTCTTCTCTGATGGACCCCAGCTGCCCAAGTGTCTCCAGTTCGACATAAGTTTGGAGAGCTACAACATCAACGCGAGTACCACTGATGACGCTGCCAAGGAACATGTTCCTGCCATCAAGATAGTCCGGTCTCCTGATGAGACGCAAGTGGCTACCATCCCCCTAGTTCATCTGTGTGTGAGAAGAGACACTGACAATGATTCGTTTCTCTTTTCACTTTTGAGTCAGTAGTATTGTTATAAAATAACAATGGTGTTATCGGCGTTCTTAAACAAATCGATCTGTGAAATCATGTGAGAATATCATGGAATATCGCTCTCTTTTCACTTTTGACTCGGTTGTACTGGTGTAAGATGAACAATGGTGTTCTTTGACAAATTCATCTCTGAAATCATTTGAGTATATCATGGGGAGGTTTGTGAGTAGACCCAATCGCGTAGTCGGTTTGACCAGATGGATCTCACCCCTCCTTAGCGCGCAGCACTAAGGTCGTGTTGCATAAAAAGTGTGTGCGGAAAAAAATGCACGCGACGAAGGGTCGGTTAAATTTCTACGTGTGGCGAGTTTGGACGTGTTGCCGTGTTGGTGGTTAAGAATGGGGGACGGCGATCTCACCTGTAGTAGTGTGACAGTGTGTCCTATCATTTTGTCATTTGGCAGTGATAATTTTGACTGACTACAGCTCATTATATATGATATCTTTTCTAATCTCTCATCCCTTCTTATCCCTTCTGATCCCTGATCACTTCAAATCCCTCCTAATCCGTCATCCCTCCTAATCCCTCGCCCCTTCTAATCCCTCCTTATCCCTCATCCCTTCCAATCCCTCCTAATCCCTCACCCCTTCTAATCCCTCATTGATCATTCCTTCTAATCCTTCATCCCTTCTAATACCTTTTCCCTAATCCCTCCTAAACCCTCCTATTCCTAATCCCTCATCCCTTTTAATCCCTTCTAATCCTAGTTCATCTGTGTGACATCCCCGATGCTGCCATGACGGGATCCTTTGCATTCGATGACTTCTGCTACGCGGTGGACCCCAAACCCCGGTTTGGTGTGAAGTGTGAGCACAACAGAACGTGGCACCGACTCCCCCAACTCCTGGTCAAGTTCCAGACGGAGGACCGGGGACTGGCCAGCAAGGTACACTGTCAGAAGACTAAAATACTGCACAATTCTTCTGTTTTTACTTCTCAAAATACTGAAATACTGCCCAATTCTGCTGTTTTCCCCTTTTTTGTAGGAGATAATGATGATATATCTTATTAGTATATTCGCTGACTTTTTCCGTCTCTTTTCTATTCTATTCCCTTCACTCATAAAAATTTCGTTTTCCCTTTTTCAAGATTAGAATATCATTATTTTTATATGTTTTTTCCTCACTTCGACCCAGTTTTTTCCTCACCTCAATTCAGTCTTTTTCACTTTGACTCAGTGTTTTCCTCCCTTTAACTCAGTCTTCCGACTTCACTCCGCCCCCTTCATCAGGTGATGGACATTGCCAAGGAATGGGAGAACCACGCTGGACTCCAGCTGATCCACGTGCCCCAAGACTCGCAGCGCGATGCTCAGATCAGGATAAAGTTCAGCGCAAGAAACGAGTGTGTTATAGGTCAGTGAGAGTTTGTTTTTGGACGAGTGTGTTATAAGTCAGTGAGAGTTTGTTTTAGATCAGTGAGGCCCTGGAATCATATCATGGGATCATATCACGGGATAGGTTCATATGGGATAGGTTCATATCAGGGATAGGTTCATACTCTCATAGTGATTTCATGGGCTGGTTTATTAGAGTAATCATTTGGAATGAAGAGGTGTGCAGAAAACTGGTAGCGTCCTAAATTCTAGTTCAGAAATTCCATTCCGTGGTGCTGCAAATCTACCTATTAAACTTAACTGTTAACTCGTACTGGTATGTTAACCTTCCCATTATAGGCTAGCAGTCACATTTTGAAACATGCGCTTCTAGCGTTTAACCCCCAAGTGGCTGTTTTGGCAACATACTAAAAAGCAGTTACGCAGTCATATGCTTAATGAAATTAATCTGAGACCAATGAATATGATTATGTTAAATGCATGCATTAAGTTTTTATTAAACCTGTTAGCAGTTTTCATGGTGGTTGGCACCCCTGAAACCTCACACGACAATGATAAACCCTCGCGCGCAGGTTTTATAGCTGCTCTAGCGACGCTAAAACACCACTATGCCATCTGATAATGACGTCACCTAACTTTGCTGTTTATCTAGCGCGCATGTTTAGTGCCTTGTTCCCAAAACCCACAGCTGTGGGGAGCTTTGCGAGTTCTGACATTTGATTTGAGACGACTAACAGCGTGTCTCATTATGGGTGCCCTAAACCAGGCAAGTAGGTATCTTAACGTCCTTAAGTCACCATTCTGAAGCCTGACAATGATGGCACTGCTGATTGACCATCAGTATCTAACAGCGTGTGTTGCTTACAGGCGTATAATTGTTTATTAAGCTGCCGTGGAGGACTCGAGGTGTCACTTCTCGACTTCTCGAGAAGGGTTCGTGTTTTTATCAAGAGAGAAACAACATCAGATTATATTGAGTCAAGAACGTCAATATTATGATAATGGATGACGCCAATGGATTGCCCGCAATTTGACATCAAAAGCCATGTCTATTTCATCCTGTTCCTACCACCGATCTCAGCCTTGAGACTTTTTCTTAATGACACCTACTGAACCACTGAACTCATCCATTCCAATGCCCATCTCTTTCTAGCCCACCTCCTTCCACTTTTCATACCACCCTGTCCTCAATCCATCATAAAGCTGTCCGACTCTTCCATCATTAAACCTCGCGGGCGAAAAAGAGGCGCTTCAACGTCATAAAAATAGAGCATTGCCCAACATTAATGGCGACATAACCATCCCCGTATATTTCGTGAGGGGCACGCTATGATACGGTGAATGTCCTTGCTTTACGGTTCTGAAACTAAAACTGTAGGGCTCCTTGCAGGGCTCGCCTCTTGTTTTAATAAACACCTCCTCAGGCACTGATGCTGAGGATGTCCCTGACGACAAGGCCACGATGCACCTCAACGTGTCACGTGACACCCACCCCGTCCTCTTCAGGAGACGAGTTCTCCACCAGTTCGGACACGCTCTCGGGCTGTACCACGAGTACGAGGTAAGATACCAGTCTAGGTACTAGGGGATACCAGGCACCAGCAGGGGCCAGGAGGACGAGGTAAGATGCCAGCAGGGACCAGGTGATACCAGGCACCAGCAGGGGCCAGGAGGACGAGGTTAGATACCAGCAGGGACCAGGTGATACCAGGCACCAGCAGGGGCCAGGAGGACGAGGTAAGATACCAGCAGGGACCAGGTGATACCAGGGGCCAGGAGGACGAGGTAAGATACCAGCAGGGACCATGTGATACCAGGCACCAGCAGGGGCCAGGAGGACGAGGTTAGATACCAGCAGGGACCAGGTGATACCAGGCACCAGCAGGGGCCAGGAGGACGAGGTAAGATACCAGCAGGGACCAGGTGATACCAGGTGATACCAGCAGGGGCCAGGAGGACGAGGTAAGATACCAGCAGGGACCAGGTGATACCAGGTGATGCCAGCAGGGGCCAGGAGGACGAGGTAAGATACCAGCAGGGACCAGGTGATACCAGCATGGACCAGGTGATACCAGCATGGACCGGGTGATACCAGGTGATACCAGCATGGACCAGGTGATACCAGGTGGACCAGGTGATACCAGCATGGACCAGGTGATACCAGCATGGACCAGGTGATACCAGGTGATACCAGACCAGGTGATACCAGCATGGACCAGGTGATACCAGCATGGACCAGGTGATACCAGCATGGACCAGGTGATACCAGGGACCAGGTGATACCAGCAGGGACCAGGTGATACCAGCATGGACCAGATACCAGCAGGGACCAGGTGATACCAGCATGGACCAGGTGATACCAGCATGGACCGGGTGATACCAGGTGATACCAGCATGGACCAGGTGATACCAGCATGGACCAGGTGATACCAGCATGGACCAGGTGATACCAGCATGGACCAGGTGATACCAGCATGGACCAGGTGATACCAGCATGGACCAGGTGATACCAGCATGGACCAGGTGATACCAGGTGATACCAGCATGGACCAGGTGATACCAGCATGGACCAGGTGATACCAGCATGGACCAGGTGATACCAGCATGGACCAGGTGATACCAGCATGGACCAGGTGATACCAGCATGGACCAGGTGATACCAGCATGGACCAGCATGGACCAGGTGATATCAGGTGATACCAGCATGGACCAGGTGATACCAGCATGGACCAGGTGATACCAGCATGGACCAGGTGATACCAGCATGGACCAGGTGATACCAGCATGGACCAGGTGATACCAGCATGGACCAGGGACCAGGTGATACCAGCATGGACCAGGTGATATCAGGTGATACCAGCATGGACCAGGTGATACCAGCATGGACCAGGTGATACCAGCATGGACCAGGTGATATCAGGTGATACCAGCATGGACCAGGTGATACAGCATGGACCAGATACCAGCATGGACCAGGTGATACCAGCATGGACCAGGTGATATCAGATGGATAGACCAGCATGGACCAGGTGATACCAGCATGGACCAGGTGATACCAGCATGGACCAGGTGATACCAGCATGGACCAGGTGATACCAGGTGATACCAGCATGGACCAGGTGATACCAGCATGGACCAGGTGATACCAGCATGGACCAGGTGATACCAGCATGGACCAGGTGATATCAGGTGATACCAGCATGGACCAGGTGATACCAGCATGGACCAGGTGATACCAGCATGGACCAGGTGATACCAGCATGGACCAGGTGATACCAGCATGGACCAGGTGATACCAGCATGGACCAGGTGATACCAGCATGGACCAGGTGATACCAGCATGGACCAGGTGATACCAGCATGGACCAGGTGATACCAGCATGGACCAGGTGATACCAGCATGGACCAGGTGATACCAGCATGGACCAGGTGATACCAGCATGGACCAGGGACCAGGTGATACCAGCATGGACCAGGTGATACCAGCATGGACCAGGTGATACCAGCATGGACCAGGTGATACCAGCATGGACCAGGTGATACCAGGTGATACCAGCAGGAGACACCCACAATTCTTAGAACCACCCCTTGAAATAATGGAAGCCTTTTAATTATCCCTGAGATGCCTCCCCCTCTTTCTGACCTGTATAACCCTCCCAGGAGCTGCCTGCAGAGGTAGAATGGGACGAGGCTGGAGTCCAGCTGGACACCTCCATGGAGGGAGGCTGGACCACCGAGCAGACCAAGAAGAACATCTTCGGGAAGACTTCCTGCTCCAACAACGACAACTTTGATAGGCTCTCCATCATGACACAGACCTTCAAGAGGTGATTATTATTTTCGTTTAACCAGCCAAAAACTCGCTGGATACTCCCCTTTCTGGGGTGTTTGGGCAATGGGCTTGCTTATGGAATGTATTGCCAGACGTTGTCTGTTAATTTGATTGTACTAATGAAAGTACTAAATTAGATATACCCATTTCTCAGCTGTCAATTTTCGGTCTATGCCCATTTTGTATGCTATAGATACTGGTTCTGATAGCACATCTGCATCCCTAAATATTTCTTGAATTCAGTATTTTCGGTTATTAGTTCTCTTGACCGGATTCAGTGTCACCTCGACTCTCTCCCATCTTGCGCTGAAATCCCCTGTATTTTAGTGCTAGACATTTAATCACCCCATGAACCAGTGATTTGAGCACCAAGTTTGCTTGCAGTTATGGGGGTTTATAATGTATGAAAATTCGAGCTGCGTAGGATGCTAGCTTGGTCTAAGCGGTGCTGGTTATGGATATTTATTCGCGGGTTTGTAACGAAATGTCTTTACCGGATTCCTGTGGTTCCGTAAGTCTAGCTTCAAGGAATTCAATATATATCGATGATGCTGGTGCTGGTGCTCCCCTCTGTGCGTCAGTAACACCCCACTCTGCCCCCTGATAATGACGTCACAACACAGTGCGAGTATTCCTACAACTCCCCTGGGAGTGGGATTACGGCTGTCAGAGCGCGGATTAGCTGGTTTAGTGGCAGAGCTAGACCTGTCACAACACGCGGGTATACCCCCCGGTTTAATTTATATAATGATCAGCGAGGTGTCTACGTTAACAGGGTATAGCAGGTTATGTGAACCAGGAGGTTTAATAGAGAGCGTTTTAGCTTGGACATTCCGCTTGTAATCAGCCCCGGGCGATCTGTCACTGTAAATTTATAGCAGAGTCAGTCTTAGGAGAGCAGCCTGGAATACGAGGCAGTCTGAGAGTCAGGATTCAGGAAATGCTAAGAGCTATGTGGTGCTGAAATTCTGGATTTCCTGATATATCGCGGAAAATAATATTAACCATGTTATAACCATGTGATATATGAAGATATCGAGGAATTGGAATTCCTTCGGCTAGGGTGGCCTTCCGCGAGTGTTACCTTCATTGCCCTTAATTCAACAGACCCTTATTATCAAAAAGGGAAAACGCCGGTTAAGTAGGCCGCCATACCGCTGCTCGCGTGCCATTTTGACATCAAATCACAGGACATGAGAGATACTGTCAGATAAAGCTGATATGACTCCATTAGACTACCATATGGCTTATCTATTTAAACTCTCAAATGCCAACACATATTTAAAACATGATGTTGCTTAAAACTATATCGGTTGGTGGTGTTGCATAAAGTATCTGTGTTATTATAGCAATTAGCACCGGCGTTTCATTCCTTCACCTGTCGTCTCAGGCGCAGATGGATCTGTCAACTGCCGAGCATTTAAAATATTCTATGAATGCAAATATTCAATATGATTGTTTTTTGCGTCCTGGCAGAAGTTGTGTCCAAATTCTGAGAAATTGAAAGATATACTTATTTAATGAAGGCCATAGTAGAAATTGTTCAAGTAAGATAATTCGCTCATCCTCGAAATTAGGATACAGTTTTATATCTAACTCGGGCTAGCGCCCTCGAGGGATATATTTTCATATCGCACGCGCATGCGCGCGCGATATAAAATTCATTTCTAGAGGCTGCGGGGATATGAATATATCCCAACAGAAGTGCTCTGATTGAGAGATCGATAAGTCATATGATCTGTTGCAGACGGTATTTATGACCTGTCACTTAATTCATGATAAACTGTCCTATTTTGATACCTTCCACTGCTTCTCGTCCGAGAAGATGACTTTGCTTGAAGGACAACTGACACTTGACATTAGCAACACATCCTTCTAATTCAGAGAAGCCGCCTCTC